>OY856410.1:1484567955-1485167955 GCA_963693085.1 Alisma plantago-aquatica | reverse complement strand
TTATGACAAATGCTACAAAGAAAAGTTTAATACATCTATCATGTATTTTTCAAAACTTTATAAAACATTGGGATCTCAATCCCTTATCTCATCACCGGGAATTCTCATCCCTCAACAATATCATCATCATGTTTACTGGATCTGGGTATTCAAACCCTTAGTTCATCTCTAAACATTATTATCACTTATCAGGTAACTATTACCTCCAGGTCATCTGACCAAGGTATACTTGATACTTGTTACACAAGCATCTCACATAGCTCACAAGGCACATTCAACATCATAGCTCATACCCGGCTATGCACATTAACTTATGATACCTGCATGGTTAGTATACTTGATATAAACCATATCAATTACATATTAACACTATGCAATACAAGGGTAACACCACTATTCCCTCGTTAGGGTTAGGGTTCCCCATTCTTTATCAATTAGGGTTTCATGATCACATTATCAAAGATCAAACCCTAATTCATACTCTACACTTATTAAAAGTATCAATGTATGCACATTACATGTTTATTACACAAGGATGAGTTTCTCTCTCATCCTCTCTAGGATGTTGATTACTCCATACTTTATTAAGTTGGCTCATCCTTTCACTAAAGTACATGCACCTATGATTATCATAGTGTATTGAGTTTATTACTTTCATAAGCATCAAATGGCAATCATTCTAAGTGTACTATTCACCTAAGTACTTTAGAGGTACTTCCATTGTAATCAACCTTGAGATACTTTACAAACACTCATAGGGCCGGTTGTTTGGCCTTACATGGTTTTGAGACTATTTGATCTCTAAACGGTTTGAGATTATTTAATCTTCAAACGATCTTGAAAACCCCTTTAACCTTCAAACGGTCTTGAGACCACTTTGACCTTCAAACGGTCTTGAGACCCCTTTGACGTTCAAATGGTCTTGAGACCCCTTTGACCTTCAAATGATCCTGAGACCCCTTTGACCTTCAAACAATGTTGAGATCCTCTAATCTTCAAATGATATTGATACCCCTTTGACCTTCAAACGGTCTTGAGACTCCTTTGACCTTCAAACGGTCTTAAGACCCCATTGACCTTTAAATGGTCTTGAGATCCTCTAATCTTCAAACAATCTTGAGACCCCTTTGACCTTCAAACGGTCTTGAGACCCCTTTGACCTTCAAACGGTCTTGAGAACCCTATGACATTCAACGGTCTTAAGACCCCTTTAACCTTCAAACAGTCTTGAGATCCTCTAATCTTCATACGGTTTGGATCTCTTTGATATCCAAATAGTTTGGAACCTCTAAATAGTTTGAAACTGTTTGAACTAGATTTGGTTGAAATCGTTTGATCACTAAACGGTTTGAAATCATTTGACCTAGATTAGGTTGAAACTGTTTGATCACTAAATAGTTTGAAACCGTTCGACCTAGGTTAGGTTGAAACTGTTTGATCACTAAACAGTTTGAAACCATTTGACCTAGATTAGGTTGATACCATTTGATCACTAAATGGTTTGAAACCATTTGTCCTAGGTTGTGTTAAAACTGTTTGAACTCTAACGGTTTGAAACTGTTTGGCCTAGGTTGTGTTGAAACCGTTTGAACTCTAACAGTTTGAAACTGTTTGGCCATACATAGTTGAAACTGTTTGATATTATTGATCTAGAGGTGTGGGCTAAGATGATGTCATCATCATCAAGCTTCGGACCTCCATTTCTACTATCCATACAACTGATGGATTCATTGATTCAGCAATTACTCAAGAAAAAATCGAGAAGAAGGAAAGATCCACATATATTGCAAGATTGAAATCAAATAATAATATCAATGGGTTCAAGTTATATAACCCGCCTTCAAAGCAACATCAAAGCTATAAGATTTTCATCTTTAATGGTGAAGATAGCTCCTCCAATTATCCAAGGCACATTCTCAACCCTTTTGATGTAAACGATTGCCAAAGTTGAGCATTGGATGGAAGAGAGAAGAAATGAAGAGTTATAACTTGATAGTAGCCTTCAACCCAAGGTTAAAGATGACCATGGATCTTACCTTCACCTTGGGGAATGATCTCCTCCTTCTCCTTTGCTTCCTTGGTTGTCGGCCTAAGTGGGGAGTGAATGTATATTGCAAAAATAGCCTTTTAAGTAGTGAATAATTGAGTGTATATAATTGAATTCTTAGGAGAGAGAAAGTAGGAGGGAAGTCATCAAATTTCCTTGCCACATGCCCCATCCACTTCCTTGTCTCCGAAGTTATCCTTCTTATCTTCAAATTCCTTTGAATTATCCTTGAATTATAATTGACCATTTAAGATCTTTAATAAATATAATACTATTATCCATTATCACCTTTATTTTAGTGGACATTACTTTTCAATTAAAAAAATGTAGGTAGATATTTTCACCTACTTAGGAATATCGGCGCCTCTCAAGATATTTTGGCTGCCATTCCATTATAGGATTTCATGCATAGCTTTTTAGCTGATGGGCACTTCATTTGATTTATATATTTTTGCTAAAAAATAACTTAGGGTTTCAATTATGTTTATTTCTTGATTATTTTATTATCAAGAGTATCATTTCTCAAATATGGTTCAAACAAGACGCCCCTTTCTTTTTCTTTTCTCTAAATGATACCAAGAGACAGTAGGGACACTCTTGAGGTGATATTTTACATATTCAACCCTAGGTTTTAGGTAAATTGCAAATCACACCAAAACTAGTATTCAATGTATAAGTATTATTCAAACAAGCCCCTTCTTGGAATTTAGGCTTCCACAAACCATCCCTTAGCATTCTTTTCATTCTTATGATGCTAAAGTACTTGAGGAACATTTATCATGTAACATTTTGCAAGGCAACCCCTTATATTTGGTAAATTGCACTTTAGTCCAAAATAAGAAAATATTGCTTCAACATTATTCAAATAGGACCAAAATTGAAACATAAGCTCTCCTTTAGTCTTAATTACTTTTCAAAAGATAAATACAAGAATATAAATGACTTAATTAAGAAAAACTCCTATGTTTAAGACGTAACCTAGGTCAGGGATGTTACAATTATCAACCCCTAACAGGGATTTCATCCCCAAAATCATCAAGAGAAAAGAGAAGGGTACTTCCTCCTCAACTCTTCCTCCAATTCCTATGTAGCCTCTTCAATGCCACGATGATGACAAAGAACTTTCACAAGAATTATGTCTTTCTTTTTCAACTTTTTGATTCTCCTATCAAGAATCATCATTGGTCCTTCTTCATAGGATATATCTTCATTTAACTCTACCTCTACAGGTTGCAATACTAACTCTGTATCAGGGTGACACTTTCTCAGCATGGATATATGGAATACTGGATGCAATCTATGTAGTTCAGGTGGCAACTCCAAATTATAGGTTACATTTCCAATCTGTTTAGTGATTGTATAAGGCCCCATAAATCTAGGATCTAACTTACCCTTTTTCCCAAATGTAAGAACACCTTTCCAAGGTGAGACATTGAGAATACTCTGTCTCCAACTTGGAATTCTAAAGGTCTTCACTGTTTATCAGCATATGACTTATGTCTATCATGTGCAACGTTTTACTATTGTTTTATTACTTTAATCTTTTCAGTTGCCTGTTGCACTAATTGAGGACCCAAAAGTTGGTATTCTCCTATTTCATACCAGCACAATGGAGATCTACAACGTCTACCATATAATACTTATTATGGTGTCATATCAATATTGTGTTGATAACTATTGTTGTAAGCGAATTCTATTAAGCTCAAGTGTAGATCCCAACTTCCTACAAACTGAAGGACACATGCCCTAAGCAAATCCTTCAAGGTTTGTATAGTCCTCTCAGATTGTCCATCCGTCTGGGGGTGAAAGGTGGTACTAAATCTTAATTGCGTACCCAATGCTTTATGTAGTCATTCCCAAAAATGACTCGTGAACTGGGGACCTCTATCAGAAACAATTGTGGTCGGAACTCTGTGGAACCGCACTATCTCATCTATATAGATCTGTGCAAGTTTCTCAGTAGTTTAGGTTGTTTTGATAGGAAGAAAATGTGCTAATTTAGTCAACCTATCAACTATCACCCAAACAAAATCATGACTTTTGGCTGTTCTGGGTAAACCAGCCAAAAGTCCATGGTCACATGATCCCATTTCCACTATGGTATATGTAAAGGTTGCATTGTTCCTGTGGGCTTCTGATGTTCAACTTTAACCTGCTAACACACTAGACACCACATAACAAACTCAGCTACATATTTCTTCAAACCCTACCACCAATACATTTCGTTCAAGTAATGATACATTTTGGTGCTCTCTGGATGCATTGCATACATAGATGAATGACCTTCCTCCATGACTAACTTCCTTAAGTCATTGGCATCAGGTATTACCATCCTACCATGGTAATAGACTACCTCATCATCTGACTCATGAAAACCATCCCGTTTCTCATTACCGTACTCTGATCTTATCTGCTGAATCACAACATTAGTCTGTTGTGCTTCTTTGATATGTTGTTTCAGAGTCGGTTTCACTTGCATTTCAGCTAACATTCCAGCTAACAAGGATACTTTAAGTTGTACATTGTTTTGCCTCAAAGAGACAAGCATGTCTCATTTAAAGCACACTAAAGAGTTCAACTGTGCTTTGTCTATGGTTGGCGACGATGATTTTCTACTTAGTGCATCAGCCACTACATTAGCCTTTCCCGGATGATAATCAATTATACAATCGTAGTCCTTGATTAACTCCATACAGTGGCATTGTCTCATGTTCAACTCATGTTGTGAAAAGATGTATTTTAGGTTCTTATGGTCTGTGAAAATCTGGAATGTCTCTCCATAGAGGTAATGTCTCCAGATCTTCAACGCATGAACCACTGCAGCCAATTCTAGATCATTCGTTAGATAATTTTCCTCGTGTTTCTAAAGCTATTGAGAAGCAAAAGAAATCATGTGTTTATCCTACATCAACACCCATCCTAGACCATTCTTAGAAGCGTCACATAATACAATATACCCATTTCCCTGCTCAGGTAACACTAACACAGGCGCACTTGTTAACCTTTCTTTCAACAACTGGAAAAAATGTTGACACTTTTCATTCCTGACAAAAGTAACCTCCTTCCTGGTTAACCTAGTTAGGGGTAATGCTACAGAACTAAAATTCTTAATGAACCTCCTATAGTAGCCTGCCAGTCCTAGAAAACTACGTATCTCTATTGGTGTCTTTGGTTGTTCCCACTCTAAGATAGATTCTACCTTTTTAGGATCAACAGGATACCTGAGGCAGATATTATGTGTCCTAGGAAAGACACTTATGATAACCATAATTCACACTTTCTAAACTTGGCGTATAGCTTGTGCTCTCTCAGTAAAGTCACGGCCTGATGGAGGTGTTTCTCATGTTGTCGAGCATCTCCACTGTAAATCAGGATGTCATCTATAAAGACTACTATGAATTGATCAAGGAATGGCTGGAAAATTCTATTCATGAGTTCCATGAATGCAGCTGGAGCATTAGTTAGTCCAAAAGACATAACTATGAACTCATAGTGACCATACCTTGTTCTGAAGGCTGACTTGGGTATGTCACTCTCCTTGATGTGTAACTGATGGTATCCTGACCTCAGATCTATTTTACAGAATATAGTTGCACCACACAACTGGTCAAACAAGTCATCTATCCTTGGCAGAGGATATTTGTTCTTTATGGTAACCTTGTTTAGTTGTTTATAGTCGATGCATAATCACATAGACCCGTCTTTCTTATTAACAAAAAGAACTGGAGCACCCTAAGGTGAAGTAATCGGTCAAATAAAACCCTTCTCAAGCAACTCCTGTAACTATTTCTTGAGTTCTGCCATCTCAGCAGGTGCCATTCTATATGGTGTTTGAGCTATAGGTTGCGTACCCAGGATTAGATTAATCTCGAAATCAATCTCTCGAGGTGGAGGAACACCTGGAAGTTCCTAAGGAAGCACATACTCAAACTCCCTAACAAGCAGAACTATAGAAAGACTAGGACTCTCTTCTCTGGTACCTACCACATGTGCCAAGAATGCTTCACATCCTTATCACAACAGTTTCTCAGCTATCATTGCTGATATGAGACTGGTTGAAAGAATCTTTCTGTCCCCCTTAAAGACCCATGTATCACCATTGTCTGAGAACATAGCCTGCTTGGAACTGCAATCCAAGACAACCTTATACTTTTCTAGGGTGTCCAGCCCAAGGATTATGTCGAACCCATGCATCTCAAGTGGTATAAGATCCACCTGAATGCTATGTTCTGAAAAAGAAAGAACACATGGAGAACAAACCTCCTGCAACACTACAGATCCAACTAACAAAGTTTCTAATAACAAGTTATCTGCTCTACGACTGACAATCATATTGTAGTCATGAATCACTTCTCGAGTGATAAAGGAATGCGTAACACCCAGATCAATCAAAATAGATACAAAGCATGATGAAGCCATATTAGAAGGAAATAATTCCATCTGACCTGTCACGACTCGTGGGTTGACCACTACTTCTGGCTGATTCATAGCATAGAATATTGTCGTTGTTGGTTGTCGACCACTCACCCGGTTCTTGGGTGCAGATGAACCAGCTTGGGACACCGATCCACGTCCTCATGTGCCACTACTAAATTATCACTTCTGAGAGCCTTGTTGAGTCTGCCTCGGTGGTTGGGTTACACTCACGTCTCTAGCTAGACAATCTTTCATCAGATGTCCCATCTTCCCACATTTATAACAACTTTTGTTCTCCCACTATGACCTAGATGGTCCTATTACTAACATTGATGTTGGGCTGTGGGATCCTTCTAGTGGTAAACTACGGCCTCTACCCTTGTTGGATGTCCACTGTGTCTGAGTATTGATCCCCAGTGGTACTGTTGGTGCAGAAAACCTTGGTTTCATAAAATTTTCGAACATGTGTCCTTGGAACTGTGTATAAACTTTCTTACTGTTGACTTGACGTTTCTCAGTCATGGACCTTTCTATCTGCCTAACTGACTCCACAAAGGTGGAAAACCTCTCTCTATTCTCTAGAGCAGATGCGGGTGTGGTCAAATCAGCATTCAAACCCTTCTCAAAATGTTGAATCCTCTCCTCATATGTAGTAGCCATGTGTGGACAAAACCGTAGAAGCTCCATGAACTTAGCTTCATACTCACTAATGTTCATTTGTCCTTGCTTTATCCGCTCAAACTGAGAGATTTTCTCATCCAGGTAAGTCTTGGGAAAATATCTACTAAAAAACTCTCGTCGGGACTCTTTCCATTCGACCTCAACTCCTGGTTGTTTCTCTTCCTCAATGGCCCACCAATGGCCAACACTCCCTTTCAATAGGTACACCGCATGCCTAACCTTCTCAGCTTCTGGGATATTAAGAATTTTGAAGGCCTTCTCTAGCTCAGTCAGCCACATGTCTGCATCTGTTGGGTCAGCTGTACCAGTATAATTAGTGGCTCCTACCCGTCGAAGCCGTTCAAAAGTCTTGCCAGCTCCGTGTCTCTCATCAGGGACTGGTGCCCTAGGTGAAGGTGGTGGCATCCTATCCGCCATATGTTTCATTGTCGCCATGAACTGCCCAAAGCGGGCATGGAAAGCTAGCTTTTCTATCGAAGCTTGGTTAAGATGGGGATTCTCAGGTGCTAGTTCCTCTCTATCCTGACCCCTTGCACCCCCTCCTGGTGCAGCAACACTACTTTCAACAGCATGTTCCTCATGTGATCCATCCATCTTTAAGTTCTTCTCCTCCTCCTATCAGAGCAGAAGTCACTATAAGATAAAATGGAGGACACTGGAACAGACTCTACTACTTAATCCTATGTCTTTGTAGACTCAGTGAACCTTAGGCTCTGATACCAAAACTTTGTGATGATCTGACAACAAATCATACTGTCACTGTGTAATTAATTGTGGAATTAACCATAATCAACAGAATAACAAAAATCACAAAAATTTAAAATGTTTTGCAAAGAGATCCAATTCCAGGAAACTCTTATAAAGAGAACCAAAGTATTGCATACATTATAGTTCACATTGTACATACCATGTACCATCTCTTCTCGAGGAATATATTTACAACAGTTGCTTTGCCAAAACTATACATAAGCAACATAAAACATCGAGGCATTCAAGCCAAAATCTTAGATCGATTATGAAAACACTGAGTACTGACTCCAAGGACCTGAGAGTACAGAGACGACACATAGGACTCATATCTACAAGACATGCCAATCAATATCTCCACCTGAGATGTTACTGCGGTCCCTGATGTTGTTGTCCTTCCCCTGTTGTATGGTCCCTACCTGCTCGTCTGCGTCCACCTATAAATGTTGGTGACCAACGGGGTGAGACCGATGTCCCAGTGATAGATATAACTCTCCGCCCATAATATTATTATTGCAGATAAATAGTAATAAATTGAGCAGAGGATTCTTTATTATTAATAAGTAGGATAAATCATTGTTTAAGCAGAATAGAGCAATATCATCTTTTAAAGCATTACAGCCATATATGATAAAGCAGTAAATCATCTATTTAATAAGGAATATGAAGAACATGTATAACATTTTCACATTTTAGGACACATTAAGCAATGTAACATCAACCAATGATTTTCGTATTTCATCCTTAAGAAAATACACTACACGGTTGATTACATTTTACAATCACACTTATGCCCTAAGGAGATGAGATATACCGCTCATACTCCAACCGACCACAGCGGCGTAACGCATCGGTTCCATACTTAGGTCAATGGAAGATCCGGACTCCATGACCTCATCTGTATTGGTCAGTACGAGACCACATGCATGACATCTTGTGTCTCTGCTAAATAGCTTTTTAGGGTATACTGGCAACTTTGTTATAGAGCTACAACGGCAACCACACTCTCTTCGCAATCGAGAGATTTCATGTTTATCTCACATCGATCCGACATTAAATATCATCGGGAGATTCGTGATACATCCATCCTGGCACATATAATGAAGGATTGAGAGATCTCATGTTTATCTCAAATCAATCCCACATTAGGGCATAAGGATATTCACACCCATTACCCCCACATATTCAAAAATATGCCCTCCAGGACATCCCGTGAAAAAACCTATTTCACCATCACCAGCTACTGACGATGATGGATCTATGGCCAGGGATCTACATGATAAGATTTCACTTGATTAATTAAGTACATTACCATATTCTTTTAGCATCAGTCAACTTTTCAAACATGTATTATTATGAAAAATGCTACAAAGAAAAGTGTAATAAATCTATCATGTACTTTTCAAAACTTTATAAAACATTGCGATCTCAATCCCTTATCTCATCACCGGGAATTCTCATCCCTTAACAATATCATCATCATGTTTACTGGATCTGGGTATTCAAACCCCTAGTTCATCACTGAACATTATTATCACTTATCAGGTAACTATTACCTCCAGGTCATCTGACCAAGGTATACTTGATACTTTTTACATAAGCATCTCACATAGCTCACAAGGCACATTAAACATCATAGCTCATACCTGACTATGCTCATCAACTTATGATACCTGCATCGCTAATATACTTGATAACAACCATATCAATTACATATTAACACTATGCAATATAAGGGTAACACTACTATTCCCTCATTAGGGTTAGGGTTTCCTATTCTTTATCAATTAGGGTTTCATGATCATATTATCAAAGATCAAACCCTAATTCATACTCTACACTTATTAAAAGTATCAATGTATGCACATTACATGTTTATTACACAAGTATGAGTTTCTCTCTCATCCTCTATTGGATGTTCATTACTCAAACGGCTTGGATCTCTTTGATCTCCAAATAGTTTGGAACCTCGAAATGGTTTGAAACTGTTTGAACTAGATTTGGTTGAAACTGTTTGATCACTAAACGGTTTGAAACCATTTGACCTAGATTTGGTTGAAACTGTTTGATCACTAAACGGTTTGAAACTATTTCACCTAGATTAGGTTGAAACCGTTTGATCACTAAACAATTTGATACCGTTTGACCTAGATTAGGTTGAAACTGTTTGATCACTAAATGGTTCGAAACCATTTGGCCTAGGCTGTATTGAAACCATTTGAACTCTAACGGTTTGAAATTGTTTGGCCTAGGTTGTGTTGAAATTGTTTGAAATAGTTTGGCCATACATAGTTGAAACCATTTAATATTGTTGATCTAGAGGTGTGTTCTAAGATGATGTCATCATCATCAAGCTTAAGACCTCCATTTCTACTGTCCATACAACTGATGGATTCATTGATTCATCAATTACTCAAGAAAAAATTGAGAAGAAGGAATGATCAACATATATTACAAGATTGAAATCAAATAATAATATCAATGGGTTCAAGTTATATAACCTGCCTTCAAAGCAACTTCAAAGCTCCAAGATTTTCATCTTTAATGGTGAAGATAGCTCCTCCAATTATCCAAGGCACGTTCTCAACCCTTTTGATGTAAAAGATTGCCAAAGTTGAGCATTGGATGGAAGAGAGAAGAAAAGAAGAGTTATAACTCGATTTTAGCCTTCAACCCAAGGTTGAAGATGACCATGGATCTTACCTTCAGCTTGGGGAACGCTCTCCTCCTTCTCCTTTGCTTCCTTGGTCGTCGACCTAAGTGGGGAGTGAATGTGTATTGCGAAAATAGCCTTTCAAGTAGTGAATAATTGAGTGCATATAATTGAATTCTTAGGAGAGAGAAAGTAGGAGGGAAGTCATCAACTTTCCTTGCCACATGCCCCCTCACTTCCTTATCTTTGAAGCTATCATTCTTATCTTCAAATTCCTTTGAATTGTCCTGGAATTATAATTGACCATTTAAGCTCTTTAATAAATATAATACTATTATCCATTAGCACCTTTATTTTAGTGGACATTACTTTTCAATTAAAAAAATGTAGGTAGATATTTTCACCTACTTAGGAATATCGGTGCCTCTCAAGATATATTGGCTTCCATTCCATTATAGGATTTCACCCATAGCTTTTTAGCTGATGGGCACTTCATTTAATTTATTTATTTTTGCTACAAAATAACTTAGGGTTTCAATTATGCTTATTTCTTGATTATTTTATTATCAAGAGTATCATTTCTCAAATATGGTTCAAACATGACACCCCTTTCTTTTTCTTTTCTATAAATGATAACAAGAGATAGTAGGGACACTCTTGAGGTGGTATTTTACACATTCAACCTTAGGTTTTGGGTAAATTGCAAATCACACCAAAACTAGTATTCAATGTACAAGTATTATTCAAACAAGCCCCTTCTTGGAATTTAGGCTTACACAAACCATTCCTTAGCATCCTTCTCATTATTATGATGCTAAATTACTTTAGGAACATTTATCATGTCACATTTTGCAAGGCAACCCCTTATATTGGGTAAATTGTACTTTAGTCCAAAATAAGCAAATATTCTTCAACATTATTCCAATAGGACCAAAATTGAAACATAAGCTCTCCATTAGTCTTAATTACTTTTCAAAAGATAAATACAATAATATAAATGACTTACTTAAGCAAAAATCCTATGGTTAAGGCGTAACCCAGGCCAGGGATGTTACAACATCATCTTCAGGTTTCAGGCAATTGTCGGGGTTTGGTATGTTGAAAGGGATGGGTCCATGCCCTTTTTCTACAGAGGCTTAATCTTCCCTCTTCCTCTACCTGGAGGACTCTTCATACATGGCCTTTCTCATCTTCTCTAGGGATCTTCTCTTCCTATGGGAGGGTCTGCTCTCAGAGTGATCATGGTGGGTGTCAGCGGGGATGGCAACAGTCTTGCTCCAGGCCACATTGATTTATATAAGCAATTAGCTAACTCAATCTAAGTTGTTTAAAGCACTAATGCATCTTAAATTATGTCCATGATATCTTGCTTATATGATTTTTATTGTTTGGTGGAGGTTTAGCTTTGTCCTTAATTTTCCTATCCTTAGCAATTAGGAAAGGGTGAGGAGATAAAGCACATGTTCCTAGGATTTGGTGAGTGAAAGGTAAACACAAATAATAAAAATATATGATATAAATTAGAGGTATGTTATTTCGAGTAAAATAATCTATATTTTGCCAGGCCTAAAGCACAGGCCCAAGAATCCCCATAAAGCGACTAGCAACGTAGAGGAAATTTTTGCCAGCCCCCAGGACATGGTCCATTCTAGACACCTCAAATTTGGAAAACACTCTAATAATTCCCTTTTGGGCTCTACAAAACTCTTTAGAAATTCAATAATTATCAAAGATTATATGGTAAATCTGTTTTGATACCAAATGTAACGACCCCTCCCCCTGCTATCCCCTATTCAAGCTAACCAAGAGGGCAAGGATCATTACTCTAATATAGGACCAAATGTTTAGCAAATAACTAGAAATAATTATAAATTTCAATAATTCAAAAGGAGTTTGATACATAAATAACTTTCCAAAATGGGATTACATTCTAGTGTTTTCAATGAGAATAAAAACTATCTATATCCTCCATGAATTACATTAATGTCTAATCCTATGGGTGATTTCTTTCTTGAATGTTTGCATCCATCATAATTGCAGAATATCAAAAATTTATCCTAAAATGTCGAGAATGAAAATATGCAGTTAGTATAATAAGTTATACTTGTATGTGGGGGAAACAAAATATTGCATATAGGTGTAACAACATAATTACAACAATTATTGTTACAATATCAAAATTATCACCACTTTTTATGTTCCTTTGGTTTATAGACCCTAATTAGTCGTTTATTGCACTTTTATTCTCAAAGAAACTATAATTTATCAAATTAGGATTGCATACGTTCGTATAAGTTCCTAGGTGTTCTTTTTTCCCATAAAAGTTCCATCCTTGCTCATAATCATCAATTGAATCCATTACAATCAGCAAATCTTAGAGATTAAGATTTGATACATTTAATACATTAAAGATGCTACTTTAAGTTCTTTTAGAACTAGAAGCATTTTTATATCCTATTTATATTTTTATTGGATTCCTTGAGTTCTCCTAATCTATTTTCTTATATAATATGTCATCATTGGACAATTCTATTATTAGTTATGATTTTTCTAAATAAATCATTTTTTAGGCCAATAGCCGGCCACCAACTAAGCGAAGGGGCTTCAAGAGTCATCTTGCCAATGTGGCTGGGCTGGCCATTTGGCTCAAACCAATTGGGCCGCCCACATGCATGGAAACTTACCATAAATAGTTAAAAAAGAGGTGGAAAAGACGAGAATGACTTACCTATCACAACAAAAGTGAGAGGGAAGGGAAGTCCTTTCATTGGTCACCTTCTTCAACCTCCTTCCGGTCAACAACTTATGTGGCTAAGTCAACTCAGGGGCTGACACCACATTTCAACCAACCATAGCGCAAGGTGAGGACCCCTTCATCTTCTTCCTTCTCCTTCAGACTCGGAGCACCCCTCAATTTATTGGGTGATGGTCGGAGTAGATGGGGTAAGGACGAGATACCTCTGATGGGGCAGCAGTCTGGGAAGGGGTGAAGATTGGGGCCAAAGGAGAAATTGGCATGATGAAAATGATCGTGGGGATTAGACGAAGCTATAGGAATCTCTTGTGATCTCATAGAGAGTCTAGAGAATCCTATATATAGTTGGGGTCAAATATACAAATATGTGTATTGGGCGATCTTTCTAGAGAACCCCAATGTAGTTGAAACCTAGGATATATCGGCTCGATTTGGTCTCCCAAAGTCATTGGGATGACTTTCACACTTGCTCGTGCATCAAGGAGGGAGGAGGAAGCAAAACAAGTTCATTGTTTAGACTGCTAGTTACCAAAATGGGTCGATCATAGGAGATGAAGGTGTGACCATTGGATCTTAGATCAATATCTCACATTATTTACACCTAAAAGGACATTCCCGATATAAATAAAAAATAAACGTGACATCAATACTTACCTTTTGTTTTGTCCATACCTTAGGGATTTTTTTAAAATCCATAACTCTCACATCCTTATTCTTTTTTATCCCAAATATTAAGGGAAAGTCTTAAATGACTTCATATATATGTGTGAAAAGATTGAGACCAAAAATTAAAAAGAATAACTCCTTTTCTTAATATGCAAGTCGTTCACTTATAAGGTACATGTTATGCTTTTAAATCATATCTTTTATCTTTCTTTCTTTTCTTTTTCTTTATTTTGGCTATGCTTTCTTATTAGAAGCCATGTGCAAATCAAATTAAACAAATTTTGACCATCTTTGCCACTTTCTAGAGAATTCTACATATTTCTATTAAGCACGCATATTTATTATCCATTTTCTCTTGCCTTTTGATTATTATGAGATTTTCTTTCATCATTTTTCCTTTTGATCCATCATTGGATTAAAAACACAACAACACTCATGAAACCTATCATTCAAGGGGAAATGTGCAAATAAATCCATTCCTTTAAAATAAAGCACACAATTTCTGAACAAGTGTACATTCATAGAGTAATTGCATTTCAATTATTAAAATACACGCAGGTTTGGAGGTTTTAACAAGATACTTCTTCATAGATGAAGTTTGAAAAAAAAGTCTCATTAAGTTTACATTTGATGCAGTTTCTTTCAAAAAATTGATATACAAAAGTAAATGCTCACTTTCAATACTGAAACCATGATATAAAACAAACTCACAATTCTTTTATATCCAAATAAAACTAGAAAAAAAAATTAAATTAGCTAAAAAATACACTTTTGTAGTCAATGTTGTTTCTTAAATATTCGAAGTAAAATCAAGTCAATTTAAAATGAATAGACAATGTCCTATGAAATGAACAATCATTATATAAAGATGAAACTCACCAATTATTTAACTTAATTTGGTACATATATTTGTGGAAATTCACATATAGAAGAGACAAACTAAGAGTTTAAAACTTTGAGAATGAGATGAAGAAGTCTATATTGGAAACAAATACCAGATGATATTTTAAAAAATGACATATATGAGAATCCAATGACATGCATTTCCTCAAGACCAACGACTCCATAAGGCAGATATATGGAATATGAATATCTAGGTGCTACATACTTAGTAGTTCCATATTATATTTTGGAAAAAGAAATTAATCAATGATAAATAATAAAATTGTGATGATAGACAAATTCAATCACTCTTTAATGATAATTACTAATTAAAAGTAATAAAATTAGTTTTATCAACTCTACTATAATTGTTTTATTCATGTTTGGTTTGTCAAATATATTATTTTTTCTGTATTTGTACATTAGAACTTTTCAATATTTTGTTTTAATAGTTTCATGTTAGATTACATTTATTGTAATCCAATTCTACTATTGAATCATTACTGAAAATGACAATTGACTGCTCAATACATCCCTAATATAATAAACTATTCTTTATCTATTTTCATATTCTAGTTAAATATATTGTCACTATATTTTAGAGTTGGACTCATGTATGACTAACTTGGAGTATTATAAAAAATATGGGGGAGAGGGTTTAGACACATCTATTATGGTACTTTTTCTAGAATTACATCATTATTTACAAATATCAACATGATATTATTTGGGGGGGGTTTGTGACCCCTCCTAGCTGTAATGAAGGTCCACAACTAGTAGATTGCATCATAAGATATGCACAGTGAATAAATCACTTATACATATTATGAAAGGTGTATAATGTGGTAATAATGATTTTTCTCAAGAAGGGAAAGCTTAGACAAACCCCTCATATGTATTCCTGGAATGTAAAACATTAACAACACAATAGTTTTGACCATTTCAGAGAGAACATATTCAATAAGAGAAAGAATACATGGGTCACGATAGATACACATGGTAACATGTGGATTGTGGTTGATCTTTAATAAGAACATATCATATGAGAAGGGTGACTGTCAATAAGCATATATTAGCTAACATGTATGTATTTAACAAAGTAGTTTCTACAACCACATAGCTTATCATAATAGGAAAAAGTCACAACAAATTGTATGTAAACATGAAAATGTAGTAGATACATATTCGACACCATGGTAATGACCAATGTTCCATAATAGAGCATATATAGGAATATGAAGAATATGTGTTCTATGATAAAAAATGTGTGTTGTTTGAGATTTAATAATAATACAAATGATAAAAGCTAAATCATAAGTGCATGGTACTCTATGTTGCATTTTATGAGTCAAATGCACAAGGATCAGTGGGTAGAAAAACTAACATGTACTTATTTAGGTTACCCATAGTATAATAAACTATTAAGAAAATTATAAGAAATTAAGTTGTATTGATATAACAAACCTAAGATGTAAAAATCATCAAGAAGCTAAATGTATATTGATAAGAATGAAATTTGATACTCAAAGAACAATTACTCAATTTGAGTGCCCTATTTAATACCTATCTTTCTTATACAAAATTTTATATAAATTTAACAATAAGAGAGTTAACTTCCCTGAATTTCCTTCATTTTATGAGGTGTATGATATATATCCTTTAACTACATAATGAAAACTAATGTAGCTAATTAAAGACACATAGTGTTTGTTTTTAGGACCATATACTTTGGAACCATAACCCCAACACTTAGATGCGCGTATGCTTTGTTTTGGTGTTATTAATACATTTTGATGAGCTTTTCATGCTCAAATTTTAGTAAAATACACTAGACTAAGAACCATGAAGTATACAAAATACATCATCAACCTAGAGAAGAATTAAATGCAGATGACATAAATACTAATGAACAAGATTCTATGATTTCACGTTTCACATATTAAGAAGGTAAATATTATATGCACTAATGTGCATACATTAATTTATAAACCAATAGGAGTCATGATAGAAGAAGGAACTAAATTTGAGGTGCAATGGTGTGGAAGGTTGATTTAAACTATGATACCATGTAAAGCAATAGAGGGAAATTTTGATGTAAAGGTAAGCGACCATAATGCTCAAAATAAGGGCCTCTTATTACACACTTAATTTCATGTGTTGTTTTAATATTTATAGAAATTGCTTCAGTGTTAAGAGAGTGTAGATTTGAGTAATGCTTTACCCACTCAGAGTTAGTTGGAAAGAGGGATTTTATATATCATTGTAATGATGGAATTACACTATGGAATAAATATATAAAGAGTTATATATTTATTTACACATAGATCAAGTATAGTGTTCATCAATTCCTCAATTAGAGTTTACAAAGGCACACATACACAATGTGAAGCTTGATTAATTCCTCAGATGTGGGTTGGTGGACCTTTGGGTTACTTATATTGTAGACATGCAAAATGTCAATGCAGTTTAAATGAATTGCAATGAGTGGGTTCTAGATCTCGAGCACACTACATAAAGAATAAACGAAACACATCCCAAACAAACCAAATGACCATATTAATTTTATTCAATGCAATCCAATCCATTCTTTAGTATAATATGTATCAAAGACACTTCTACAGGAACACAGTTATGTTCTAAAATACTATAAATTTAAGAATATGAGATATAAATTGCCCAACATGGGCATATACATGTATAATAAATAAAAATAAGTTTGAATTTCATCAAAAGAAACCTGAACATCTCAAACATATATTCAAAATTTACTACTTCTAACATAGATCTTGAGCTAGAATCCATTCAAAAAAAATTCACCACCAAATTATTGGGAACAATACCCCAATTAAGGATTCAACATATAGAAAAAAAAATAGTAGAACTGGTATGCTCATGTTCAAGAAATTCATTTTCCAATAGTATTGAAAAAAAATGAAAATAGAAGAAAGTTTAATATCCAAAAAGAATAAAAGAGGATAAGAAAGTAGTCATATCAAAAGAATTAATTATGTTAAGATGCAAATTAAGAACGACACATGGTGATGGGCATATCAAAACATGTCAAAAATTATATTTTAACATGACAACAAACAAGTAGGAAAAGGTGCTTGTTGATGAGAACTACACAAGCATATTTTAATGAATAAAATATTTCCCATTCTTGTTACTTTTATACATACACTACAAAAAATTGGGTCATTATTCACGGGAGAGTCATGTCACAAACCCCTCTCTACAGGCCCTAGAAATAGGGACGGTTGAGGGTCTGGCCCTCACAAATGGTCCGTGAAGAGAACTCACGTGACAAATACCAGTGGCCCTCACGAATACAATTGTGAGGGACTATTTAGCCTTCATAAATACATTTTTGAGGGACTATTTAGCCTTCATAAATACATTTTTGAGGGACTATTTAGCCTTCATGAATACATTTTTGAGGGACTTGATGGTCCTGGAGAATATATTTTTGAGGGGCTATGTGGTCGTCATGAATGCAATTTTGATGGTCAATCTGGACCTTCATCAATATATTTATGAGGGACTACTGTAAATGATTTGGTTATTGATTATTGAATGATTTATTAAATGTTAATTAATTGTCACTATAGTGAATATCAAATTTTAAATGAAAACTTTGTATACATAACCTCAAGAAATATTTTTATACTAATTCACATGACATCATAAGAAGATTCAACACCAAAATGACACATAAAAATGTTAAATCACCTCAAACCAATTTTTGATATTGAAGAAAAATATTATCCATACATTGCGTGCTCAATGTTGATATAAATAAAGAGTACATATGGTTTTAAAATTTGAGATTGATGACAATCAACATATCATGCTAGAAACTCTTAAGATCTATAATGTCTCCATATTCCTTCAAATGGTGTTGTGTTCTTCATCAATGCCACGCCTCATACGGTTAGGTACTTGAATATTCTTCTCCTAAAAATGACAAATCATTATATTAATAGAATTTAAAGTTAATACATAAATCATAGTACAACAAACAACTTACCCTTATATTTCGGTTTTGGTCTACTCCAAGGTGAATTGTCCATCGAAATCCATCATTAAAAGTAATTCTACCCTATCAATATAAATACAAAAAGGAATCAGAGTGAGTACGAAGTAGAGATAAATGTATGTGAACCAACATAGCAGTAACATTTTGATAAACTATTCACTAATGGTAAGGCTTAATTTTTAATTGGAAAAAGTCCTTACAGATGAAGCTGCGTGAGTTAAAATAGAATCTAAAGATAGATTCCAGATCAACAGAACCACAACCTGTGGCGACATGCAAAAAGGACTTATTTCATTTCAGGGGCTTGTTGGTAAGTTCTAGAGTTTTAGTCACAAAGGTTGCAACAACCAAGGTTTTTCGTGGATTGCTATAAATACCAGCCTCAACGTATTTGTCCAGGCAGAGTTTGTCCAGCCTCAACCAAGGTGTCAACTCTTATTTCCAATCACACAGGCATACTACATACTAAAGTTAAATACAATTACAATGTTTATTTGATAAAACAGATGCAGCATTTTACAAAATAAACATAAACTTTGATTCATATAATATATGAATCTAATCTTCCAATCTATATAAGTGAACATATTCCAGTAAAGAAATTCCAGTAAATATTATGTGTGCTATTATGCAGTTCAATACATTGTCTATTCAATTACATCCTCAGCAAAGCAATCCATTTTTTTATTATCCTGATTGCCCTTTCCCTCATTTTCCCATTCAATATGATGATATGTAGCTATTAATAAATGTTTATACTCGTAAAGAAATATACCTAGGCAAGGAGGCACATTTTCTATCAAGCAAACCCTACTGTTCAATATATATAGATATATACGTACAGACATACATGTATAATATATATATGAACAGAAACAAATTCATAATTAGAGTTGAACTCAACAAGGAAAGGGCCACAAACCAATTCAGACCCATATTACAACGCAGAATAATAAGAATAACAAATATATGTTTTTGAACAATTCCCAACAATTTGGAGCAGCTTGGACAGCCAAAAGTTAAAAACAAAGTAGATAGAGTTAGCCCATATAGAGAGTGGCCATTCCCAAGGTTATTAATATCAACAGCCCCTTAAGAAAATGACTCCAAAGAAGGGGACAAGCAGGGGACAAGGGCATCTGGAGAAGAAATAGTAGGCAATAACAGTATTCATCATCACAATTACTGCCATGTTTAAAGTTCGTGGAGTGTTGGTGCACAAGCAGGTATAACCTAGAGAGTGTTGGTCCACTCAGAAGTAGGCAAAAGATTCACTCTGTTCCTAAGCAAAATCTGGAACGACCACTCTATATTAATTACTCAACTATCAGTTATTTAGACAGTCTAGAAAATAGAGGTTTGATTCAAAGTTTAGACTAAACATGTGCAACTTCTTCAGCACTGACTAAAGAAAAGTCACTATAAACTTTGTATCTAAAATATTATGAATTGAGGCTTGACCAAGATATGGATAAAATGTAGATAAGCTGAAATGAATTACTTACAAGATTTAAACGCTGATTTCTTGGTGTGAAAGACACCGATGAAGACGTGGTTGGTGTGTTCTGCATTTGAGGATAACTTTGTCGATTATTACCAGAAGAAGGGGACCAACTTTCAACTGTAGCCTTTAATAAAGTGTACATGTTAATATTCTTATGTGTATGAATATTGAAAATAATCTATAGATGTAATGAGTTACCTGTGGCTGAAAGATCCGTGGATGTCCATTGCCTTGTATGGAAAGTCTGCCTACTCCATTCTCCCTTGAATTGCCTTGTATGGAAAGCATGCCTACTCCAGTCTCCCTTGAATTGCTTTAATTGCTTTGTCTAGAAAGTCTTCCTAAGCCATCCCCGCTTGAATTATTTTGGATGGGAAAGATGCCTACATCTGCACCATTACTTGTATTGTCTTGTATGTGAAAAGAACCCACATCCGACCTATTTGTACCACTTTGCATGTGTAAGACACCTGTAGTATTCTGATTGGGGTATTCAGCTGCACAATCAACATTAATACTGCCATCCTATAACAAATACATCAACAATGTCAAAAAAATTTATTTATTACATTGACATAGACAACTGAATCTGAGTTACCTGTGATTGATTATACCAAGTCATTAATTGGGAGACGGAGTTCTTCAATCCATTTACTGTTTCTTCAAGTTCCTTAAGTTTATCCTGAAATAGAAAACAAATTACAAACATCAATCTAATAGACTAGTTGTAACTAATAGTTCAAGTTTAGTTATAATCCAACATACATCCTTTGCATTGCTTTCCTCAAGAAGCATTTCATATCTTATACGGGCAGCTTTTCCCCTATGTCCTATCTCTTTGTGCCCAATTCCAACACCTCAGATCCTAGCCTTTTTGGAAGGATTTAAAACTTGCAAATAAGCAGCACGTGTTAGATTATCAACACTTCTAGGATCTATTTCTTCTTGGTTTGCTACTTGGTTTTCCACGATATCAGTGATTTCAAGCTGTAATTAGAAAGAATCATAAAAGAAAAGCTTAAATTGAGATATCTAAGCATATGTAGCTTTGTAGACATCATAGGAAAGCAAATATCCATTTTCTAACCACTTGTGGGCTTTTGTAGTAAACTTTTTCCAAAAATTTGTTAAGAGGCACAACGGGTTGATCTTCACTGACCTACACATGATAGATAACATAATAATTGTCCATGTTATATGTTCAACTCCTACTAAGAAAGACAAGTGTCCATTATTAATACCATTTCTGCCTGATAACAACTCCATGGCTTTGATCCTGTGGTATGATCCATCACTTTTTTTGCTCTGTTTGCCTTGTTGATCTCGGAAATTTTCTAAACCATAAGAAACATATAATTAGAAAAAGTAGATAGGTATACATGAAAGTTATATGAAACCATCCTCAATATAAGCAAGCCAATAGCTGGATGTCGAAGAACATCCTCAATATAAGAGATAGATATCTCTATAATGTCCAATTCCACATTGGAAAGGGGACTGATGTGAAATTGTGGAAAGATCAGTGTTTAAAGGGAGATTTCTGTCTCAATGTGTTGAAGACCCTGGCTACTTTCAACTTAGATCCAATCTTGGGCCTAATAGCAAGCTATCTGAAATTATCGTGAGTGGAGTGTGGAAGCTCCCTGAGATCAGAGGAATTGAGAAGATTCAAAAAATCTACAGCAGCGTTGAGCTGGGAAGTGGAGATGATATATGCATGCTCGGGAAACTAAAAACTATCTCTCTAAAAGACGCTTGGGAGGTCTGCAGGTCTAAACATGAGGTCTTGCCTCGGACCAAGTGGCTGTGGAAGAGTCGAGCACCTAAAAGAGCAATACTTTGTTGCTGGAAAGCTATGCACGTCAGGCTGGTTACAAAAGACTATCTGCAGAAAATTGGTGTTAACCTAGCATGAAGATGTAGCTTGTGTTGCAAAGAAGGAGAAACAAATGACCACATCCTGTGGAGATGTGAGTTCGCAGCAGAAATATGGAGCAGAGCTACGCCCCTGTTATCCTTTGTACCAGGAGATATATGGGAAGTACACCTACTAAAGAACAGAAATGAAGCTCTTATTGCTACTCTTATCATTTATCACATATGGATACATAGAAATAGATGTGTTTTTGAAGACAGTAGGAGCAAACCAAACAGTGTGTGGCATTGCATAAATACTGATATCTATCTTTATAGATGTATTGAGCTTTGCTCCCCTTTGTAAATTTTGTGAGTAATGAAAGAGAAACGCGCTTATTGATAAAAAAAAGTTATATGAAACCATTGTACCTTAGACTTCTCGGTTCCCCATTCTTTAACAAGATTTTTAAACTGGTCCATATCTATGGAAGCATTTTTCTCAACTTTCTTCATCATCAATTCTGGTTCAATCTTGTACTTTTCATAGTTATCTTTCTTTACACGTTCCCTCCACACTGATATCCCTTTGCTAATGTGTTCATCAATGTGATTCCATGCATTAGGGTGACTGCATAAATCGAAGTATTTCTACAAAAACATAGAAAATATTACTTTAGATATAACAATCATACAATTTGTTGGTCTTTTTATGAAAAAGATTACCTCAATAAATGATTTTCTATCTGCAAAAGCTTGTTCTGGTTGTTCGTTCCACTTCAAGTCTAGATGCCATATGTGTGGTTTCCTTGCTAGCATATGACAATAACGATTCAATTTGGCACCATTCTCCCCAATAGCATTTCCTTCATCATCCCATTGGACCTTGTGACGTGGCTGCCCTTGCTTAGGAAGTAGGCTTTGCTCACTTGCAGGCCCACGTCCATACTTCCTATTCTCCTGTTCATCCTCAACATTTTATTCAACTATTACATCACTTTCAATATTGTTGGACAGTAGAGTAGGTTCATCCTCACAATTTTCTTCAATTGTGGATGGAGGGACAACAATAGGTTGACTGGGTGTGTTGTTACAACTAGATCTAGTGAATCTTCTTCCTGCCATCCTTCAATTGACAAGGAAAAAAATTAGATTATTAGTGCAAAAATGTCAGTAAGAAAAGTAGTAGCTACATTTTAAAAACAAATAAATTGCGGAGAATATGAGACACCAACATATGAATATTCAGCATTTGAAAAACATATAACTTGTAGAGTACCTTGGTTTCATATCCCAAAAAAGAATAATGTTGTACTACTTGCTGGTATATGAAACAAGACTAAATAAATTGCAAAGAATATGCCATATAGTAACAGTTTGCCAAAAAAATGCAATACAACATATTCCCCAAGTAAATTATTCTAGACTTGCAAACAAAACAGACAGATTAATGAACTAAACATTAGCCCCATCATTCTTTTTTTTTAGTTCTATCAACAAAAGATCCCTCAGTGTCACTCCTCGTCCAAGACACATCACTAGTTACACCACCATCAGATTGTAAACCAGTCAAACAATTCTCAATAAGAGGTACTTCAGAATAATCTTTAGGAGGATGCTTTAGCACTGTGCACCAACCATCATCATTAGGATCCTTCACATAAAAGCATTGCAATGCTTGAGAAGCCAAGATAAACGGTTCCTCCTTTTTTTTTATCCTTGAAGTGTTGATTTGTGTGAACCCATACTCATCAATTCGCAACCCGTTAGAAGTGCTTTCATCATACCAAGAACATCTGAATAACGGAACTTTGATTCCTGGACCATAAGTTAGCTCAATAACCTCCTCTAAGTAGCCATAGTATGTGACTTCAGCATTTATAGGATTTCAATCTCTACCACTTGAATAACTTGAAGTGTCAGCACACAAATACACTCCACTATTTTGTGTAGTACATGTACTTTCAATGTGCTTTGAACGGAAATGATATCCATTGACCGAAAATCCTTCATAAGACATTCCCTCAGCACAAGGGCCTTGGGATAACCATCTCAAATCATCGCTAATACTGTTCGGCCTAATCTCTCGCATTTGCATTACCTTCATAAAAAAGTAAAACATTAATGTAATCTACACTAACTTGAACATTAAGAGTGACAATAATATTTATGTTTGAGAGTTACATGCTCTTTCAACCAGTTAGAGAACTCCTTTGCATCTTTTGTTTCTAGGGTCCGTGGGGCAATGTTGGGTTCCATATCTTGAAGAATACACATGTGTTCACTGCTTTATAAGAAGTGTCTAAATTAATGTACAACATATATACAAATATCAGCAAGAATTTAAGGACGTAATTAAATCTTACCTTCTGTAAACATCCAATTCCTCTTTATTGAAAAGGACATAACGATGGGCTTGTTCCAAAGTGTGGATGTCGAAATTTCTTGACACTCCAACTCTAATTGGAGATCCATCAACATTACGAGGAGTGCAGATCAGTTTTGTCTCAAAATTATGCAAGTACCTACCACAAAATGTCAAACTTTCTTCATCTAAATAGCCACTAGCAATACAACCAGCCGGTTTAGCTTTGTTTCTTACATACTTCTTCAATTTCTTCAAGTATCTCTCTATTGGGTACATCCACCTAGTTCGGACAGATCCGGCTTGCCTGGCTTCATAAGCTAAATGAATGGGCAAATGCATCATGATGGTGAAGAAAGAAGGAGGGAAGATTCTCTCCAACTGGCAAAGAGTGACAGCAATTTCTTGTTCCAATTCTTTGAATTCATCCACATCAATAATGTTAGAGCAAAGCTTGTTGAAAAATGAGCACAAATTAGCAATAGGCTTGTACACATCTAAGCTTATGCAATGTCTCAAGGCAACAGGTAGAAGTTGATGCATAAGAACATGACAATCATGACTTTTCAGCCCAACAAGTTTTCTATCAGATTTGCTAACACACCTAGATATGTTAGAAGAATAGCCATCAGGAACTTTCAACTTTTCTAACACAGATAAGAACTTATCTTTCTGCGCATTAGTCATGGTGTAAGATGCTGGAGGCAAGTAATAGCGGTCACCTGCATCTACTGGCCATAAATCTCTTCGAATGCACATTTTCTTCATATCTTGACGAGCTTGTAAGTTGTCTTTACTTTTCTTAGAATCACCCAATAATGTGTTTAAAATATTCTCACACACATTCTTTTCTATGTGCATCACATCCAGATTGTGTCTAACATATAAATACTTCCAATAAGGTAGCTGAAAAAAGATGCTTATCTTATTCCAACCAGGAGGTAATGGTTGAATTTGATCTCCAAGCCTCTTGCGCTTATTCATTTTTCCAAATGTGATATTTTCATACCCATCAAATTGCCTCAGTATATCTTCTCCAGATAGTGTCTTAGGTGGAAGTCGAAAATCTTTTTCACCATCAAAATTTTTCCTATCACGTCTATACGGATGATTCATTGGAAGAAAATGTCGATGGAAACCATAGCATTGCTTTTTCCCATTCTGTAACCATTTTGATACAGTCTCCACATTACAACAAGGACATCCCAAATATTTCTTACCTTTAGTGCTCCAACCAGATAAGTCACCATATGCTGGGAAATCGTTAATGGTCCATAAAATCATTGCCCGCATAGTGAAGTTCCTTTTTCTATATGCATCATAAACTTTGACTCCAAGCTCCCAAAGTAGTTGCAACTCCTCAATTAATGGCTCCAAGTATACATCAAGGTCATTGCCAACCAAATGTGGACCTGGGATTAATAGGGACATCATAATAAATTGTTCTTTCATAAGAAGCCAAGGCGGAAGATTGAGAGGTGTCATCAACATAGGCCAGATGCTATGTGATGCACTCATATTGCCAAATGCATTAAATCCATCTGTTGCTAATGCCAATCTAACATTGTGTGGTTCAGCAGCAAAGTCTGGATACCTGACATCAATAGACAACCATTCTGGTGTGTCTGAAGGATGATGAATACGACCATCCTTGCCTTTTACTTCTGATGGCCTCTCTAACCGAGGTATCAAAGGGAAGTGATACATGAACTTAGCAGCTACCTTCTTTCCCTTTGTTTTGTATTGCTTTTCATTCCATCTTGAAGCACCACAAGTATCACAATTTTCTTTTGAAGCTGCATCTTTGTGAAAAAGCATGCAATTATTTGTACATACGTCTATAGTAGAATGATCAAGTCGTAAATCCTTCACGATCGCATTTGCTTCATAGTACGTCTCCGGGAATAGACAATTTTCTTCTGGAAATCCTGAAACAATCAATTGTAACAACTTTGTGAAAGAATCGTTGGACCATCCAGATTCCTCCTTCAGAAATAGCAAGGCAACCAAATACGATAGCTTAGAATGAATTGTGCAACCTCTATAGAGTGGTTGATCTGCCTCTTTTAGTAGCTTGTAAAATCTTTGTGCATCTACATTTGCAGGTTCATCTGTAGCTTCAGTAGAGTGGTCATTTGTTGTGTCACCCATACCAAACAAATCCTCCAACATCTGATGCATATTGTCGGTGCTAGGCATGTTTGGTGCCAGAACATGATTGCTCCTACCAATCACCTCCCCATGAAACGTACAAACATCATAGCTATGCACAAATCCTTTTTGTAATACATGTGAGAATACCTCCTCCTCTGTTTTAAGGTATATGTTCAAACATACCTTGCAAGGACATATTAATTTCCCCTGTCTAGTTGGTCTCTGATGGATAAGAGCAAACTCAATGAACTTTCGTAACCCTTCCTTGAATACATCACTTCGCACTCTGTTCCCAATATACATCCAACTCCGATCTATTAGAAAATCCATCTACATGAAGGAAAATATATAATAAGTAGAGGAACAGTTGTTTGAGATGTAGTCATGTAGGAGATGTAGTCATGTAGGAGCAAGAATAAGTAAGAAAAAGTAGAAGAAAACTTGCAAATAGAAGTGATACTAGTAGTCTAGTAGACGTGCGAGAAGGAGGTGCAAGTAAGAATCTGAATTTCTGATATGAGTAACAAGGAAATAGCAATAAGAGGGGACATAGAAGTAACAAAATTTTAGATGCAATAGCAGGAACAGGAAATGAAGGAGAAATTGCAAAAAAAGAAAAGAAAAGAAGCTAGAATAGGAGACACAAGAGGAAATAGAAAAAATCAAAGAAACAGTAGTATAAAAGGACTGATTTTTTTGCAACAATTGCAGCAAAAGGGGGTCGAATATACAACATGAAAAAGGAAAAAGAGAAAAGGGGAGGGAAGGGAGAAGACATACATGAAGTCTATCAATATACAAGAAGAAAAAAAAGAGGCAGAAGAAACATCCTTCAAGAAAAATCCTTCAAGAACTGCAATAGCATAGATACCCACCTAATCAAAAATAGTTCACAGATCCATCCATTAACTTTTGCTCACATGTCTCAACATATACTCGATTACAGGGGCTACTTATACTGTCAGACTAGCTACACAACTTCTCTTCTCAAACTAGGCGATCTCTCTACTACAAAGGAGTATTTTGATGCATGGGTATTTAGACTCTACCAAAGGAGATTCAAAGTTGTGTGTGGTCCTGATGCTATGGGTTATGTCCAACATATCCCATAGAATCTCAATATTGTAGCAGATCTCTATGCATAAAGGCACTGACAGTCTATTTCTTCTTAGATATGATATCAACATATTGTTATTACTTATAACAAGCATTATGAGACAAATACCTAACTGTCCCTATAAGTCAGCTGAAATACTTAAACATATAAGTATATGATATCATGTATAACATCTCATAAAATTAAGAATTGAAATACTTAAAATAAGTCAGCTGCATAAGACTTAACACCAACCAAGATAGAACATATGACATGCAGACCAGGACAACAGGGACAATTTCATTGTTTGGTATCTTGTTAATAACACAACACTCAAATTATTATAGTAGGAGACTGTAAACCAGCAGAACAATAGACTAGCAGAAGAAAACAGTTCATATATACCAACCACTACAGAAGAAAATAAGTTTCCTCCCAAGAGAAACATTGTAGAAGTGTCTATCCCATCTAAAAAGATTACTTTCATTGATAGCTGCTAGATATCAAAAGAGGAAAATACCCACTTCTGAAAAATGGCAATTTGGATACAGAGATGAGTAGCAATAGCCTCCAACCTGGGAGTACAATAAACACATTTAAAAATGTATATACTTTTGATTAACTTTGTAAATATATAGGGGAATCCTATCAATGAGTTTACACTCAACAGCCTTACCCCGATGAAATCATCTACATGGCAATTAAAGAATAAATGAATGATAAATTCATTAGAACTTCTACACAGAAAACATATAGAAGTATAGAAAAACCCTCTTTTTTTAGGTTGTTCATCACTGAGATGTTGTTTCTAGCAATCCTTCGTAATAGGATTTTAAATTCAGATGTATGATCATCTGAATTAAATACCAAGAAAGTTGACCATAGATATCAATATTTTAGATAGAATCCTTAAGAAGGTATTTCTCATGGATCAATTTGATCCATAGACTACCTTAAGAAGATGGTTACATCATCCCACTTAAGAAGATGGATATCATTCTTGCCTTCACACTATCCCCACAAGAAATTTATAATAATTATTTCCACTTCATCACAGATAGAAGTAGGAAGTGAAAAGGAAGAGGACCAGAATTTTTGATTGGCGGATATAGTAGAATTACAAAGTTCTAGTCTCCAATGGAAACTGAAATGATATGTAAATAAGTTTGGTATCTTTAAAAATCAAATGATGGGCATAGAAGCACTAAAGCATGGGCGTAAAATGAATGTAACTTCTAGTTCACTTGTATGATATGTATCATTATAAGTTAGTAGCATACCATCTTTGTGCACGCTTAGCATCAATAGAATGTCTATCATGACCATGGAAAGCTTCAGACATGCATTCAACAAAAGGTCTGCTCTGGTTGAGAAGTCTAGCCAGAAGCCTCAAGAACGAATGGGTGTTCTTAGTAATGTGGGTTCCTCCTTGATCCCTTTGTTGTTAAAACAACATTTGTATATTTGTCTTTTTTCGTTTTCCCCCTCCATATAAAATAATTCCCTTTCTTTAACATGTGGTTGTGATGCAGGCCCTAAAAGCTAATAACTATGATAATGATCCTCTGCTAAGTGCAGCTCTGTACCTGGAGATTAATTAAAGGCCGACTGCCCAGGGCTCCCATGGGACACATCCATTCCAAATATAATAGTTGGCTCTTAGGAGATCTTTGGCATGGATGGAAGATGCAAAGAAGTTCACCATAGCTGAGCATCCTCCATCCATGCCAAAGATCTCCAAAGTGCCAACTATTATATTAGGAATGGATGTGTCAGATGGGAGCCCTGGGCAGTCGGCCTTTAATTAATCTCTAAGTACAGAGCTGCACTTACCAGAGGATCATTACCTTAGTTATTGGCTTTTAGGTCATACATCACAACCACATGTTACAGAAAGGGTATTATTTTAGATGGAGGGGGTAAAGGAAAAAAGACATATAATATATCCAATTGTTGTTTTAGGAGGAACCCACATTACTAAGAACACCCATTCGTTCTTGAGGCTTCTGCCTAGACTTCTCAACCAGATCTGAGATGTTGACAATGACTTAGTGTGCCTCTGCAAAATGCAAAAACACCAGGCTATATTATACTTACAACCAAAAACAAAATTAAGTGGTGACTAGACTCTTAGATATTCCATTTGGCCCATATAATTTTAATAAATCATTACACTTAGCTTACTACATGTCTATTTTTAAACATCAACCCATTCTCAGTCCATAGTAATATTACCCATTTATCAAACATCACAATGTGAGTTCCGAATGAACGCTATAAGGTTTGAGATTTAATTTATATGGCTATTTTATTTAAAGAGGAGATACGTTATAGGAAACTCAAAATTTGGATACGAAAATGAAGAAACAAGCAAACACTGGCAGTAATTAACAGATTACAGTAAACTATTGGGATAGACATATGAAGAAATAAGCAAGCATTGGCAGTGAACAGTACATTACAGTGAACTCAAATCTGGGATACACATGAAGAAGGATGCACATTGGAATCGTTACCTAAAACTAAATGACCAACACATGATTGAATCAAACAGCATAACAACAAGCAAGTACAACAGTTGCAAGAGAATAATAAAACAAGTAGCACAGAAAAAAGATGCAGTTTTAGTAGCGGTACCTTTTCCCACGCTTCCGGTCAATGGACAGAAGCAACGAGATTAAAACTGAAGAAGAAGAACAATGGACGCTGCAAGAGAAGAACTGGAGCAGAGGCGGTTGGGCAGCTTATGGGCGTCAGATCAAGGAAAAGAGACCAGTAGCTTGATCCAAGGTTGAAGTAGGTTCAGAGCTCCTGCTGGGCGCCGCCTGAGTCGGGTGCCGCTGGTTTCGCTGGGATCCGGCACGATATGGCTACTCCTGGCCGTGGAATTGGAAGCCGGCCGACGATTGGAGTTATGACCTGCTGCAGTTGGGGTGGCAGGAGCAGTTGGGGCGCCGTCCGGGAGGTAGTTGGGGCGCCGTCCGGGAGGTAGGCGCGGTTGCAGCTGGGTGCGACCGGTGGGATTTGGGAAATGCTAATCGACTGGGGTCGTAGGGTTGCTGAGGCTGGGCGGCATTAAGCTGGAGCAGACCCTGGCCGTGGAGTGAGGGAGGCCTGGTCGACGGACTGAAGGCGTGGTCGATGGAATCAAGGAGGCGCCGAGGACGAGTGGCAGGTGATCAGTGCTTCCCTAGTTCGTCATTGTGCAGAGGGACGAGTGGGGAGGGTTTTTGTTTTCCTTTTTAATTTTGATATCCAAATGTTGTATTTTAGAATGGAGGGAAGGGAAATGAGATGGAGGGAAGGGATATGAGATGAAGGAAATCATTTGTCATGGTATTTTTCAAGAGATGATTAGTGACTAATGTATTTGTGAGGGATTAGTATTTGTAAAGATGTTAAAAAAACGGTTGAGGGATTTGGTTCCATATTTGAAGGATGAGCCCTCACAAATAGCCATCATTATTCACAATCTATGGTTCCTCACAAATGTTCTTCAACAAAGGCCAAATTTTTTGTAGTGTCATTGAGTGTTGTCATGAACATAAGAGTTAGAACCATGCAAATGGAGTTGTGATATTTAAAACCAATTTTCACATCGATTCAATTTTTATAGAATTTTAAACCTTGGGTTTGTACAATTTGTAACCTTGTAAAATTACTAGCGCTAATGATGTCATAGACATTTTTGTGTTAGTTAGGTCGTTATGAAGACTTAAAAAGTGATATTTCTTGTTACAAACATTGCTCGAGCAAAAACTCATTGTTATGGGATATTAGGCTAATAGATTTTTGTGATTCAAGTTATAGTTTGACTAACATGACATTGGTTGAACTCTTAGTTCAACGTGGAGAAATCTAATAAGAAAACCCACTTGTGGAATTCTCTTGATTGAACTTCCAATTTAAGGAGTTTTATCTCATCTAAACTCTAGTCTGACAAAAGGAGGGTCAATTTGACACAATTTTAATTTATAAGTCTTCATTTTGAACTGATACACATCACTATATTATTTAGTCAAAGTTATAAATGGACTGAAGGACACCTCAGTCAAAATGCAATTCAAGTAAGGGATCAAAAAACAAAATTGGCTCTATTAACTTTATTTTTGACTCTACAAAACATATTAACTGACCAAGAATGCTCCTGAATGATCCATATCGATTCATTACATAACCCTAATCCAATAATTTATATAGAAACTATATTTTATCATTGTTAAACACACATGAGCAATAAAATACAACAAAAAAATACTTTACTCTATTTTGTGTTGCAATGATCCAAATTGTTTCCAGGTATACTTCGTTCTTCACTAAAAGATTTCAAATGGTTCAAGGAAGGTTATTGGAAAATTCCTTCATACTTTCAAGTGTATTTCCTTTCTTCAATCTATTTTCTCGTGAAGAAGCCTTTTTATGGTATTATAGGTGAGTCAAGATGTTACTCGTCTAAAAGCTAGGAATAGTCCTACTTTGATTTAGTGAATGGGATAAAGGTAGTCACTTTCCCTTGGCCATGATCAATAGAAGGTGTTGGTGTAGTTACTTGGCTGGTCAACAAAAGAAATTTGGTGACCTTTCATGTCTAGGATTAAAAGGAGGTAGTAAATTGATTTGAGTTTTATTTTATATAAATTGTTTCAATGCATCTTTTTGTAACATTTTTTTAAATTAAATTGGCACCTTAGTTTATATTTTTTTAGATTTTTTAGCCGGTCAAGCAACCAAAATCCTTCTAGAACAACGGGCCTCTCTGATTTATTTATTATTAAACCGTTGGGTATATATGCTTGGTAGTCCAAATTGGCTCGGTTTTGTAATCTTCAATACTTGACAATTGTGGTTGGCAGTGGTGTGGGTATCGCATCACTAGTTAGTTATCGCTGCATTTTGGTTTGGATCTGATCAGTTACGTGTTTTAGATCAATCTTTCATTCCCATCCGGCAACTATCATACCCCATTCATTCAGTAGTCATTCTTTTTTCCTTTATATGCTAATTTGTTCACATAAGCTTTTTTGTTGGCGTTATCGTTGCAAATTGCAATATTACATTTATTTCGAGGAAAGACCATTCTCAAGAATTCGGATACCCATTCAAAGAATTGGTTCAAAGCACGATTTGCACAAGGCCGGCCGCAGCATGTAGGATCCAGCAGCCAGTTCTAATCTCAAATGAGACCCGTACATCAGCACGCGAAAGATGCCCTGATCTAAAGGTCAGTCCTTTTAGGAGTACGCTACTCCTTGTTTTACTAATACACGTGTACACTTGATAACGATGCTGGTTGATTCAGTAACTTGGCCGCCTGCCGCCTGTCATCGTCTTGATTTGGAAGTAGCTTATTCCACCAAAATTAAGGACTAGCAGATCCTGAAGCATTCAGTGGTCATTCTTTTCCTGTCCATCAGCTATGTTGTTGGATGACATTTGAGTTTTAGTTCCCATCATTATCGTAAAGATATTACATTTAACTTAAAAAAGAGTCCCTATAATTTGGATGTCCGTTGGAGGCTGGTCGAAAGAACGATTTGCACAAAGCCGCCCGCCGCAAGCAACGCGCCGCAGCCCGCAGCCGACCCACCGGTATTCGTAGCTTGAACGTGACCCCTAGATCAGCACCCGAAGAATGCCGTGATTTTCAGGGCACTCCGTTGCTAAGACCACGTTAGATTAACAAATGTTTTTCCTTTTTCTGTAATTCAATGTTGACCTATTGTAGATAAGGGTATCGGTCAGCTGAGTGGGGGGAAATCGCTCCTCTATCTCATTTTCTCTTATACATGATGTATTGTTGAATCGTTAAGCTTTCAGATGGGAACAGTCATTTGTAAGGTACACAGGATATTTTATAAGGAATTTGCGTTTGAGGACAGTTCTTACGTTTAAAATTGTTGCATGTATGTACGGGCTCGATATATTTTTGGAAATTCATATATAGAGAGGCGGAAGAAGAGTTTAGAATAGAGAAAACGAGATGAAGAGTCTACATAAGAAATAAATACAAGATGATATTTTTAAAATGACATAACAAGATGACATATATAAGAATTAACTAGCATGCATTTCTTCTAAACTAGTGCTTGTTAAATTCAAAAGGCAGATATATGGAATAAGAATATTTGGCTACTATTTACTCAGTAGTTCATAATTGACTTTGGAAAATGAAACTAATCATTGATAAATAATTAAGTTGTGATTATAGACGAATTCAATCACTCCGTACTAGTAACTACAACCACTTAAAGTGATACAATTAGTATGGTATGATGGAAATGATGGTAATAAAAGGTAATGAATGAGAAATGATATTATTTCTTTCCTACCAAATCTCCCCCCCCCCATCAAAATTAAATGAAGAACAATAGAAAAGGAAGCTATGAATGCTTATGTATCATAAGATGGAGAAAAATATGATGCAAAACTAAAAAGTGAAAAAAATTAAAATATTTGTATAATGCTTTTGGATAAAATTTTGACGAATACTAATTCATAATAATATTTGGTAGGAAATGTGGCATAAATTGATTATGAAATGAAGATAAATAAATAAATTTGTTGAAAATTTATAAGTAAATTAGAAAGAGAAATTGAAAAAGAATGGGAAATTAAGTTTGAGATAGAAATTTAGTGCAAAACTAGTTGCGATATAGAGGTAAATATTTATGTACCCTACACTCAATATAAAAAAGTACATATAGTTTACTATTTATGATTCACGTTTCACTTACTTTTTTGATGTCCTATTCTATCCCTCGTGATTCAAATCAACCTTAATAAAATTAAAATTTTGTCTCATCCCTCCTTCCCTCTCCTCCCCTTCCCTTACCTTTATTTAACATATATCAATTATAGCATAGGTTTGTATCTGATAAAGTAAATATGATGACACTGGATAATAGTCTTTTGAGTACTATAGATGCATTTGAGAAAATGAAATCTTAATTGTAAAATACTCTTTATTAGTTTGTAAATTCAGACATTAATCAGGTTTACCAATTCTACTATAATTATTTTATTCATGTTTACTTTGTCCAGTAGATTATTTTTTAATATTTGTACATTACAACATCTCATTATTTTGAATTTATAGTTTCATGTTAGATTAGACTGATTGTAGTTACATTCTATAGTTTTACTATTTTTGGAAATGACAATTGACCGCTCACCACATCCCTAATATAATAAGCTATACTTGAATGTTTTTATATCTTCATACTTTCATTAATTAAATAGATAGTCATTGAATTTTTAAAATTTGTCTCGTGTATGACTGACTACTTGCAATATTCAAAATATTAGGTGGGGGAGGGGTTACGACTCATCTATTATGGTGTTTTTTATAGAAGTGTAGCATTATTTAAAAATATCAAATCGTAATATAGTAAGAAAGTATTTTCCCAATTTTTGGAGAGGGGATAATGAAGATCCACCATGGGTAGATTGCGTTATAAAACATGCAAGGAAAATACAACTTGTAAACATTATGAAAGGTATATAATATAATAATAATAATGTTTTTCAACAAGATCTAGCTAAGACAACTCCCTCCTATATACATGTTGAATGTACTACATTAACAACACACTCATAGTCTTGACCATATCAAAAGGACATCTTCAATAGGATAAAGAACACCTAGACTACGAAAGACACATGAGGTAACATGTGTGACTGTGGTGGAACTTTAACAGGAACATTTCACATGAGAATGGTAAGTGCCAACAAGCATGAGAATGGTAATACTCATAGTTTTTTACAACCACATAGCTTATCATAATAGGACATAGTCACAACAAGTTGGATCTAAACATGAAAAAGTAGTACATACATCTTAGATACGATGGGAGTGACTGGCTTACCATAATTGACCATATTATAAGAATATGAAGAGTAAGTGTTCCAAAATAGACAATGGGTGCTCACTGAGGTTTAACAATAATATAAATGATAAAAGTTAACTAATAAGTGCAAAATACTCTATGTGGCATTTTAGGAGTCAAATACACAAGGAATTGGTTAGTGAAAATACCAATGTGTTTTGTTTTAGGTTACCCTTCATATAATAAACTAATAAGGACCATATACTCTAGAACCATAACCCTAAAACTTAGATGCTTATATGTTTGGTTTTGGGGTTAGTATCATATTTTGATTAATCATTCATGCCAAAATTATGCTGAACTGCACTAAATAAGAGCCATTGTAACGACATCACTTTTCAGCATTCTCCAATTAACAAAAGTCCTTAAAGTTGAGGGCCATTACCTAAAATCCTCAAAATTCATAGTTAACAAATAACAAATAATAGAAAATAATTTCCAATATTTCACAAATATATATTGAATACCTAAAGTTGAGGGCCATTGTTTATAAGATAAATATTAATGATCTTCTAAGGATCTACATAAATTTCCAACATGGAACTAATACATATGAGAAGAAGTGTCTAACTAATCCTCCTTCACTAGTGTCTTCATTCAAATTCATCTTATTCATCATGTCTTGATATCATCATATACTGCATTTACCTAAACCACTGACAATCAAAATATAGATCAATATATTGCTATACTGTGTACATGACATGCATACAAAAATGTGCAAGTAATATAACAACACATAATATACCAATTACTTGTGAATAAGAATTGGGATTTTCGTTATGTATTCTAACCCATACTCGATATGCTATCTTGGGCGTAATCACTGCCCCTTCCAGGGCCCATGTGAATCACTCCTTGATACATGTCATACTAGGGTTCAAAATATGATATCTAACTTTATAAGATACTCATAGTGGCATTATAATTGAACAAAATGTAATTAAGCATCCATAATTTTCTTCAATCCTCAAGAAATTCTTGGAAAATATCAACAATCGATAATGTGATTATTCATAATTGTAACCACATACTATAGGAAAATACGACATCAGATAGGTAGTGTAAACAAAAATGTTACTGACATATTTCTCATTAACTAGTGGATTGTGTCAACAACTATGCAATGGAAAACATAGTTTCACAAAGATATACATGATCCTGGAGCAAGTCCAGCGACAATCCTCCTCGATGTAGATGCACAATCTATCTTAGACAATGACTGTGCAACTCTTGGTTGCACTGAGACTCATCAAACAACTCCTCTACAGACAACAGACTCGAACTTCGTCATCTGCAGCAACTCCTCTCATCACGGATTGCTGGCTGTGTCGTCCTCCTTAGTGACAGGTAAAGGCATGCTCACCTCTAGAGAAGTTCACGCAAACCAACTAGAACTCGTGTTGTCCTACCAAAATGGACAAAAAAGAGTTGTCCCTCCCGTTGGTGTACTAGTCACCAACCTGCTCTCCCATAATAATGATCCTTAGTTGTTTCTCTCCCGTAGCTATCCCTCCCTTGTTGGGTAGGAATTGCTTGGTCTCTCTTGATTACCACAATTAGAGATGACAAGAATTATTAGAGAAACTGATTTTCAATTATTTGTGTGGTGTTCTGGGAAGCTCCCAGTATCCCTCTATTTATAGTAGAGACCACGGTCAGGGTTCTCAGTCTGTGCGGGAGTGGAAGGGACTGAAAGATCTCAAATTTTCACAATAGTTCTTGAGACTTCACATCCTGTGACAGCCAAATTGCCTGTATGGCAATCCAGATGGTCATCTGGTTCATGAGACAGTCATCTCACACTGGGAGATGGTCATTTTGTAGATTTCTAATTTTGTACAGGTGTCAGCAATTCAATTCTGATTAGTGCACGTTATGACGTCAACGTCGATCCTAGATGCAATCTAATTGTATGCCCGAAATGATCAGTTGGTGGAGATGAGATGGGTGTCTCACACCACTCTAGATGGGCATCTCACACAAGAGAGATAGGCATCTCCCAGGCCGGATCAGGATGAATTCAAGCCAATGCACAATATAATCAGCCTAACACTCCAAACGTTTGTCTCAACACTTCAATTGATTGTTTGGTAGTCCAGTCAGTTAAGTTGTTGCATGAATTAAATACTTAAACACTATAGTAATCAATCCAACCATCATTCAAGATTAAACTCCATTTCTAGATGAGTTTCTAGGTGTGTGAGCCTATAAGTCTCATATTACGTTTGCAGTGAATGCCCATAACAACTTATGACATCATAAGCAATGAGCGGTGTCTAGTCACACATCATTTCTACCTAAGTAAATGGAATGCTGGAGAACAAATTCAACCTACAATATGTGTATGGTATTATAGTGTTTGTATAGTTCCTTTATCACCAATATCCACATTGAACTAGAGGCATGGAATAGTCATTCTCATTATTATTCAATCTTGTTTCTTAAACCAGAGCAAACTGTTTGAGATATATGTAAGTTCAATATCACATATGGACTCACATATGCATAGCCATGCATTTCTCAGTCTCACTAATCAAGAGGCCTTGACTATCATACTCCCTTAGGAGGGACAAATCCCATCTCTATCACTAAGAGTCAATCCGCATGTGTCATAGTCACCCAATCATAATCTTTATAAAAACCCATGTTTCAGGATTGCGTTTGATGGTATCAAAGCATACCGAAAAACATGTGATGAGTGCAATGATTTTAGGTCAAAGAATCACAAACACCAACATCACTATAAGAGTTGATTATGACTAACATAGTAATGGTTTCCGTGCGTCAGTCTCATGGTGGGTCTATCCGATAAACTGTTCTCAAACATGTGTCTGTGTGCTTGGTTTTATATTGCCATATCATGACTAATGAGATTTTATCATCAACCAACTAATAGTATGATCTTATATGTCATTGTTGTCTATTTACCTTCCACAATAACAATCGATCATGGACATAACAAGAATGCATATACTCTTAACATTTGTATGATCTCATGTTTAGGTTCTCAACTCGAAGACATACATCATCGAGTTATATAATCCTCTAGACATTTATTTTCTTATTTCATTATATCAAAACAAAATAAAAAGAATCAAATGGAAACTTGCTTTTATTAATAATCAAATCATTTACAAGTTATGCCATTACAATCATCATAAGATTGGCTCTCTGGACATACATACCGACACATATCTCAATGCAGAACCATGCAAATCATGCAATCATACTTCATGTACTTTAAGCCTTTAATCTAATGAATATAATGATAATCTAAGATGATCATGCCAATAATGATGAATAATTACAGTTTCCAAAGTGAATAATCTTATATATGATGAATTAGGGTTATAAAACCAAATATCATAACTTGCCATGATGTAAATGCACATAATCAAACTTAGGTGTTCATAATGAAAGGGTATGATGGATCTAATAGTTAGGGTTTAACCTAATGTTTAATATGCAGTGATAATAGGGTTTGTGTTAATATTCCTTATCCAAACCTGAGACAACCCAAAACTCTAGATTAGGAACCGAGTAGGGTTTAATCGGAATAATATGATGGTGACACTTTAGGATATGCATACATGCAGATTTTAATGTGATTTTGTGGATTCATCTTTTCTTGCTTCATTAGATTAAAGGCTTAAAGTACATGAAGTATGATTGCATGATTTGCATGGTTCTGCATTGAGATATGTGTCGGTATGTATGTCCAGAGAGCCAATCTTATGATGATTGTAATGACATAACTTGTAAATGATTTGATTATTAATAAAAGCAAGTCTCCAATTGATTCTTTGTATTTTGTTTTGATATAATGAAATAACAAAACAAATGTCTAGAGGATTATATAACTCGATGATGTATGTCTTCGAGTTGAGAACCTAAACAATGAGATCATACAAATGTTAAGAGTATATGCATTCTTAGATTTTTTCAATGATTATGCAGCATGCTAAACCATACCCAAGTTTTTGCACTAGTCCACATGGTGGACCACAATACTCGGTAACAATAATTATAGTTGAACATGACCATAGAGGTATTTAGACATGATGGTCATACATACTAATCAAATATTTGATAGTATCACTAGTCTCATGTTTGACATCCTATTAGGGTTTGAAAATTTGGATGGAGTGAATTCAATTAATTGTACATTCATAGAGGTATATCTTTGTTTGAAAACACACTCAATTTGGTTTTAGTCAAATTATAGTGTCACGTCAATATCATAATAGAGACTTTGATCCAGATTGTCTTTTTAGCCTTAGGAAAAAAGATTAGAAAATTTGGGTTGAATCTTGATTGGAGGACTATAACCCACATATCATGTTAGTCTAGTTTCACCTCAATTGGAAACATGTGTGGACAAATTCTTAACACAGTTACTTCATAGTTTAGATCGTTATATTTCTTAAGAAAATGTGTGCCCATGTCAAGTTTGAATTTGGGTTTAGTATTGTGCCAAACTGGGCCTAGTGGATCCAAAACAATTTTGTTTAGTGGGTTGAGTTGTATAAGTGTGAATGAATTAATATTTCATTCTTCCTGATGGGACAACCATTGAAGGTTCAACGACAGTTGTTCACAATGTCATCTAAAATGGTAAGCATTGTGATTCATACCATTACTAGTTATTTGATAATATGTGGAGGGTAAGAGATGATGTAGTCAAATTTGTTTTTTTTAAACAATTTATATATAAATGGATGGAATATAATAATGGTGAAAAGTCAGAAGTAGAACATATGAGTGGTGATAAGTAAATTGGATCATATGTTTTTTCATAAGATGCACTACGAAAGTAAACACATGTACATAATATGAAATATGTATAATAGTAATAGTTTTTTTGGAATAGCAAGTTTAAACAGCCCCTCCTCTATACATCCTGAACATAATACATTAGAAAAACACTTAATGATGTTGATCAGATCAGAGAGAACATCTTCAATGAGAGAAAGGACACATGGAGTATGAATTACACATGAGGTAGTATATGTGATTGTGGTTGAATTTCAATAGGAGCATAGAACCTAAGAACAAAAACTTGTAACAAGCATTGATTGGATAACATGTCTCTAGTAAACAAAGTAATACTCATAGTTTGCTATATGTTTTATCATAAAAACCACTATATACATCAACTGTGACATGGGAGTGACAACTGTATTATACTAGACTATATATTTGATATGAATATATGTGTTTCATGATTTTAAATGGGTTCTCATTGATATTTTGCAAAAATATAAATGATAAAAGATAAATGGCAAGTACTTGATAGGCCATTTCGAAATTAATGTGTCAAATGCACAATGAATAGTGGAAAGAAACACTAAAACATATTGTTTTAGGTTACCCATCATATAATAAACTATCCCGAAAAATGTAGAAATTGAAGTGATATAGATATAGAAAACCAAAGCTGGAAAATTCATTGGAAATATGATTGAATGTCAAGAATGATTAAATGAGAAAACCCAAAGAACAATTACTTTATTGGTAGGCATTTCTTCTTATCTAGGTTTCTACTACATAAGCTTATCTTTCAATAGAAATAATAGGATTGGCTTCCCCAACTTTGTTCATTTGATGACACATAACCTACTTATTTCCTATTTATAAAATTAGAAAGGGTGTTGTCAGTTGCCGATGCCTAGTGTTTACCTTTAGGACAATATACTCTGGCACCAAAATCCCAATACATAGAATCTTCTATGTTTGGTTTAGATTTTGAAGAACCCTTAATTCTTAAAAGATGGTTAATTGCACTGGACTAAGAACCATGAAGTACACCAAACATGTCAGCAACTGAGATAAGCACTGAAGGAGGTTGATATATATACTAATAATAAATATTCTTCCATCACAAGTTTCACATATAAAGAAGGTGTATATTATGTAAGCCACTTTATATACTTTAATTTATAAATAAAGAGGATATACTTACATAGGATAATGATAGAAGAAGGCACTCAATTTGATGTATAATGGTGTGGAATGTTGCTTTGGACATTGACACAATATATAGAAAGACATGGATGTTTATAAGTAAAGGTAAGGGATCTTAGTGCTAAATATAAAGGATAATTAGAACACATCTAGTTTTGTGAGACATGTGAATTTTGCACAAGTTTAAGGATGACATGAATTATTGTTAAGCGAGTGTAGATTTGATTAATGTTCATCCAATCTGAGTTGACTAGAATGAGAGATTTCATATATAATAACAGTGATGTCATTCCACTACAAAAGAACCATGAAAAGTGTTACATCTATCATTAGACATGTGTAAAGTGTGGGGTTCATCAATTCTTCATTAGGATTAAGAAAGTCACAATATGAACAAGTGAAGATTGAATAAGTGTCCAAATGTGGGTCATCAAGCTTTGGGGTGACTTATTGTGATTGTTTGGACTTTTCTCTCCCATCATGTATGTACTATTGATGGGGATACAAATATTACACCAAAAAAAACCACAAAAAATAATCTCCCAGGTTTACCAAAAGAAGTGCACTAATTCCCCACCACATGGGAAGAAACCTTATTGTAGTATACTTAAGGATCGAACCCCAAAGAACAACCTTTTTAAGTAGTAAAATATGATTCAAAAGTAAAAAGAGTAATATTTATCACCAGATAGTTGAAGGATTGATTAAACTAAATTGTTACCAAAAGAAATAGAGATTAAAGAGGTAAATAATAGGTAATAAAGAGCACTAGGGCATGGTCTTTCGCTACCCAAGCCTGCGTAATTATCCTAACTTGATCGAACTCTCCAATCTTCATTGCTAATCAAGGTTTATCCGTTGCACCCTCACGGGATATTGGTCGATAGATCCTCAGCACACAAGTTCCTTTCTGATTCTACTGAACTCCTTTACTTACGACAGATCATCCTCAGTGCATAGCAAATCGAAGTCCAAAGACCTCAGTATCCATTGTTGACAGATGAGGTGGATAATAAGATCATTATGTTGTTGTAATCATGCTCACAACAACCTACATATCCATGACTATAACTAATATGCAAAATAAGTCACAATTTGCAAAGCAAGGCATCAAGCATAATGATACTTCATTTAGAAACTGTATTATCTAGTTTAGATTGATGCTAAGACAAAATACGGGCAATCGGGTCTAGTCCCCATGCCCCGGCACAAAGAGTCTACCTACTCATTGTGAGGGACAACAACAAAGAGATAGTAGGAATTATGTAGAAGGCCATGACCCTGGGCAAGAAGACCAATCTCTTCACTACTACCACTGCCTCCTTGCTCCCCGCTAGGATTTGTGTGACAAAATGTGGCTTCTAATCACCAATCAGAGCACCCTTGAATGGATGATGAGGGTTCCCTTTTATAGATGCATTCCTCACCTCTGAAACCCTAAAGTTGAATGCTTGCGGTCGAAGGAATCTTCTTGCATGGCCCATAATTGGTCCAATAGGCAACTCACTTGGGGTGCTAAATTTGGAACTCGCATCCAGTTCTCTGGAGAGCTAGCATGGATGACCCAAAATGGGTTGGATGCTGAGAGTATGTGCCATGTCAACTAAATCGGGAGGACTTTGGGCAAAGAACTGCTCGAGTCGGCCGAATGGCAAAACCACTCGCTTGACTAGGTGGTTGGAAGGTGATAAAAAAGAAAGCTTTTAGGCCTTCCTTCCCTTGAGGCATAGCTTCATTAGGGCTCAATCATCCAATTGAGCATCACGACACAACTTTGGCTGATTTCACATGAAATACATATAAAATGCATTAAAATAAAAAAGGGAAAATAATTACATTTAAGTAAATATAAAACTAAAAATAGGAAATAAAGACACAACAACCCCTAATAAGCAAATAAAACCACATGTAAAAATAGGTAAAATATACTCATCAAACTAACCCAGACTTAATCTTTTGCTCATCTCAAGTAAAGAAAAATAAAAAGGATATCAAGAATTAATACTAGGTTTTAGGACGTCCTCTCCCAATCAAGCAAACATCAGTCCCCTTTTCACTAATCACGATCAAGCAACCCCAATCCTTGGGGGTCATGTAGTCACAGTTGGATATCCCCCAACTGGGGCTTCTTCCTCTAATCGCTACACCCCATAACCTACAAAGAATTTATGTCATATAAAAAATAATCCTGATATGTCCGCACAATTAGACGTAAGCACAAGAAAGGGCTATTTGGAAAAATAGGAGAGGATTTTGATAAGTCCCTTGGGTATGAAAATTGGATGAAAGGGGGAGAAAGACATGGGATGAACCCAATTCCTTCATGTCTCCTCTATTCAACTTGAGATCTTATATTGGATTCAATTATTTTATTTTGACCCTCCTCTATTTGACTCGGGAATTTTTATTTGTTTGAGTTACATTGACCACATGTTTTCAATTGGGCTCATTGGACATTTTTATTCATGTATGCCTTGGATGAAAATTGGAAAAGAGAGTATTTGTGAAGAGGATGCCACCCTAGACTTAGGATTTGGCATATAGTGGAAATTTCATTTTATTTTCTTTTATGGATGGTGAAGAGGTAAGAAGTGAAGCATTGGAATTATATTATCATATTATATTAGTTAATTCAATTAATATATTGTGTAAAGAGGTGTTCATGAGTTTTGTTGCAAGTCATGTTGGAGGCGCATGTGTCTTGACCTTTCAAATTCCATCTACTTATCATCGCTTCAAGGAGGAGGGATGCTCAATTGTTGTCTTTGTGGCCCCAATACGGTCATGGCCACAAGTTGTCGTGATCTTCATTAGGTGGAGACAATGGTGCCATGGGCCATGCGACCCATTATCCACAGCCCACCCTTAGCCAACGCTTTTCTTCTAGGGCGTTGGACAACTGATCATGCAACCACTAAATCAACGAGTTTGAGTCTGGTGTTGGCATCCACCAGCGATAAGTTGGGTGCACAAACCAGAGATCCTAGGGAATGTATGTATCCTATGAATAGTAGAATTGTAGATGTTCGTCGGAGGGGACCTCATCGTCTGGTGAAGGGCCTCTGCCTCCTTGTTGGAGTCTGCCATTTATGTTGATGTTTTCTGCCGCCATGAGTGGTTTTGATGTGGGAGAGAGATGGAAGCATGGGCGTTTCTTGATCTTCGGAAAGTTCTAGTGTTTCCAAGCCCTTACACTGTGCACCTTATATAGCTACACTGAGGAGAAATTACGAGTCCCCCAAAAGGAACCTGCGGTTACACCATGAATGTGTTATCCCTAGCACATAGAGTCTTCACGTCAATCTTTCCTCAAAAAATCATAATCAAAATATATTGCAGTGAATATTTATAATTGGAGTGAGATAAAAATAGCTGCTATTTTGAAGGAATAATATTTCTCAAAAAAGATAAGCACAATTTTTCTGTAAGAAAGAGATAAAATCAATTATGGAAAATATAAAGGTCAATCTTATTGGGCCGCATATTTCATGCACCGCATTACTCATCAATTCACAAGATTCTAAGATCTTTGTTCCATCAATCAAGTGATTAGCAGCCTGGTGTTTATGGAAGGGTGAGAGAATATCATCATAAAATTTGCCCGTCACTTTGGCTTACCCATATGTAAGGAATAGGCATCGTACTCTACCTTCTCCTCCTTTTCCCCTCACCCTCTTATTTTTGGAATTAATTTATCAAGAGAAAATAGTGGACAAAAATAGCAGAAACAAATAGAAAGTAAAAAAGAAAAGTACAAAAAAGAAAATGGGCTAGGTTGACTCCCAGCAAGCGTACCTCTTTAACGTCGAAGATTCGACAATAGTGAAGTTTTTTAAGTGGCACCAGCTGACAGGGTATTTGAATCCTTGTCCTCCAAATGGTTAGGCTATGTGGATGTATTGTATGTGAGTATGACTCTATCTTCTTGATCAACATCTTGTAGGCATGATTATTATAGTTATAATGTACCTTCCAACTTAAAAGCTTTGACCGAATTGTGTACCATATTTAGATGTCGAAGAACTCGGTATTCAAGAGTCTTCTTCCTTGGTCGTAGAACAAGTTTGCCTACATTGATGTCCATCAGAGCTCTTGTGGTGGCTAAGAATGGTTGTCCTAGAATGGGTGGGAACCGGTTGTCTTCTTTGATGTGAATGACCACAAAATTGTAGGGGACGTAGGTGTCATGACCTAACTTTATGGGGACATCTTCAATAATCCCCACAGTCTTGGTGATGGATGCATCGACCAAATAAATGGTCACCACCATGGATAGAAGATCTTTGAACTCTAGGTGCTAATATAAGGTGTAGGGCATGATGGATATACTGGCACCTAGGTCAATGAGTCCCTTTCGACATGCGTCATTGCCAAAGAAGCAGTCTGTCCAAAAGGATCCTAGATGACTTTTCCTTTGGATTGGTGATAATTTTTCTTAGTTTCTTGAGTCAAACTTTTTCCCAAAAAAAATGCCTTAAAGCGCATGCACCAATGTGGTGTTTTAGTTAGTAGATTTAGGAACAATATATTATTGTGGACCTTCCTCATGGTGTCCTTGAATTTCTTGTATCGATTGTTGAGCTTGGTCTGCATGGAGAACCTTGCATGTGGTATGCATGATGTGTACACTGATATTACAGGAGCCTCGGGGTTAACTAATAGATTTGCTTCTGTTGCACTCTTTCTAGAGTTTGACTGAGCTGGAATTGCAGAAGGTTTCATCACTTGATTCTCTAGATGGCTGGATGAGTATCATGGAAATTCAATAGAGGTGCTCTCAGTTTCATCAGTAGGGGTGAAAATAGGAGGTGTGATATACACATTCCTTGACCTGGATGTCACCATATTCAGCTGATCTGACTGCTCCGGTTGCTTGAGGTTGTTTTTTGGCTGGCCAGTGATCGTGCCCACTAGTGGTTTCTAGCTAGCAGCCAATCGACCAATATGAGATTCTAATGCCTTTTAGTTTGTTGTGGCATTAGGGAGTTGAGTTTGGTATAAAGCCATCATCTCCTGAAGTATTTACATTGGGTCTTTCCTATTACAGTTTTGATCTACAATGGTGAGGCATGCTTTGGGTTCTATAATTGCTGCCACAGCCGGTAGCTCCAGGTGGGGAAATTGAACCTAAAGGTTCCTTGGTTTCTCAGGACATTTTTAGTCATTGGCACTCTTTCCTGAGGATTTTCCATTGAGGATTGATTTGTTCCCTTGGCTCCCGTGGGGTTCCCATATAGCAAACCTGGATGAGTGTGAGCTTAGTTTGTATTATAGTATTCTTGCCCTTGAATGTGGTGTATTGACTTCATGTCTTTGACTTGAGTAACTATGTACTTCTGGCCCATCTGATGTTCATGGAATGTGACAAATAACTCCTGGAAATGAATGGTGTTGTGGTAAACCGCATGACAAAATTCACACGAGGGCACCATGATTTGCATTTGGGGAGTCTGGATCTTTCTCTCATATGCACTGAAGGACTTCTCGAGGTTTTCTTGATGAAGATAGAGGTAGTCAATCCTTTGGAGATAGATTTTAGTTCCATTCGACCTTCTACCATGGCCACCTTAAGAACACCCTTTCCCGAAAGACTAGTCCAGTGGATCTGATTTTTAATTGCATGGTTGATGATCTTAAGGGCACTATCGAAATCCACCACATGAAATTTCCTTTGAAAGAGGAGTCAATAAATTTCTTCATCTCATCATCAACTCCTTGATAAAAGAATTCAATAATTTGATTCCCTGAGTTCCCCAACAGTGATACCTAGGGAAGGATTTCTTATCACAGATGGATTAGCTAGGGGATTCTCAAGCAATTGTCCCTCTCTTGCCTATTCCCCTGCACCTCTTCTTAGTGCAACATTACTACTTTCTACAGCAAACTCCTCATGTGACCCAGTCATCTTCAAGTTCTCCTCCTCCTATACGAGCAGAAGACACTGGAAGATACTAGAACAGACTCTTCTACCTTAGTCCTATGTCTCTGTAGACTCAGCGAACCTAGAGCTCTTATACCACAATTGTAACGACCGACTCGTGAAAATAGGATTAACTAAGCGGAAGCGAATCATTTGTAGCGGATTACTGAAAATCACTAAAAATTAAAACTTTTTGCAAAGAGATCCAAACATAGGAAATCTTTTTTTGCTATACTGTTTCTGCTTCTTCGTCAGTGTCCACCTAAAAACATTGGATCCCACGGGGGTGAGACAATTGTAAATTGCCCCAGCGGGAGATATAACTCTCCACCAAAACATTGTTATAGTAGTTTATTATAATGAAACTGAGCAGGAGTCCTTATATATTAATAGCAATATTAATCATTGAATGAACAGAGTAAAGTAATATCCTTTCTTAAGGAGAGCACTGTATCTACTCATGGTAGATTCATATTTCATGCATCTGCTTTCAATGAATATAAAGAGATATGAATAACATTTATCAACTGAAAATGCATCAAAGAAATGTAACATCATCCAATGAATTTTTCGTATTCAATCCTTAAGAAAATATGCTATATGGATGATTATATTTTACAATCACATTTATGCCCTGAGGAGATGAGGTATACCGCTCATTCTCCAACCGACCATTGCGAAGTCGAAATCGGTACCATATAAGGTCAATGGTAGAGCTGGATACCAAGACCTCCCATATTTCGGCCAATGCGAGATTACATGCATGACATCTTGTGTCTCTGCTATATAGCTTTCCAGGGTATACTGGCAACTTCGCTATTAGAGTTACAGTGGCATGCTGTACTCTCTTTGCGATCATGAGATTTCATGTTTATCTCCATCGATCTGGCATTAACAATATTGGGAGATGTGTACTGCATATGTCCCAATCATCAGGAGATTCGTGATACATCTATCTCGGTGCAAGTAATGAAGGATTGAGAGGTTTGTTATTTACCTTTCATCAATTCCCTCATTAGGAGGTCATGATATATTTGCCAATTACCCACACATATTCAAAATATGTGTTTCGGGTTTTGCCGCGGAGCACCCGTTTCACCATCACCTATTGTTGACAATGATGGATCTATGGTCAGAGCTCTACATGAAATGATTTCACTTAATTAATTAAGTACATTAGCATATTCTTTTAGCATCAGTCAAGTTCTCAAACATAACTTATTCAGACAAATGCTATAAGGAAACATGTACTATTTTCATCAATCACTTTCTCAGTCCTTATAGGACATTGGGATCTCAGTTCCTTATTTCATTTCTTTGAAAGTTCACTTCCCACAGCAGTATCATTATCATACTTATCAACTTTGGGTATTCATACCCTCAATTCATCACTATCACTGTTACCATTTGTTAGGTAACTATTACATCCGGGTCCTCAGACCGAGGTAAGCATAATACTTGTTACACAAGTATCTCACATGGCTCTCGAAGCCTATAAAATTTTTTGCCACCTTTCACTAGGCAACAACTTACTCATGGAACTCATAAGGTTCATGCACATTTTGTTACTTTTAGTAAGCAACAACAACATTAGGGACATAAGGCCATACAACATGTGAAGTATATAAAAGTCATAGCTCATACCTGGCTATGTTCATCATCTCATGATGTCTACATGGTTAATAGACATGATAACAATCATGTAAGTCATTTGTCACATCATATGAAACATTAGTAACACCACCATCCTTTATCAAGATTAGGGTTATCTATCAATTAGGGATTTTCATTCCCTTTACCCAAAATTAGGGTTAGGGTTTCCCGTCATGCTTTAATTAGGGTTTCATGCTCACATTATTAGTTCAACCCTAATGTATTACTCCACACCTCTAGGAGCATCCAAGACATCATAAGTATTTTCTTATGATTACCATTCTTATCATATATCATTAATGATCATCAATTCAAAGCATGAGTTCATTTCTCATCCTTGTCATGATATAATTACATTATACTCATTGATTAGCTTACCCCATTCACAAAGTATATTGGTCAACATTTATCAAAGTACATTGAGTTCATCACATCTTTATTGTAACGATTGCATATCACACATTTCATGTGTTTCTTAACCAAGAGTATTGGATTAGAGATTCATCAAGATAAGTCTACAATGAAATGCAGAATGTGATATCTATCATATCTAAATGTATCACTTTCTTTTCATTTCCATATTCTTAAGTTAATCAACTAACTTTGTATTAAGGTATTTCCCTCTTAATACTTTATCCACTAACTTGTTACTTTCATCATATGGTGCATGGGTCACACATTAGAATTGTCCAATTGTCTTTAATGATATAGACTTATCCAACTGATAGACATTGTTGATATAAGATAAACCATTATCAACTATTTTTGGCATTTCAACTCTTAGGATGCTATCCACATCATTATTTAGTATAGCATACATCATTCCTAAAAGTTTCATGTCCTCATCATTGTAAGGTGTATAGGCTATTATTCATGTATAGAAATGGTTTTACAGGGATCTAGGCATCATTTTGTCTCTTAGATCCTTATTCATTAAAATCACCACCTTATCATTCACATGGTTCATCAACCCTATCCTTCATGTCTATAACATGTTCATCTTATTTAATTATTTTAGCCACACCTCTCTTTGGTGTACTGGCTATTAAACCATCTCTAGGGTTTTATATATCATCACATGAAATCACCCTAAATTGATTCTCACACCATATCATAATATCAGGGTTCCACATAACATCACTTAAAACTAGGGTTTCATATTCAATAAGCCATAATTAGACTTACTATTCATCCCAATTGGGGTTTCTCATGTCATCACCCTCCATTAGGGTTTCTTATTCCATAACCCACAATTAGGGTTTACTATTCACATCACATCACCCAAGATTAGGATTTACTATTCATATCACATCACCCTAAATTAGGGTTTACTAATCACCCCAAGTAGGAGTGATCATCAAAGTACCCTAAATTAGGGTTTATCATACCATCACTATGAATTAAGATCATACCATCATCATGTAGTAATATTACTTCCATTAATATCCTCAGTTAGGGTTATGATTCATTAACCCACATAATTAGGGTTTCATGATCTCACTATGAAGGATCATACCCTAATTAAACATTCATTCATATAGAAAGTCTATTACTTGATTATCAATCATGTAGGAACTCTTCTCTTTCATCTTCTACAAGATGATGTTTGCTTCAGCCTTGATTAAGCTAAGTCAACTCAATATTGAAGACGAATTGACATCCTGGGTTAGGTCATTATCACCATGATCATTATATCTTAGCTACTTGAAGGGTACTAATCACCCTATCTCATTAAAGGTACCAATATTATAAACACCATTGATTTACATCATGTAATTGACCACTTAAACCATTGACCTTTATTCACTTTAAGTGTTCATACAATTTGATTAATTATATTCCATATGATCTTGGTCACTTAGACCTCAAATGGTCTTGACCAATCATACCTCAAATGGTCTTGGTTGAATACTCAAAACCGTTTAGCAAAGTAGGTGGTGAAGATCGTTTGCCAAAGTTGACTTTTTCAAACCGCATGCACCTAAACGGTTTGGGATCGTTTGGTCCCAAACGGTCTTGAGACCGTTTGGTCCCAAATGGTCTTGAGACCGTTTGGACTCAAACGGTCTTGAGACCGTTTGGTCCAAACCTCATCAAAACCGCAAGGACCAAAAAGGGTCTCAACCACTCCAATTAAATTAGGGTTTCCAATGTTGAATCCTTCAACCATTGAATTCATGTAAGCAATCATCAATTGGACCTATCACCATACTTCAATTAAGTTAAATAGGTCAACATTCAACTAATTTGACCCTCAATTGACCCTCAATTGATCATCAAATAGGGTTTGAATCAATTGGATTAGGGTTTGGAATTGTTGATCCTTCAACATTAATCAATGTGAGATTGGTTACTTTGAAACCATTGAGCCTTCATCCAAATTGGGCATGACCTGACCCCAAACGGTCTTGAGGTCATTTAGATGACCTCCAAACGGTCTTGAGACCGTTTTCCCATGTCAACATCAAAATCCAAGTCAATAAATCAAGGTTTGGATCACTGGATTGATCACCAAATCAGCATTTGATTGCACTTCAACTTAGTACCTTCAGATCTTCAAACACCTAACCATACTTGTCTGTAGACCTGCAAACGGTCTTGAGTGACAACCAAACGGTCTTGAGACCATTTGGGTGACTTCCAAATGGTCTTGAGACCGTTTTCCCATCATATCATCAAAATCCATGACATCCAGTTAGGGTTTGGGTCATTGGATTGATTAACAAATCAGCACTCAATTGTATTTCAATTTGGTATCTTTGGACCTTCAAACACTTGGCCATACTTAACCCTAGACCTCCAAACGGTCTTGGGTGACCCCCAAACGGTCTTGAGACCGTTGGGGTGATTCCCAAACAGTTTTGAAACCGTTTGGGTCAATCAACACAAAACATCAACTTATTCAATTGCAAAATCAGCACTTAACCGATTAGGGTTTATACCATATGTTTGGATATTCAAATACCTAACCATACTCAACCCTAGACCTCCAAACGGTCTTTTTTGACCTCCAAACGTTCTTTAGACCGTTTGGGTGATTCCCAAACGGTTTTGAAACTGTTTGGATCAATCAACCCAAGTTTCAAACTCAATCACTTATGAAATCAACACTTAACCCGATTAGGGTTTAGGTGATTGATGGACCTTCAACTCATGAACCAATTGGAGTTAATCAATAATAATTGATGGGTCTTTAACCTAGATCATTATGAACAAATAATGAATTGGTAAACTCTGGTAAACATCACCAAACGGTCTTAAACCGTTTGCTTCTATGTGGTTTAGTGAAACTGTTTCATTCCAAACGGTCTGAAACCGTTTGCTCCCAAACGATTTGTGAAACCGTTTGGACATTTGATTGAAACCGTTTGGTCTAGATATTTGGGTAGGTGTGTGCTTATTATGATTTCATAATCATCAAGCTCTATACCCACGAAATCTGCTGTGATTTCCATGGAGATTGCATCAATCAACCAAATCAATATTTGTAAATAGAGAAATGATCATTATTTGATGGGGAATTGAATGCAATAACAAAGTTAGGGTTTCGAGTTATAAAACCCACCTCCAATTGAGCTCCAAAGCTCCAATATCACTCAAAAAATGGTGTATGAAGCTTTTGCCACTACCCTTAGGCTCGTCCTCAAGCTTTTGGTTGAAAAGTTTGGCTAGGGTTGAAGAGGAGATCGAATTAAGAAGAAATCTATAATTTATTTTCGATTTCCACCATGGAATCAAGGAGAACGAAGGTCAAGGACTTACCAAAAGGTTGGGGTCGTTCTATTCTTTCTCCCAAGCTCCCAAGGTCGTTTTACAAGAAAGGGGTGGAGGTAAATCCGCAATTCCCTTTCATTCTATGGATAAATGAGCTTATATGTGAATTTTATTAAAAAATTGAATTAGGAGAGAGAAAGTAGGAATTATCCCCTCAATTCCCTTTCCACTTGACCCCTCTCCTTCCTTAGAGACGAGGATATACTCTTGGCCTCTTATTCCCTTCAATTATCCACATTTTCTTTAAAAAGCAAAATAAGCACCTTAACCCTTTTTATATTAATATCCAAGACTTAGTGGATATATCTTTTCCTTATAATAAGGTGAGTGGAAATTCCACCTCCTTGAGATATTTCGTGGCTCTTGCAAAGCAAAAAGACGACCACACATATCTGAACTCAACCATTTTAATTTTGTTTGAAAGCCCTTTAATTAATACATTCATTTTTGTCCTAAATTGAATTAGGGTTTCAATTAGGATTGAATTTGATTATTTTAATATCAAGATTCTCTCTCCTCCAACTTAATTGAAATGAGGCGCCCCTCTCATTTTGTTTTCTCTAAATGATGCCAAGAAACATTAGGGACCTTATTAAAGTGGTAATTTGTATATTGAACCTTAGGTTTTGGGTAAATTGCACTTTACACTAAAACTAGGTTTTAATACACAAACATTGTCTAACAAGTTCTATCTTGGTGTCCAAACTTGTAGAAACAATACTACTACATCATATTCACTATTATGATGTATCAAAATCAGAGGAACATATTTTTATGTAACATTTGCAAGTTAGCCCCTTAACTTGGGTAATTTGCACTTTAGTCCAAAATAGGCAAACATTACTTCAACATTGTTCAAACATGACCAAAATTGAAACATAAGTTCCTCATGAGGCCTAATTAATTTTCACAAGATAAGATTAAAATTATAATCATCTTTCTTAGTCAAAAACCCTAGGGTTAAAGCATAACCCAGGTCAGGGATGTTACAAATTATCCACCCCTTATAAGGATTTCATCCCCGAAATCCCTAGATAAAGAAAAATATATATTATTCATGCATCATATCATCATGTCATCACATAACATTTCATTATTATGAGGACACCATAGAGTTTTGATCAATACAAAGTTATTCCATACAAGTTTATCATGGAATAATTCACATGGAGCATATACTCCCATGTTCCTTAGTTAGTTTAGTATTTGTCTTTCAAGATCACAATTATATTTTGTCATCTACTTGAGACTATAAGTCTTTTCATATCTTGATTGTGTCATCTCACCTAATAACACCATACTAGCTTTCCTGATATCTTGCACTGACTATCTCATTAGTTGTACATTATCTTATCATAAGGAAAGGTTATTTATCAATTGAGAACTTATCTCAAAGATATCATTAATTGTTATGTTTGTGCAAAGCATAAACCCCTAACATGTGAGGTTCATAATAATTTGCATGATCAACCTGATATTTCTTTAGATACCAGGATCCCTTACCTTGGTATCTATTACATGTGTTAAAAACACATCACATCTTTATCTTCCTTTCCTCTTGGGACATCACTAGTTACATATATCTTTTCCTTGAAACCAAGGTCCAAGGTAAACTGATACTTTTCTAAGTATCCATCATCATGAACATTTTTATCTTATGCACATCAAGTGTCCTAAGACCCACTTGATTGTCATGTCCCTGAAAGGAAAGATAACAATGATTCATATTCCTTTTATTATTTCATGTATTTTCAACTGTTCATGAAACATTTACTCTTTATCTCATCCTAGGTTCCTTGCCCTAGCATAGGAATCTTATAAGGATGATTACATATCATTATCCCTTTAGCATGTTTATGATCATCTCATGATCTCATCATATTTTCCATTTCTACATTATGGTAATGATCTTTATGATACTTACAACTGTATTAGATGAGATTCATCTCCCTTATTCTCATTCTTATCTTATGAGGATTATACTTTTATTTCCTCATACAAACATGCTCATCTGAGGTTATCTCAGATTTCTCTTTCTTATACTTAGGACATGACACATTTATTTATTCCATATTTCTTATTTCATGATACTCATTACATTGTATCAAAATGACTACTTGATCAGAGCAATAAAAAAGATTACAATCTAAGAGTTTCCATACTCGCTTCATCATCAATAGTTGTATACTTGGCCAGGGTATATAAATACTGAGATAAGGTAGTATGCACTTGTATACTATCATTTTCCTTCCTTTTCATATTATTACAAAAAAAATAAGAATCATTACTGGATTTTATCCAGACATCTCTTCAATACCTCATCTTCTTCTCATAGAGGTAAGAGCAACATAAAACATCTATAATGTTTATTATGAAAAATATAAGTCCTCATAGGACTAATCAAGGAAAGTCCAATGAATTACCTTCTCAAATTAACTCAGCAAACCATAAAAAGACATATAAGAATGACATTATTTTGTCTAACCTGTCATGATTCATGGATTATTCACTGCCTCAGGCTGATTCTGCCTCAGAGGTTGATTCACCATAACATTTCTGGTTGAGCAATTTCTTGCCAGATGTCCTACCTATCTACATAGGTAGCAAATTCTGGGTGCCAGGTATGGTCTAGAGGGTTCTTTACCCTTTCTAGATGACCATTGCCTTGGTGCACTAGGTCCTGATTGTACTAATGATACCAAAGTCTTTCCCTTTTTGGAACTACTAGGCCTATGTTCCTGGATTTGGATAGGCCTTTTCTCAATCATCATCTTGTTTTTCTTTTCTAGGAAAAACCTTCTGATATGTCCAGGTTCCCTGCACTTATGGCAGATCCTGATTTCAGGTTGTATTCTATTCCCTACATCACTATATATTGATTCAACAAGATGAGGTTGAGCACAGACTTGTGCTAAGTCCAGAACTTCATCATTTCCCATTGCTTCAACCTATTGTTGTGGATTACATATCATTTTGATGTCCAAAACATCATCATTGGGGGCTGGTGATCTAGGTTTTATTGCTAGTGCTCCATCCACTAAATAAATCATGGTTTCCCTGAGTTCCCCAACAGTGATACCTAGGGAAGGATTTCTTATCACAGATGGATTAGCTAGGGGATTCTCAAGCAATTGTCCCTCTCTTGCCTATTCCCCTGCACCTCTTCTTAGTGCAGCATTGCTACTTTCTGCAGCAAACTCCTCATGTGACCCAGTCATCATCAATTTCTTCTCCTCCTATATGAGCAGAAGATACTAGAAGACACTAGAACATACTCTTCTACCTTAGTGCTATGTCTCTATAGACTCAGCGAACCTAGAGCTATGATACTACAACTGTAACGACCAACTCGCGAAAATAGGATTAACTAAGCGGAAGCGAATCATTTTCAACAGATAACTGAAAATCACTAAAAATTAAAACTTTTTACAAAGAGATCCAAACATAGGAAATCTATTTCTTCAAGAACCAAAGTATTACATATACATCCCTATTTACAGTTACATTCCATGTAACATCTCCTCTCGAGGATTACATACAACCGTTGCTTTACCAAACTATACATAAGCAACATAACTTTGAGGCGTTCAAGTCAAAATCTCAATTCGATGATAAAAACACTATCTACTGACTCTGAGGACCTGAGAGTACAGAGACGACACATAGGACTACTAACTAAAACTTGACAGACAGTGTCTCCACCTGAGACATTACTGTTGTCCCTGATGCTGCTGTTGATCTTTCTCTGCTATAGTGTTTCTGCTTCTTTGTCTGCGTCCACCTAAAAACATTGGATCCCGCGGGGGTGAGACAATTGTAAATTGCCCCAGCGGGAGATATAACTCTCCGCCAAAACATTGTTATAGCAGTTTATTATAATGAAACTAAGTAGGAGTTCTTATATATTAATAGCAATATTAATCATTGAATGAACAGAGTAAAGTAATATCCTTTCTTAAGGAGAGCACTGTATCTACTCATGGTAGATTCATATTTCATGCATCTGCTTGCAATGAATATAAAGAGATATGAATAACATTTATCAACTGAAAATGCATAAAAGAAATGTAACATCAGCCAATGAATTTTCCGTATTCAGTCCTTAAGCAAATATTCTATACAACTGATTACATTTTACAATCACATTTATGCCCTGAGGAGATGAGGTATACCGCTCATGCTCCAACTGACCATTACGAAGTTGAAATCGGTACCATACAAGGTCAATGGTAGAGCCAGTTACCAAGACCTCCCATATCTCGGTCAGCGTGAGATTACATGCAGGACATCTTGTGTCTCTGCTATATAGCTTTCCAGGGTATACTGGCAACATCGCTATTAGAGTTACAGTGGCGTGCTGTACTCTCTTCGTGATTGTGAGATTTCATGTTTATCTCCATCGATCTGAGATTAACAATATTGGGAGATGTGTACTGCATCTGTCCCAATCTTTGGGAGATTCGTGATACATCTATCCCAGTGCAAGTAATGAAGGATTGATAGGTTTGTTATTTACCTTTCATCAATTCCCTCATTAGGAGGTCAGGATATATTCCCCCATTACCCCCACATATTCAAAATATGTGTTTCGGGTTTTGTCGCGGAGCACCCGTTTCACCATCACCTATTGCTGACGATGATGGATCTATGGTCAGGGCTCTACATGAAATGATTTCACTTAATTAATTAAGTACAATAGCATATTCTTTTAGCATCAGTCAAGTTCTCAAACATAACTTATTCAGACAAATGCTATAAGGAAACATGTACTATTTTCATCAATCACTTTCTCAGTCCTTATAGGACATTGGGATCTCAGTCCCTTATTTCATTTCTTTGAAAGTTCACTTCCCTCAGCAACATCATTATCATACTTATCAACTTTGGGTATTCATTCCCTCAATTCATCACTATCACTGTTACCATTTGTTAGGTAACTATTACCTCCGGGTCCTCAGACCGAGGTATATATAATACTTGTTACACAAGTATCTCACATGGCTCTCAAATCCTATTAAATGTTTTGCCACCTTTCACTAGGCAACAACTTACTCATGGACCTCATAAGGTTCATGCACATTTTGTTACTTTTACTAAGCAACAACAACATTAGGCACATAAGGCCATACAACATGTTAATTATATAAAAGTCATAGCTCATACCTGGATATGTTCATCATCTCATGATGTCTACATGGTTAATAGACATGATAATAGTCATGTAAATCATTTGACACATCATATGAAACATTAGTAACACCACCATCCTTTATCAGGATTAGGGTTATCTATCAATTAGCGCTTTTCATTCCCTTTACCCAAAATTAGGGTTAGGGTTTCCCATTATGCTTTAATTAGGGTTTCATGCGCACATTATTTGTTCAACCCTAATGTATTACTCCACACCTCTAGGAGCATCCAAGACATCATAAGTATTTTCTTATGATTACCATTCTTATCAGATATCATTAATGATCATCAATTCAAAGCATGAGTTCATTTCTCATCCTTGTCATGATATAATTACATTATACTTATTGATTAGCTTACCCCATTCTCAAAGTATATTGGTCAACATTTATCAAAGTACATTGAGTTCATCACATCTTTATTGTAACAATTGCATATCACACATTTCATGTGTTTCTTAACCAAGAGTATTGGATTAGAGGTTCATCAAGATAAGTCTACAATGAAATGCAGAATGTGATATCTATCATATCTTAATGTATCACTTTCTTTTCATTTCCATATTCTTAAGTTAATCAACTAACTTTGTATTAAGGTATTTCCCTCTTAATACTTTATCCACTAACTTGTTACTTTCATAATATGGTGCATGGGTCACACATTAGAATTGTCCAATTGTCTTTAATGATATGGACTTATCCAACTAATAGACATTGTTGAAATAAGATAAACCATGATCAACTATTTTAGGTATTTCAACTTTTAGGATGTTATCCACATCATTATTTAGTATAGCATACATCATTCCTAAAAGTTTCATGTCCTCATCATTGTAAGGTGTATAGGCTATTACTCATGTAGAGAAATGGTTGTACAAGGATATAGGCATCATTTTGTCTCTTAGATCCTTATTCATTAAAATCACCACCTTATCATTCACATGGTTCATCAACCCTATCCTTCATTCCTATAACATGTTCATCTTATTTAATTATTTTAGCCACACTTCTCTTTGGTGTACTGGCTATTAAACCATCTCTAGGGTTTCATATATCATCACATGACATCACCCTAAATTGAGTCTTACACCATATCATAATATCAGGGTTCCACATAACATCACTTAAAACTAGGGTTTCATATTCAATAAGCCATAATTACACTTACTGTTCATCCCAATTGAGGTTTCTCATGTCATCACCCTCCATTAGGGTCTCTCATGTCATCACCCTCCATTAGGGTTTCTTATTCCATAACCCACAATTAGGGTTTACTATTCACATCACATCACCCAAGATTAGGATTTACTATTCATATCACATCACCCAAAATTAGGGTTTACTATTCACCCCAAGTAGGAGTGATCATCAAAGTACCCTGAACTAGGGTTTATCATACCATCACTATGAATTAAGATCATACCATCATCACGTAGTAAGATTACTTCCATTAATATCCTCAGTTAGGGTTATGATTCATTAACCCTCATAATTAGGGTTTCATGATCTCACTATGAAGGATCATACCCTAATTAAACATTCATTCATATAGAAAGTCTATTACTTGATTATCAATCATGTAGGAACTCTTCTCTTTCATCTTCTACAAGATGATGTTTGCTTCAGCCTTGATTAAGCTAAGTCAACTGAATCTTGAAGAAGAATTGACATCATGGGTTATGTCATTATCACCATGATCATTAGAGCTTAGCTACTTGAAGGGTACTAATCACCCTTTCTCATTAAAGGTACCAATATTATAAACACCATTGATTTACATCATGTAATTGACCACTTAAAACATTGACATTTATTCACTTTAAGTGTTCATACAATTTGATTAATTACTTTCCAAATGATCTTGGTCACTTAGACCTCAATTGGTCCTGACCAATCATACCTCAAACGGTCTTGGTTGAATACTCAAAACTGTTTAGTAAAGTAGGTGGTGAAGACCGTTTGCCAAAGTTGACTTTTTGAAACCGCATGCACCTAAACGGTTTGGGATCGTTTGGTCCCAAACGGTCTTGAGACCGTTTGTTCCCAAATGGTCTTGAGACCGTTTGGTCCAAACCACATCAAAACTGCAAGGACGAAAAAGGGTCTCAACCACTCCAATTAAATTAGGGTTTCCAATGTAACGTTGAAACCTTCAACCATTGAATTCATGTAAGCAATCATCAATTGGACCTATCACCATACTTCAATTAAGCTAAATAGGTCAATGTTCAACTAATTTGACGCTCAATTGACCCTCAATTGATCACCAAATAGGGTTTGAATCAATTGGATTAGGGTTTGGAATCGTTGATCCTTCAACATTAATCAATGTGAGATTGGTTACTTTGAAACCATTGAGCCTTCATCCAAATTGGCCATGACCTGAACCCAAACGGTCTTGAGGTCATTTGGATGACCTCCAAACGGTCTTGAGACCCTTTTCCCATGTCAACATCAAAATTCAAGTCAATCAATCAAGGTTTGGATCATTGGATTGATCACCAAATCAGCATTTGATTACACTTCAACTTAGTACCTTTAGATCTTAAAACACCTAACCATACTTGTCCCTAGACCTCCAAATTGTCTTGAGTGACCTCCAAACGGTCTGGAGACCGTTTTCCCATCATATCATCAAAATCCATGACATCCAGTTAGGGTTTGGGTCATTGGATTGATTAACAAATCAACACTCAATTGTATTTCAATTTTGTATCTTTGGACCTTCAAACACTTGGCCATACTTAACCCTAGACCTCCAAACGGTCTTCGGTGACCCCCAAACGGTCTTGAGACCGTTTGGGTGATTCCCAAACGGTCTTGAGACCGTTTGGGTGATTCCCAAACGGTTTTGAAACTGTTTGAGTCAATCAACCCAAAACATCAACTTATTCAATTGCAAAATCAGCACTTAACCGATTAGGGTTTATACCATATGTCTGGATCTTCAAATACCGAACCATACTCAACCCTAGACCTCCAAATGGTCTTGGTTGACCTACAAACGATCTTGAGACCGTTTGGGTGATTGCCAAATGGTTTTGAAACTGTTTGGGTCAATCAACCCAAGTTTCAAACTCAATCACTTATGAAATCAGCACTCAACCCGATTGGGGTTTAGGTGATTGATGGACCTTCAACTCATGAACCAATTGGAGTTAATCAATAATAATTGATGGGCCTTTAACCTAGATCATTATGAACAAATCCTCAAATGGTCAACTCTGGTCAACATCACCAAACGGTCTTAAACCGTTTGCTTTTATGCGGTTTAGTGAAACCGTTTCATTCCAAACGGTCTGAAACCATTTGTTTGTGAAACCGTTTGGACATTTGATTGAAACCGTTTGGTCTAGATATTTAGGGAGGTGTGTGCTTATGATGATGTAATCATAAACAAGCTCTATACCCACGAAACTTGCTGTGATTTCCATGGAGATTGCATCAATCAACCAAATCAATATTTGTAAATAGAGAAATGATCATTATTTGATGGGGAATTGAATGCAATAACAAAGTTAGGGTTTCAAGTTATAAAACTCACCTCAAATTGAGATCCAAAGCTCCAAGATCATGCCAACAATGGTGGATGAAGTTTTTTCAACTCCCCTTAGTCTCGTCCACAAGATTTTGGTTGAAAATTTTGGCTAGGGTTGAAGAGGAGATCGAATTAAGAAGAAATCTATAATTTATTTTCGATTTCCAGCATGGAATCAAGGAGAAAGAAGGTAAAGGACTTACCAACAGGTTGGGGGTCGTTCTCTTCTTGATCCCAAGCTCCCAAGGTCGTTTTCCAAACAAGGGGTGGAGGTAAATCCGAAATTCCCTTTCATTCTATGGATAAATGAGCTTATATTTGAATTTTATTAAAAAATTCAATTAGGAGAGAGAAAGTAGGAATTACCCCCTCAATTCCCTTTCCACTTGACCCCTATCCTTACTTAGATATGAGGCTATCCTATTGGCCTATTATTCCCTTCAATTATCCACATTTTAAAGAAAAGCAAAATAAGCACCTTAACCCTTTTTATATTAATATCCATGACTTAGTGGATATTTCTTTTCCTTATAATAAGGTGAGTGGAAATTCCACCTCCTTGAGATATTTCGTGTCTCTTGCAAAGTACAAAGACGACCACACATATATGAACTCAACCATTTTAATTTTGGTTGAATTCCCTTTAATTAATACATTCATTTTTGCCCTAAATTGAATTAGGGTTTCAATTAGGATTAAATCTTGATTATTTTAATATCAAGATTCTCTCTCCTCCAACTTATTTCAAATGAGGTGCCCCTCTCATTTAATTTGCTCTACATGATTCCAAGAAACATTAGGGACCTTATTGAAGTGGTAATTTGTATATTGAACCTTAGGTTTTGGGTAAATTGCACTTTACACCAAAACTAGGTTTTAATACACAAACATTGTCCAACAAGTTCTATCTTGGTGTCCAAACTTGTAGAAACCATACTACTACATCATATTCACTATTATGATGTCTCAACATCATAGAAACATATTTTTATGTAACATTTGCAATTTAGCCCCTTAAATTGGGTAATTTGCACTTTAGTCCAAAATAAGCAAACATTGCTTCAACATTGTTCAAATAGGACCAAAATTGAAACATAAGTTCCTCATGAGGCCTAATTACTTTTCATAAGATCAGATTAAAATTATAATCATCTTTCTTAGTCAAAACACCTAGGGTTAAAGCATAACCCAGGTCAGGGATGTTACATCAGCGGGGTAATAACATCATTCTATTGTTCTAATCACTTTCACAACAACTTACATATCCATGATTATAACAAATATACAAAACAAGTCATCAATATGCACAACAAGGCATCGAGAAGAATGATACTTTATTTAACAACTATATTATCGAGTTTAGATACAAGCTAAGATAAAATATAGTTTATCAGGGCTAGTCCCCGAGCCCCAGCACAAAGCGTCTACTCACTCATGGCAAGGGACAACAACAAAGAGATAGACGAAACAATGGATAGGGCCATAACCCCTGGTGAAGGAAGACCAATCTCTTCTCATCATCTGCCAGCTACTCACTCCCCACTAGGGTTTTTGTTGCAAAATGTGTCTTCTTATCACCGATCAGAGACACCCTTGAATGGATGATGAGGGTTCCCTTTTATAGATGCATTCCTCGCCTCCGAAACCCTAAAGCTGAATGCTTATAGTTGAAGGAATCTTCTTGCATGGCCCATACTTGGTCCAATAGGCGACCCACATGGGTTGCTCAATTTGAACCTTGCGTCATGTTCTCTAGAGGTATGGGTTGGATGTTGAGAGTACACGCCAAGTCAATGAAATTGGGAGGACTCCAGGCAAAGAATGGCTCAAGTCAACTGAATGGCAGAACTGCTCGCTTGACTAGGTTGTTGGAATTTGGTCAAAAGGAAAGCTTTTGGCCTTCCTTCCCTTGAGGCATAACATCGTGAGAGCTTAATCGTCCATTTGAGCATCGCAACACAAATTTGACTGAATTTGCAAGAAACACATATAAAAATGCATAAAAACATGAAAAAGGGAAAATAATTGCATTTTAGTAAATATAAAGCTAAAACGAGGAAATTAAGACACAAAACCCCTAAATAGAAGATAAAGAGCATGTAAAAATGGGTAAAAATATACCCATCATCTATATGCTTCATATTTTCACTATTTTCTCACTCTTGCCTTGAGTTTCATAATTTATATGTTTTGATGCTTGTTGAGTTTATCTTATACTTACATGCTAATTGATGACACTCAAGTTAATATGAATTCAAGGTTGCACCTATCTCATACATCATTCTCTCGCATATCCTTTTAATACAATCTATAGATCTCCTTCTACCCTCAACACATGTCAATTACATATAAGACACTTTCAGACTTCCAATGTACCAAATTTGTATCAATTTTAAGCTAGGATGGGAGAGACACGATCATCTAAAGATTTCTTATTTGAACTTTGTGTTTAGATCATTTAATGGAATTTAACACAATTTGGGCCCAATTTGGCATGTGGTCCTCTACCTCCATTCTCTTTTTCCATTAGTACACTCCTCCCTTGGTTGACCAATCACAACCCATGATCTAGTAGCATCAAATCTCGACCCTTGGATCCCCCAACCATAGATTAAGCTCCCATCCGTAGACCATGGTGTTGTCTCCATCCTCTATACCGTAGTTGAAAGTTGTGTCACTACCATGCTAATCACCCCACCTCAATGCACCTTTGGACCCTAATTGTAACGACCCCAGCTCCTGGTAACCCCTAATTAAGGGAGACCAGAAGGTCAGAGCCATTATCCTAATTAACAGAATCAAAGGTTTGACAAATAATCAATAACAATTATCAAATTCTACCAACTATACTGAAATTCAGTATCAATTAAAACTTTGTGCATACCTTTGAAAAACTTGGATTACTAAACTTCTATCCACATGAGAGAATATTCTAACTAATCCTCCTTGATCGTTAATCCTCATTATATTCCACATATGCCACTTTACTGTTTGTTCTTTTCACTTGTACCTAAAACGCCGACAAACAAAACGTCCGTCAGCATAAAGTCGGTATGTGGGGGAAACAATAATCCTGCAACTATAATAATAATGTAATCAGCCAATTTTCATTTAACATCCAATATTACATCTTAAGCAATACTACTCAATCCTTACCTATCTCATATATCTGTGTTGTCCCTACAGTGAACCTGGATGCTACCTTCGTCATGTTAGATCCCCATTGAACCCCGCATGATCCTACCTAACAGGTAGACCAATATCTAGGGTTGAGTCGCATGGCACTACCCTTAGGTAGCCCAATCCCTAACTCATGTTGTACTAAAGAGTCGCATGGCAATACCCATAGGTAGCCCAATCCCTGACTCAAGGTGACTTGATGATCCTACCCCATTGGTAGCCATGTACTAAGTCATCCAATGACCAAATGGACCTACCTCATAGATAGTCATGTACGAGGTCAAACTATTAAGCCATAGAGGGGACTAGGATCTGAGCTAACAGGCACATATCTTAAGTGATAGTCAAATCCACATCATAGTTTGCATGAATTAAATTCATCCAACAATTTAATTCAAGTCATTAAGGAAAACTTCGGGAAACCTCGAAAAACTAATTTGAGATATTCATAAGTTTAACCACATACCTGTCAGGCATATTTGAGATAGAATCATCCAAGAAGGGAAATCCAATCAAGCAAGTACAAGAATCCTGAAATCACATCCAATTCCTTTTTATCAAAATCTATTCAAAACATCTTGCTACTTAAGGTTTCTATTCCTTTTTAGGATTTCTACATCTTTTAGGGTTTACTTTGCAATTAGGGTTTTTACTCTAATTTCTCATCTATCCTTCATGAAAGTTATTAAGGTCATCCTTTAACAACATTTAACCCTAATTTCAGAAAAAGCACAATTAACCATCAATTAAGTCCATTAAGCCTCTTTTAAATTAAAGCTACCATTTTATCCTTTTAATCCATTCCAAGATCATTATGTTCATTTATCATCATTTCATAGTTCATTATGGTCTAAATCACATCTGAACTCTATTTGCCATTAATTCTACCTTTATCCATTAGAAAATCCTAATTACTATATTAAGGGTATTTATCCACAATTATTAACTTTTATACTTGAAATAGCTTGGAATTATCATATCTCAACATTAATCATGAAATTGATCAATTAAAGCCATTAACATTCACATTTACCAATATTAGGGTTTCAAGGCCCCTTAAAGCATATTTATGCGATTGAACTCTAAATTAAACTAATTACGTGCAAAATTCATCATTTTTTTATCTTAATGTATCTTTTCATGATTAAAAGGCTAATATCAACTTTAATCACCCATTAAACCCTACTAAATTCATTAATCATCTCTAATCCGGGTTTCTTAACCTTTAATTCATTAAAGTTGATAAATTACACTACTTTTCAAATTTCAATCAGAATTAGGCTTTAAACATATTTTTATTGAATTCCTCATGTTCTGCTGAGCAAAATTCATAATTATGCGTATCCATCTGAGCTACGGTTAATTAGCTATGAATTTTTCAAAACTAACTTACTTTGGGCCAATCAGCGCGTGCCACGTTGCTCATTGCATGCAACGTTGCTAGTTCAGTTGAAAAACATTTCGAAAGGTCATTTTTACCCTCGGTTAAGTGGATTCCCTTTCAGCCCGTGGAGGGGCAAACTCGTCCGACGACACTTGTCTTCATATTCTTCCTCCCGACACACTACTGTGCGATCACAACTCGGCTGCAGATGCCCTAGCCATGTTGGTGTGGCTCCTCCTTCTCCCCTTGACCTTGTCAACCACCAGGGAGGACCCCCTCGCCTCCAAAGCCCCCCTCCAAGCCCTGACCCACGGCCAGGATGGCCGGGTGTGCGGCCGCTTGGCCCTGCAAAACACAGCCCTACTGCAGTCCTCTGGCGATGTTGCACGAAGTCCGGGGCATTTAGATGGTAGCTGATCGGTCCAGGGTTGACGTAGAAGCTTCCGGTCTCCAACAAGATGGTTCCACAACTCTTCATTGATCCAGAGATAGAACTACCCCCAAGGTTAGGGTTTCAAATGAAAAGGAGCAAAAAGAAGATGAGGAAGAGAGAGGGAGACATGGGATTCCTCTTGGATTCGGCTAAGGGTGCTACCCCTTATATAGGGGAGTGTAGCAATGCCCTGGGATGCTTGCCCATGAAGCAACCAATCCCTCCTTCAATAGAAATTCAATTCCTTTAATAAGAAGCAAGTTCCTCTCTCTCTCTCTCTCTTAATTATCCCTTTGATATTTCTTATTTCTTGGATAATTAGAAATACAAAAATCCTCTCACTTATTCTCTTTTATTGCTTGACTTTTGTCTTAATGGCACGAAATTCTATTTTCTTTTTAATAGAAAATACTTCCTTTTTAACAATACCCCAAAATCATTGATTATGCATCATATTATCTTCTTATTTTACATTATTGGTATTTTCTCTTTCCTCTTTCTTCATTGGGGCTCCTTGGACCCTAAGAAACTCCAAGATTTCGAAATTCCTTCATAAGGATACTTTTTATCCTTCTAGATGCATCAATATTCATTATTTCACATTATCTTGTTTATTTCTTATTAAAATATCTCTTTTTGAGGATTTCTCTTTTTCTTTCTTTTTATTTTCCTCATTAGAATTCCTTTTCACCTTAGGAATCCTTTGGATACGAAAATCCACCAAGGATAATTCAATTATACCTCTTCTCTCTTATTTTTCACATTTTATCATTGTTTTCATTTTCTTTCTTAATAAAGACATATTTAATTGATCTTTTCTTTTCTTATTGCTTTCTTTTTGCAACTTTGGACTCCTTGGATCCCAAGAGCACGAAATCCACCTTTGGATTATATATTTCTGCCTTATAGAAGTTTCTACATTTTTATATTCTCCATTTCTTATTAATAATGGAGTTCCTTTTGTCTCTTCCTTGTTATTGGGCCCAATAGCCAATAAAGCCCATAAAACAATCATCAAGGCTATTGTAAACGAAATCCATTTACTCAAAACAAATCATATCTTTATTTGTTCATATATCTTTAATATGAGAAATCACATTTCCCACCAAAAGATCCCAAAACTGGGGTTGTAACATCCTTCTCCTCTTATAGGAATTTTTTCCCGAAAATTCCATCAAGCAAACAAACAATTCAGGATAAGACTTTTACATGTACATCATTGGCCCCTATGTGGCTTTTCCATATCCATGGCTCTTCTCAAGAACCTTTATCATCACATATTCCTTTCTATGAGTTCTTTCACCTTGGCATCTATAAACCTCATAGGTGACTCAGGTCATTACAGCCTCCCTTAGGGCTCACTAGGTTCATTGCTTCGCACGTGGTCTGGGTACCTCACATAGTGCTCTAAATTGGACACATGAAACTCATCACACATCACATTATCCTAAGGGGTAAGGGAAACCTTAACCTTCTCCACCAAACCATGTCAAAAGAACCCATGCATCAGGGACTCTTAGAGGGGTCGGATTTTCATGTCACATATTCCCCCACAATGAACTGCATGTCAGTCTACTTTGCATCAGCTTACAACTAATGTCGTCTTTGGGCTCCTTTTATCCATTGCATGATAAAAGCAACTTCATCTGCACACACTGTGGTCCTTTCTTAACCTTTGCGAGGTCCCTTCACCAACATCATCTTAATGAAGTGGTGACCGACGCAACCTCCCTTGCGGAGCTTCTTTACAACCCAATACTAACTATGGTGGTTATCATCACATCTTACAAAGGACAAGAACTGTCTCTATGTATCACCCTGAACAAGCACACATGCTCTCATCATACCCTCTTGTCTGGATCACACTAACCATTAGTTAGGGTGATAAGGTACTAACATCGATTCCTTCATGTATCTACTTCCACCTAATGGAAGCGTATCGCTAGGTTATACTCAAGAACTTTTGAACTCGCATCATGGTGTAGTTGAACCATCTCTTCTCATATGTAGTTCAACCGGATCTGTCCCTCAAAAATACTCTTTCTTTCTCATGTCATCTAGGTAAGACAATCTACCATAACCCATTTTGCATCTTGACCTTCCTTGGTCTAGGGGAGACTTACAACAACATCCATAGTGATGAACTCCCATTCCCTCTCAGCGACTCTTTTATCCTCTATAGCGATACACTGGTTTACTGATGTTCATCCTTCACCTCCTGACTTGCATGGCAACATACCCCGTGCAACATCATCTTAAGCATCCAAAGTACTATTGTCACTTATTATCCTGGTAGTGCCATGGTATATGGTAATTTTAAATCATGATCTCTTGTATGACATGATTCCTCAAGATCGATTCCTCAGAAACCCTAAACCACTCTCATCAGGGTTTTATCATCTTATGTTCCAAAGAAGTGCATCTGAGGTTCTAAAACCATCCTTTGCATCAAGGCCTAAGCTAGCTAACCAAACAACCATTAACTTGATCAACCAATATTGTTACATCTGTGTGTTAGCCAAAATTATCTCTCTTTCGGACTGGGAAATTATCCGATCAACCTCTTCTAGCCTCCATCTAAACTAGGAAATTGTATCTCATCCAGAGCATCCATTACCACTTCACATCCTTAGGGGTTAGGTAAAGTTGAAGAGATACACCTCCATGTATTCCACGTATTATCTCATCTCAGCTCTAGGTTAATCTTCATCAAGAAAACTCTGAGCTTATTTTCTTGGTTTTTCAAACTCAACCTTGTATGACTCATATCTCATGATGAAAACACCCTCATAAGATGACTACCTTGTTTCTCTTATTGTTTGTAAACCATCCATGTATCATTCACTTCACCAGGGCATGTTATCATCTTTGTCCTCATACCTCATAGCAATGTTCCAACTTGCATCATCTTTTATCCTTGGTGTATGGCATGCATATTGTCCTATCCCTCACTCCCATAACAAGAGGAAATAAGCATTTGGTTGTAGTCCAAATACAGATTTCTTCCTATTCCAAGAGTAGGGATGGTACATCCCACCTTTCCAGTACACCTTTAAATCTAAGTTGAAATGTGCAACTTATGCCTCTACATCCCAATCATCTTGATATCAAAGTTACTTCCATGGAAACTGCACTCGAACCTATTGGGATCCACACATAATCATTGGTCATCTCCTCTAAGTCTATAGGGTGTCAGTACTTTTGGGGTCATCCCTCTTCCCTTATGCATCCAGAGAGTGTCCTACTCATCCGCCCTTTGGGTCCCATGGCCCTCAGACAATGATAGTTGTTACCTCCCGACCCTATGGTCATGTGCAACTAAGGAATTAGGCAACTCCTACTTCCATCGGTCTTATCCCTACATGACCCTAGGATAGACTTAGGATTCTAACATAGTACATGTTCAACTTAGAACCTTACCCAAGCCTTCATCATATCTCTCTCTGCATTCATGGGCTGACTTTCATCCTTTCATAGGGGTCATGGAAACCTCCATACCTTGGTCAGGCCCCATACCGGTTACCTCCATGGTAACACAACCACATGCACTTAGAGATGGTTATCTATGGGTCTTACAGGTTCATTCCCAAACCATGTACTTTCACTTGCTTCTCGAGATCCTATGAGACCTCTTTAGGTTTCCTCAAAACCCACAAAGCTGGTATACACCCTACAAAAGGTCCTTCTCCCAGGATGGGAGGAAACTACACCTCTTGATAACAAAGGTCACCAACACCCTTATGTCTCGGGTTTACATCCACATGAGCATGCTTAACCCTAGCAAGCTACTAAGGAACAAGTTGACCACCTACTAAACCATGTTGGGTCATACTTGTTCTCATCCTCAACACTTGATCACGATCATACCTTCCCATGTCATCCACTTAGTTGTGAGGGGTTCATCAAACATACCTTTAAACTTAAGGGGGTTTCCCTTTCCTCCAATCATGAGGAGTACCATGCTCGAATCTATAGAACTGAAACCTTGTCATGAGTATCAGGTACACCACTTCCCCTCTTAGGACTAGGAACCCTAGGTTCACTTCTCTAATGTCCACTGTCTGCTCGACCTCTTAACTACGATCCAAACATGTACAAGGTATGACACACACTTCCTGTCATCCTTTTACTCGAGAAACACTTCAAAGTGGAGTCCTCCTCAAGGACAAACAACAAGGTACAAGGCCTCACAACCTGTTACTAAACCTCTCCAGGTCTAAGGAACTCTTCTTCTCATCTAAACCATGGGTACAGAGGTACCAGCAGACTCGTCCTCTCTCTAGGGTTTGGTTCCACGCATGGCAACCAAGGCATCATCAACCTCTAAGGATCAAGTATGAGGCAACCACAAACATCCACTTAGGTTGCATCATCCTCAACTCCCCACTTTTCCTCATATCTCAGAGTCTAGGCTTCCAACCTTCTTGCTTGAGTCCTTCTCTCTCTCTCTAGAGCTAACTCCACAACCAGCCTTAAAAGGTCCTCTCTCCATGAAGATGGATTAAGCTCACAAGCATACCTCTACAGGTGTGAAGCCTAGATGCAACTTATGTTCGCTCAGGATTATCTTTATACTTATCTCAAAAGCCATCCAACATACTCTCCTAGCCAGGTTTTCAACCTACTGTCCACACTACTGACGTACTCCGGGTGCATACTATGCCATGCCCATATAAGCTCATGGGGTTTCTACAGGTTCTTCTCTAACCTCATCAAAGAAGGTGCTATCCTTCACTCTAACATGCACGACCCTTCCCAGGGTTGGATCGCCAAAGGTACTTGGTCATCCATCCTTTCATGGCTGATATGGCATCCAAGGCATGTCTATGTAAGCACCTAGTCTACCATGACATCTGACTCATCATGTCATCTCTCTCTCTAACCTTCACTTAGGGTTAGGGTTAACATCATCCTCAGAGGATGTGCCAGGTCTCCACTTGTAATGGAGATCTCTACCTCCAAGAGAAACTCTCCTTATCCACCAGACAAGAAGGTCTAGCCTCAGGTCTCTCCTGAGGGCATGACAACTTATGTCATATGACCTAAGCATGTATCTATTCTTTTACGATTAATCTATTAAGCTTATGTACATGACATCTTATTTACATGCTTTTTATTAATTTGGTGGAGGATTCCTTAAACCTTATCAATCTTACCCATACCTCCAAAGGGTGAGGAAAAGAGAGAAAACCCTAATCCCTATAATCCTAAACAACATTTGAGTTGAGAAGGGATGAACAAGATGAGAGAGTCCTAAAGGTATCTTATTTCGAGTCAAATCCTGAGCCTTTGGCCAGATAGTCACACGGATCCGGGAGTCCTCATATTCCGACTAGCGGTGTGGAGGAAAATCTTGCCAGCCTCCAAGCGTGATCCTTTTCTAGACACCTCTATCTTTCAAAAATTCCTCTAATAACTCCCTTGGGTTTTACAGAGCTTGTAAAATTTAATAATTATTAAAGATTAAATGAGGAACCTATGCTCTTATACCAAATGTAACGACCCCACCTCCCGATAACCCCCAATTAAGGGAGACCAGAAGGTCAGAGCCATTATCCTAATTAACAGGATCAAAGGTTCGACAAATAATTAATACCAATTATCAAATTCTACCAACTATACTGAAATCTGGTATAAATTAAAACTTTTTACATACCTTTGAAAAACTTTGTTTACTGAACTTCTATCCACATGAGAGAATATTCTAACTAATCCTCCTTGATCGTTAATCCTCATTAAATTCCACATATGCCACTTTACTGTTTGTTCTTTTCACTTGTACCTAAAACGCCGACAAACAAAGCGTCGGTCAGCATAAAGCTGGTATGTGGGGGAAACAACAATCATGCAACTATGATAACAATGTAATCAGCCAATTATCATTTAACAATCAAGATTACATCTTAAGCAATACTACTCAATCCTTAGCTATCCCCTATCTCTGTGTTGTCCCTGTAGTGGACCTAGATGCTACCTTCCTCATGGTAGATCCCCATTGAACCCTGCATGATCCTACCTAACAGGTAGATCAATATCTAGGTTTGAGTCGCATGGCACTACCCATAGGTAGCCCAATCCCTAACTCATGGTGTTCTAAAGAGTCACATGGCACTACCTATAGGTAGCCCAATCTCTGAATCAAGGTGACTTGATGGTCCTACCCCATTGGTAGCCATGTACTAAGTCATCCAATGACCTAATGGATCTACCTCATAGGTAGCCATGTACTAGGTCAAACTATTAATCCACAGAGGGGACTAGGATCTGAGGTACTAGGCACATATCTTAAGTGTTAGTCATATCCACATTATAGTTTGCATGAATTAAATTCATCCAACAGTTTAATTCAAGTCATCGAGGAAAACTTCAAGAAACCTCAAAAAACTAATTTGAGATATTCATAAGCGTAACCATATACATGTCAGGAAGTTTTGAGATAGAATCATCCAAGAAGGGAAATCCAATCAAGCAAGTACAAGAATCCTAAAATCACATCCAATTCCTTTTTATCAAAATCTATTCAAAACATCTTGCTACTTAAGGTTTCTATTCCTTTTTAGGATTTCTACCTCTTTTAGGGTTTACTTTGCAATTAGGGTTTTTACTCTAATTTATCATCTATCCTTCATGAAATTTATTAAGGTTATTGTGGCATCCAACTTATAAAAATGAAATTTACTTAAGAGGAAGTGAATCATTTGCAACGGATTACTAAAAATCACTAAAAATTAAAACTTTTTGCAAAGAGATCCACACATAGGAAATCGTTTTCATCAAGAACCAAAGTATAATATTTACATTCTGTTCCATAAGTACACAACCTGCACTATCTCTTCTCGAGGATTGCAACATCACCTATCCTATTCAACATTATATACAGACATCATAAAACCTCAAGGCATCAAGCCAAAATCTCAGATCGATTCAATAAAAACACTGACTACTGACTCCGAGAACCTGAGAGTACAGAGACGACACATAGGACTTTCTAACTATATGACTAGATAGGCAGTATCTCCACCTGAGATATTACTGTTGTCCTTGATACTGTTGTTGCTATTCTTTCTCTGCTAAAGGTTTCCTGCCTCTTTGTCCGCGTCCACCTAAAAACATTGGATCCCACGGGGGTGAGACAATTGTAAATTGTCCCAGCGGGAGATATAACTCTCCGACAAAACATTATTATTGCAGTTATATTCATAAAACTAGATAGATGATATGCAATTTACAGCATTCTCATCTTAAAGCATTGTAACTATCTATGATAGAATAATAGATCAACTTTTCTCTTAATAAGAAATAGGAAGAACATGTGTATCATTTATCCTCCATATTATACCATCATGTCAAAATTCTCTTGTGACACTCATTATCTTGATATGTCACCCATGAGACATTCTTGTTTCAACTTATTAGCCTTAGCCAATCAGCTAAACAGATTTTGGTTATATTGGACATGAGAGTGTGCATCATCATATCTTATTCAGGCATTGGTCTATACCAATCCTATATAAATATTCCAGGCATTGGATTACACCAATCCTGTGCAACTAGTACAAACATTAGACTTATATTATTCTTGTGTATCCATTCCCAAGTATTGAACTATGTCAATCATGTGCAACTATTCCAGGTATTGATCTATGTCAATCCTGTATAACTATTCCAGGCATTGATCTATGTCAATCTTATGCAACTATTCCAGGTATTGATCTATGTCAATCCTGTATAACTACTCCAGGTATTGATCTATGTCAATCCTGTGCAACTATTCTAGGTATTGGGTTATTACCAATCCTGTGGTATTATTCCAGGTATTGGGAGTTAGCCAATCCTGTGTTATTATTCCAGGTATTGGGAGTTTGACAATCCTGTGCATTTCGGGTCTTGGGAGTTAGCCAATCCTGTGTTATTATTCTAGGTATTGGGAGTTAGCCAATCCTGTGTTATTATTCCAAGTATTGGGAGTTAACCAATCCTGTGCATTCCAGGTCTTGGGAGTTAGCCAATCCTGTGTTATTATTCCAGGTATTGGGAGTTAGCCAATCCTGTGTTATTATTCCAGGTATTGGGAGTTAGCCAATCCTGTGCATTCCAGGTATTGGGAATTAGTCAATCCTGTGTTATTATTCCAGGTATTGGGAGTTAGCCAATCCTGTGTTATTATTCCAGGTATTGGGAGTTAGCCAATCCTGTGTTATTATTCCAGGTATTGGGAGTTAGCCAATCATGTGCATTCCAGGTATTGGGAATTAGACAATCCTGTGTTATTATTCTAGGTATTGGGAGTTAGCCAATCCTGTGTTATTATTCCAGTTATTGGGAGTTAGCCAATCATGTGCATTCCAGGTATTAGACTATGCTAATCATGTGCCTCTATTCCAGGTATTGAACTATCTCAATCCTGTGATTTTATTCCAGGTATTGATCTATATCAATCCTGGGTAACCTTTAAAACATTTTGTTACCTCTCACTAAGAAACAACCATCCTCATGTCTCATAAGGCCCATAAAGCATCTTGTCACCTCTCACTAGGCCACAACCATCCTCATGGCTCATAAGGCCCATAAAGCATCTTGTCACCTCTCACTAGGCAACATAACATATTACTTCATGTAATACAATAGTAACACCTCTATTCCCTCAATAGGGTTAGGGCTTACTATTCATATCATATTATGATTTCTCATGTCCCATTATCAAATTTAGGGTTAAGGTTTCCCATCTCACATTAGGATTTCATAGTTATCAAAGTATATCAACTTTGAGATGCTAACTGTGAAGTCTTTCATATCTTGATGTATCACTTACCTCATTACTTCCAACTTTCTTAAGTTATCAACTTATCTTGGATTAAGGTATTTCCCATATTAATCCTTTCATCCACTAACCTATCACTCTTATCATGAAGTGCATAGGTCACACATAAGAATGGTCCAACTATCTTTAATGATATGGACTCATCTCAGGTTAAAGCATTACTTGCTATAAGGGTATCCACAATCAATCACTTTAGGTATTTCCCCCATCAATGTATTGGTTACCATTCCATTATTCGAATTAGGGTTTCCCATATCATTACTCTTTAATACAGTTTAGGGTTTCACATACTATCATACTTCATTAGGGTGAGGATTGCATATAACATTACCCTTCATTAGGCTTTCACATCTTTTTTCCTAAAATTAGGGTTTACTGTTCATCCCAACAAGAGTTTCTTATAGCATCACCCTCAATTAGGGTTTCACATTGAATCAACCTCAATTAGGGATTCACATTGAATCAACCTCAATTAGGGATTCACATGGAATCAATCTCAATTAGGGATTCACATTTTATTATGTTGGTTTTAGTGTCACAACATTACCCTAGGTTTGGGTTACATCTGATATTGCTATAAATTAGGGATTGGGGTTCAACAACCTGCTTGATTAGGGTTTCATGATCTCTTTATTATGGATCATACCCTATTCATCACATGATCACTACTCATGTATGAATTCCTTTCCATCATCCTCTCAACTTGATTAGGTTACATCAACCCTTCAATCAAGTACATACAATTATGATTAACATAATCTACCAAGTCATTGTTCTTATAGGAAATTAGGGTTTAACCCTTAAATGGCACTAATCACTTAGGTACTATTAGGGATTCAACCTTTGTACCTTCATTGATTATCATTACTAATCATCATTGGATCAATGGATCATTCATCATCTTAATTCTCAAGAGATTCAATTACATTGGACCTCCATTAGATAAGGTATCCAATTGAATTTACCAATTGAATCTTCAATTACAAAAGGTGTCCAAGTGGATTAACCAATTGAGTCCTCAATTAATTTTGATTACTTGAGCCCCAAATGGTCTTAGTCATTCAAAGTTCAAATGGTTTGAAACCGTTTGGTAAAGGTGGTGCTTGAGACCGTTTGCTAAAGCAAGTACTTGAAACCGTTTGCTAAAGCACCTTTTGAAACCGCATGGGCTCAACCGGTTTGGGATCGTTTGGTCCCAAATGGTCTTGAGACCGTTTGGTCCAAACCTCCTCAAAACTGCATGGACCAAATATGGTCTCAACCTATCAAATCTATTTGGGGTTCTCAATGTTGATTCCTTCAATCATTGAATTCATGTAACCAATCTTAAATTGGACCCATCACCATACCTCAATTGGGTTAATTAGGTCATACTTCAACTGATTTGATCCTCAATTAACCCTCAATTGATCATCAATTAGGGTTTGAATCAACTGAATTAGGGTTTGGAATCGATGATCCTTCAACATTAACCAATGCGAGTCTAGTTGCTTTAAAACTATTGGACCATCATCCAAATTGGACATGAGCTGACCCCAAACGGTCTTGAGGTCGTTTGGATGACCTCCAAATGGTCTTGAGACCATTTTCCCATGTCAACATCAAAATCCAAGTCAATCAATCAAAGTTTGGATCATTGGATTGATCAATAAGTCAACATTTGATTGCACTTCGACTTAGTACCTTTATATATTTAAACACCTAACCATAGTCAACCCTGGACCTCCAAATGGTCTTGGGATCGTTTGGATGACCTCCAAACGGTCTTGAGACCGTTTGGTCATCATATCATCATCAACCATGTCATTCGATTAGGGTTTGGATCCTAGGATTAGTCACCAAATCAACACTTAATTGTATTTCAATTTGGTATCTTTGGACCTTAAAAAACTTGACCAAACTTAACCCTAGACCTCCAAACGGTATTGGGTGATCTCCAAATGGTCTTGAGACCATTTCGGTGATCCCCAAATGGTTTTGAAACCGTTTGGGTCAATCAACCCAAAGCATCAACTCATTCAATTGCAAAATCAACACTTAGCCGATTAGGGTTTATACCATATGTTTGAATCTTCAAATACCTAACCATACTCAACCATAGACCTCCAAACGGTCTTGTTTGACCTACAAACGGTCTTGAGACCGTTTGGGTGATTCCCAAATGGTTTGGAAACCGTTTGGGTCAATCAACACAAGTTTCAAACTGAAGCACTTATGAAATCAGCACTCAACCCGATTAGGGTTTAGGCGATTGATGGACCTTCAACTCATGAACCGATTGGAGTTAATCAATAATAATTGGTGGGTATTTAACCTAGATCATTATGAAAAAGTAACCAAATGGTCAACCCTGGTCAACATCACCAAACAGTCTAAAACTGTTTGGTCTCATGCGGTTTGGTGAAACCGTTTGCTACTAAACGGTTTTGAAACTGTTTGCTTCCAAAACACAAACCATTTGGACATTTGATTGAAACCGTTTGGTCTATATATTTTGGGAGGTGTGTGCTTATGATGATGTCATCATCATCAAGCTCTAGACCCATGAAACCTACTGTGATTTCCATGGAGATTGCATCAATCAACCAAATCGAGAATTGTAAAAAGAGAAATGATCATTATTTGATGGGGAATTGAATGCAATAACAAAGTTAGGGTTTCAAGTTATAAAACCCACCTCCAATTGAGCTCAAAAGCTCCAAGATCATTCCAACAATGGTGGATGAAGATTTTGCAACTCCCCCCTAAGTTCGTCCTCAAGCTTTTGGTTGAAAAGATTGGCTAGGGTTGAAGAGGAGATCGAAATAAGGAGAAATCCATAATTTATTTTCAATTTTCACCATGGAATCAAGGTGAAATGGATCAAGAACCTTACCAACAGGTTTGGGTTCGTCCTCCAGGTCCTCTCTAGCTCCCTTGGTCGGTTTCCAAGCAAGGAGAAGAAGTGCAAATGAAAAAGCCTTTCATTTGGCATGTAAAGGGTCTTTTTATAAGAAATTCCAGGAGAGAGAAAGTGCCTTATAAAAATTCATTTAATCCCAAAAATGGTGCTGCCTCTTCCCCCTCAACTTCCTTAGGGACGAGGATATCTTTTTTGCCTCTTATTCCTCTCAATTATCCATGATTTAAAGAAAAGAAAATCAAGCACCTTAAATCATATAATATTAATATCCATATGTGAGTGGATATTCCTTTTTCTTATAAAATTGTGAGTGAGTTATCCATTCCCTTGGATATTTTTGTGGTCCTTGAAAGGCTCAAGGATGTCCACCCACATCAGAATCCAACCATTTTAATTTTGTTTGAAGGCCCTTTAATTAATACATTTATTTTTGCCCTAAATCAAATTAGGGTTTCAATTAGGATTAAATCTTGATTATTTTAATATCAAGATTCTCTCTCCTCCAACTTAATTCAAATGAGGCGCCCCTCTCATTTTATTTGCTCTACATGGTGCCAAGAAACATTAGGGACCTTATTGAAGTGGTAATTTGCATATTGAACTCTAGGTTTTGGGTAAACTGCACTTTACACCAAAACTAGTTTTTAATGCACAAACATTGCTTTATCAGCTTTTCCTAGGTACTCAGGCTACCACAAGACATACATTTGCATCATATTCATTCTCATGATGCTTCAACACATAAGGAACATCTTATCATGCAACATTTGCAATCTAACTCCTCAACTTGGGTAATTTGCACTTTAGTCCAAAATAAGCAAACATTGCTTCAACATTGTTTAAACAGGACCAAAATTGAAACATAAGTTTCTCATGAGCCCTAATTACTTTTCAAAAGATAAGATTAAACATATAATCATCTTTCTTAATCAAAACACCTAGGGTTAAAGTGTAACCCAGGTTAGGGATGTTACAATTATCCTTTAACAACATTTAACCCTAATTTCTGAAAAAGCACAATTAACCATCAATTAAGTCCATTAAGACTCTTTTACATTAAAGCTACCATTTTTATCCTTTTAATCCATGTCAAGATCATTATGTTCGTTTATCATCATTTCATAGTTCATTATGGTCTAAATCACATATGAACTCTACTTGCCATTAATTCTACCTTTATCCATCAGAAAACCTTAAATTACTATATTAAGGGTATTTATCCACAATTATTAACTTTTATACCTGAAATAGCTTGGAATTATCATATCTCAACATTAATCATGAAATGATCAAGTAAAGCCATTAGCATTCGCGTTTCCCAATATTAGGGTTTCAAGGCCCCTGAAAGCATATTTATGCACATGAAACTCTAAATTAAACTAATTACGTACACAATTCATCATTTTTGATCTTAATGTATCTTTTCATGATTAACCGACTAATATCAACTTTAATCACCCATTAAACCCTACTAAATGCATTAATCATCTCTAATTAGGGTTTCTTAACCTTTAATTCATTAAAGTTGATAAATTACACTACTTTTGAATTGCAATCAGAATTAGGCTTCAAACATATTTTTATTGAATTCCTCGTGTTCTATTGAGAAAAATTTATATATTATGTGTATCCATTCGAGCTACAGTTAATTAGTTATGAATTTTTCAAAATTAACTTACTTTGGGCCAATCAGCACGTGTTACGTCTCTCATTGCATGCAACGTTGCTAGTTCAGTTGAAAAACATTTCGAAAGGTCATTTTTACCCTCGATTAAGTGGATTCCCTTTCAGACCATGGAGGGGCAAACTCGTCTGATGACACTTGCCTTCATCTTCTTCCTCCCGACGCACTACTGTGCGATCACAGCCCAGCTGCGGACGCCCTAGCCATACTGGTGTGGCTCCTCCTTCTCCCCTTGACCTCATCGACCACCAGGGAGGACCCCCTCGCCTCCGATGCCCCCTCCAAGCCCTAACCCATGACCAGGATGGCCGGGTGTGCGGCTGCTTGGGCCTACAAAACATAACCCTGCTACAGTCCTCCGACGATGCTGCACGAAGTCCTGGGCATTTAGATGGTAGTCGATTGGTCCAGGGTTGATGTAGAAGCTTCCCGGCTCCAACAAGACGGTTCCACAGCTCTTCGTTGATCCAGAGATAGAACTACCCCCAAGGTTAGGGTTTCAAATGAAAATGAGCAAAAAGAAGATAAGGAAGAGAGAGGGAGACGTGGGATTTCTCTTGGATTCAGCCAAAGGTGCTACCCCTTATATAGGGGAGTGTAGCAATGCCCTGGGATGCTTTCCCATGAAGCAACCAATCCCTCCTTCAATAGGAATTCAATTCCTTTAAGAAGAAGCAAGTTACTCTCTCTCTCTCTTAATTATCCCTTTGATATTTCTTATTTCTTTGATAATTAGAAATACAAAAATCCTCTCACTTATTCTCTTTTATTACTTTACTTTTGTCCCAATGACGCGAAATTCTATTTTCTTTTTAATAGAAAATACTTCCTTTTTAACAATACCCCAAAATCATTCATTATGCATCATATTATCTTCTTATTTGACATTATTGGTATTTTCTCTTTTTCATTGGGGCTCCTTGGACCCTAAGAAACTCCAATATTTCGAAATTCCTTCATAAGGATACTTTTTATCCTTCTAGATGAATCAATATTCATTATTTCACATTATCTTGTTTATTTCTTATAAAAATATCTCTTTTTGAGGATTTATCTTTTTCTTTCTTTTTCTTTTCCTCATTAGCATTCATTTTAACCTTAGGAATCCTTTAGATACGAAAATCCACCAAGGATAATTCAATTATACCTCTTCTCTCTTATTTTCCACATTTTATCATTGTTTTCAATTTCTTTCTTAATAAAGAAATATTTAATTGATTGATCTTTTCTTTTCTTATTGCTTTCTTTTTGCAACTTTGGACTCCTTGGAACCCAAGGAACCCAAGAGGCACGAAATCCACCTTTGGATTATATATTTCTACCTTCTAGAAATTTCTACATTTTTATTTTCTCCATTTCTTATTAATAATGGAGTTTCTTTTGTCTCTATCTTGTTATTGGGCCCAATAGCCAATAAATCCCACAAAATAATCATCAAGGCTATTGTAAACGAAATCCATTTATTCAAAACAAATCATATCTTTATTTGTTCAAATATCTTTAATATGAGAAATCACATTTCCATCAAAAGATCCCAAAACTGGGGTTGTAACACTAATTAACCCCCATTTTTCCTTTAGAACTTCTTTCCCAACTTTTTTCTCTTTCTTGGATATTCGGGTGACCTATTACCATGTGTTTTTCCTTCTTCTTCTTCCTTCTTCCTGTAGTGATTCCACCATCACTTTTGAGTATCTATGCACTAGTCCTCCCTGACTACAAAATTGAGACTCTCATGTCCTCATCAGACGACAAAATGAGGATAATGAGAATTTGGGTCATATCCAACCTCCATTCCTCTTTCCTCCATGACTTCTATGAATTTGTTTCAATCGTGGGTTTCTATATTGCATGCTACGTCAATGCTGCTTTGGGCAACATTGGGCGGTAGTTGCAACACTAGCAAAGCACTAAAAGCTGCTCACTGAGAAATCATATGTGTTAGCTAACTGTAGGTGGAAGGAAGAAATGGGAAGAAGGATGGGGTCATGCTGGGCCCAAGCGGTGTCGATCAAGACATCCAAAAAACCCATGATCATGAGGCACCCCCACCTAAGGCATCCTTGACCTTCTGATCTCAACCCAATGATCCAACTGCTATCATTTCAAGGTAAACTTTGTACAAATTGTATGTTGTAACTCCCTTGTCTAGATTCAACATATAATATATTAATTATTATTAGAAAAATGTGATCTATCTAATTAAAGTAATTTTAAAATCTTGCTTCACTCGTAGTGTCTACCTTTTCCCAAAAATGCTTGCTTTAAGTCTTTTGAAGGTGATTAGTTCTATCAAGTGCTCAAACATGACCTTTTATGTTCCAAACCGTGATAATATCTCTAGATTAGTAACATTAATTCACTTTGGACTTGAATAATGCCTTAGATCAACCTAATATACATTTAATGGATACTATGACCCGAAAAATGACCCTTTTGTACATGCATAATGTAGCCTAACCAAATATGGAACTTGGACTTTTTATATCATATGATTATCCCACTTCAAAATTAGTGAGCTTTATGTTGTTATTTGACATGATTTACTAAGATCATATGTCCTTTTCCATGGTGTAACTCATCTAGCCTTAAGACTCACTTTTGCACGTTAATATGCCCTGAAATGTTAATATTCAAGTACTTATATGGTTGAATCCTTAAAAATTATGCAAATGTTTATCCATAATGTTCAAAAAACTATGTTGACCTTCAAATCTGTCCTTCAGATGACTTGTGACACAAAATTCCATGCAACACACTCCTATACTCTTTTGACTTTACCATAACATGATCCAAATACACACGTTGATCGATGGACACTAGTCATGCAAGGATCATGGTCTAATGTTGTACATGATAGTTTAAGGCTTCATATAAGTAGATTTATCATACTATGGTTCTAAATCTCAATCTAGTCTATTTATGCACGTTTATGATCTTTTGACTTGGGAATGTGACAATATTTCATGAAATTGATCTAATATGACTTGACTTTGATCTTGAATGTTGAAACATGATAATATTTTGAATCACATGCCTCTCCTATCGGCAAATCAGAGTTTATCTTTAGCTAGTAACTCACATAATGTAATTGTTTGACCTAGACCTAAGGTCTAGTTGTGACTTTTGAGCTTGCTTGAATAATTGCATGCAAGTTTGATATGATGGACCTATACATGAGCCTTTTGAAATCTAGGTCCAGGGGAACATCGACATGACATAGAAAATTATTATGTTATCATTACCCGACTGATATAAGACCCCATATTATATCTTTTAGCATATTAGGCCCTATTTCGTTGGGACTTCTATATGAATTTCACTCAAGGAATACAATCTATTCACTTCTAACAAGGTACTCTTAATCTATTGACCTTATGATGATATAGGATTGTTTGTATGTTTGCTCTTAATGATGCTTGGATACTTAGTTACTTGTTTGATATATTTTTCCTATGAATACTACTCTCATGATTGATCATTCTATTGACAAACTTTGAATAAAATCTAGAAATCCATTATATACCCTTATTTACCTACCTGAATTCTCGAGTTAAGGGAACCATGCATGTTGAAACGAAGTTAGCTCATTGACTTTGATCTTGAGGTCCCTCATGTAGAATCATGGTGACATTTAGGCTTCTAGCCTCAAATGCCCTTCATGAGCCCTTCCTTTGGAAGTTGTTCAAGGCCCATTGTTGATATAATGGAAAACATAACCTAAAATAAGCTTAAATATTAAGAATGTCATTAATCTTTCCTCACTATATTTGCCTTATCCTTCTTAGTATATGTTATAGCCAATAACCTATTATTATACTCCTAAACTTTGTTTACAAGTCTTTTCATAGCATAGTAAATGCTCTAGGATTGATATATTTTTTTATCAGTTTTTCTAGATGCCAAACAAAGATTGAATGCACTCAAGGAAACTACTCTATGAAAATTATGAACCAATGGGGTATCCTTATAAGGAAAATGGTTATACGAATTTATTATCACTAATGTAGCTTGTGTTATATCTCTGTTAATGAGTTTCCTTTCCATTGCCTACAAACGTACTATGATAAAACATGTTGGTTCATTATAATGTATAGAATCTTTTTGCCTTTTTCATATATATTGCTTGTATGAAATATTTCGTGTCATTCTAGGGGCAGATGCCAGGAGGCTCTCACCTTAGGCTAACTAGACATTATGAGTGAGGATTTTGGTAATAACATATTCATCACATTTAGATTATAAAGATGCAGTATGACAATGCAGTTTACATAAATTGTAGTGAGTAAGTCTTGGATCTTGATCGCTACACAAAGAGTATGACACATCCCACACCAACCATATATCCATCTTAATTTTATTAAAAGAAATGTGACTCTTTCTTTATTATAATATGTACCATAAACAATTGTTTAGAAATAATAGGAAATTTTGTAACTATTTCAAATTAAAAATATGATATAGGAATTACCCAACATGGGAAAAGACATGTAAAGGATATCAAGACTAACCTTATATGTCACTTAAAAAACCTAGACATATCAAACATATATTCCATATCTAATGATCCTATCCTAACTCCTAATCTAGGCCCAACAGACCAAAGTTCTCACAACCAAATCATCTGTACCCATAACAAAAATATGAATTGATCGAGTAGAAATAATTATTAGTATAAGTGGTAGGTTCATGTATAATTAATTCATTTTCCAACAAGATTTTAAAATGGAAAAATAGAAAAATGTGTCAAGATCCAAAATGAATGATTAAGGATAACAAAAATAGTGATATTAGAAGAATGAATGATGTAATTATGAAAATGAAAAATAATTATATAACCATGGATAATATCAGAACTTGTCATAAAAAATCTTTTGACATAATAATAAAGAAGCAGGAAAAGGTGTTTATTAGAGAACATTGCATAAAATATTTTTATGAATGATATATTTCCTATTACTATTATTTTTGTGTATATATTATTAACTATTTTGTGAAAATATGATTTAGAACAATGTGAATGGACTTATAATATAAAAATGATCATTGTTTTACATGGATTTACATTTCCTTAACATTTTAGACCTTGGATTTTCTCAGTTTTTAATCTTGTAAAAGGGTTAATGATAATGATCACATTCAAATTTTGTCTTACTTAGGTTCTTAGCAAGCCACAAAAATTGATATCTTTTATTATGTACAAAAATCAAGCAAACATTTAGTTTTATGTGTCTTTTAGAATATTAAAATTTTCATTCAAAATTATACTACAAATGAAATGGAATTGGTTAAACTCTTACTTCAAAGAGGGAGACAACTACAAAGAAAACCCACTTGTGTATGTCTTTTTATTGAGCATACATTTTGAGGAGTTTTGTAATGGTTGAACTCTATATCAAGCAAAGGGTTATCGATTTGACCTAAATTTAATTTTTGATTCCTTGTCTAGAATTGATACATATCACTATATACTTCACTTGAAGTCATAGATTGACTAAAGGACACCTCAATCGAAGTACAATTCAACTGAGGTTTGAGTAAAACAAAAGTTTCTTCATAAATTTTATTTTTCAAAGAGGTTTAGGTTGTGGGCCTCCATAGAAACAGACTTGGTGGTTGAACGATGAAGTATAAAAGGATATTAAACTGAAAAGGGAGATCTAAAGGAGTTTGCCCAAATCTCAAGATGATGCAATGTTCCAAAGATACAAGCAAGCAAAGAAAGAAGTGAAAAAGGTTGTTTAGGAGGCAAGGTCTAGATAATTTGATGATATTTATAAGAAGTTGGACACTAGAGAAGGGGAAAAAATATATATATATATATATATATATATATATATATATAATGACTCATATAAGAGAAAGGAAAGGAGGACAATTGAGTCAAGTAAAATGCATCAAGAAAGAAGATGGTAGAGTGCTGGTAAAGGATGATGATATTAAGTTGGGCTCGGCACAAGCCTTACGAGTTTCCTGGGTTACCAGAAAAATGATGATATCAAGAACCAATGGAGAAATTACTTCCATAAGCTTTTAAATGGAGATACTATAAATAATGTTAGAGACTCCGGTGATAGGGATATAAGAGATATCATTTACACATGAAGAGTTTCACATTTTGAGGTCAAGAATGCCTTGAAAAAGATGGAAACGAGAAAGGCATGTGGACCATATGATATTCCCATTGATGTATGGAAGAGTATGGGGGATGAAGGAGTTATATGGTTAACAAATTTATTTAACAAGATCATGAAGACAAAGAAGATGACGGATAAGAAATTGTATTATAGTCCCCATCTACAAGAACAAAGGTGATGTTCAGAGCTACACAAACTATAGAGGTATCAAGTTGATGACTCACACAATTAAGCTTTGGGAGAGGATTATTGAGCGGAGGCTAAGATCTATAACACAAATATCAAATAACCAATTTGATTTCATGCTTGGTAGATCAACAACAGATGATATTTTTTTGATAAGGAGGCCTATGAAGAAGTATAGGGAAAGAAAAAGAGATCTTCACATGGTTTTTATCGATTTGGAAAAGGCTTATGATCGAGTACCCAAAGAAGTGTTGTGGATGGTTTTGAGGAAAAAGGATGTGCCAATCGAATATATTGACGTGATTAAAGACATGTATGGTAGCTCTACTACAAGTGTGAAGACTCATGGAGGTGAGACATCAACATTTCCCATTACAGTTGGGGTACACCAAGGATCCACACTCAGCCCATATCTGTTCATTCTTGTTATGGATGAGTTGACAAAGAATGTTCAGGATGATGTTCCTTGGTGTATGTAATTTGCTAATGATATTGTATTGATTGATGAAACTAAAGATGGTTTGAATGATGAAGTTGAACTTTGGAGAAAGGCACTGGAATCAAATGGATTGATGATTAGTAGGAGAAAAACTGAGTAGATGCATTGTAATTCAGCCAATCTTGCAGTGTGAATGGTGGAGCCAAGTTGGACGGAGTAGATATACCAAAATGTGATAAATTTCATTACCTGGTCTCTATCATTCAAACATATGGCGATGTCCAAAATGACGTTTGTCATAGGATCACTGCAGCATGGTTGAAATGGAGGAGGGCAACTAGAGTATTATATGATTAGAAGATCCCTCTCAGACTAAAAAGCAAGTTTTATAAAACTACTATACGACCAGCCATGCTCTATGGGAGTGAATGTTGGGTGGTGAAGAAATAAGGACTCAACAAGATGAATGTGGCTGAAATGTGTATATTGAGAGGGATGTGTGGGAAGCCAAGAAAAGATCGCTTGAGAAATGAATATATCAAGAATAAAGTGGGGGTGGCGAGCATTGGGGACAAGTTGCACGAGGGCCGACTCAGATGGTATGGACATGTGCAACGTTGACCGACTAATGCACCTATACGAAGCAATACTATAGAGGCAAGCACAATTGATAGAATAAGAGGAAGGCCTAAATTAACATGGGAAGAGCTGGTAAAGAGAGATTTTGAATCTCAACATCTCAACCAAAATATGACCCATGATAGAGTTGAATGGAAAAGAAGGATTCACGTAGCCGACCCCAACATAGTTGGGATTGAGGCTTAGTTGATGATGATGATGATGATGATGATGAATCATTTTGATTGACCAAGAACAATACAATATGATCCATATTTTTCTTCACTAGGTAACCCATATTCATTATTTTATATAGGAACTATATTTGATAACTACTTAATACACTAAAAATAATAGAATGAAATGATAATTTCTTGTACTTTATTGTACCATAATGAACCAAATTTTCTCATGTATACTTCTTTGTTTACCAAAATATTTTAAATACTTTAAGGAAGGTCATAGAAAAAGCATTCATGCATTCAAGTTCATTACCTATATCTCAATCTATTTTGTTGTGTAGAAGACTTCTAAAGGTGTTAAAGATAAGTGAATATGAAATACATATATAATCAAACGTTAGTCCTTTGTTTAGCAAAGAGGAAAAAGGTAGCCACCTTACTGTGGCCATAATTTTAAGAAGGTGTAGAGGTGGTTTCTTGGTTTGTCAGCAAAAGAAATGTGGCGATCTCCCATCTCCGAAATCGAAGGGAGATTGCAAGGCCTGATCTTTATTTTCATTACCAAATATATGGTTTTGTTTTATATTTCCCCTCAATTTTGCAATTTCAACTCTCAATAATTGTATTAATTCTACTCTTTTATCCATCTGCTTCTTTACCAACATTTGTTATAACACTCTCTAGACTCAATATTTTGTCAATAGAGCAACTCTTCTAGATACCTTCAAACAAAGCTAGAAGGCATGAGGGACAACACTATAAGAAATCACTACTAGGAAGGGAAGACAATGAAATTGTTTGACATTTGGGAAGTAAGAAATCATGGGAGGAACATCAAAAACAAAATCCTAAACATCCTCTCATAATTATGCAGGAAATAAATATGATGAAGAAATCCATCTAGAATGCTTCATGCCAAAGACAAGTGAAGGGGTTTGAAACAAGGTATACTTACTTGATCTTTTTAAGGAAACACTTATGTATATACTTTCGCTTTCTATAAGAAAAATTCTAAGCTAAATTATGCAAAAAAAGTTATCTAATCTAGTAGGTAACCTTCTTAAGACTATTGAGGATCTTTCTTTCTATTTTAATGACCTCAAATGTTCTCCCTCTACAAGTAATATCAATTCTACTTTGAAGTCTAGATTTGATGCTTCATAAATTGAAAAAATTCTTGCTTGACGAGACATAATTTTTCTCGTATAGGCAGGTTGCATGCTTATCAATCTCAACCTATCATATGCAATCATGTAAATTATAATCATATATGTGATGAAAAGAACAACCTATTTTCTTGACTAGTATTTACTAAAGCTTGATCTAGTAATTGAGAACAAAGCCCACAAGAATAAAGCCAACAAATCCAATATGCAAAGCATGGGTTAGATAACATACTCCATCACTCTTGTAAGAATGTAAGAGGAAGTAGTGTTTGATAAAATCCTAGAATCATTTGCCAAAGAAAAGATTAATTGATACCTTTGTTTTCCCATCCAATCACCCAAAAATCAAATATTTTTCTCTTTCTCAAACCAGTGTTGAAATTGTGTTTACCAATTCTAGCACAAAAAGATTTCCTCGATCACGAAAGCTTATCCACCTACTTGATTTTTCTCATAATCGTTGGAATCAAAGTGTTGATCCAATCCTCAGATGCATATGTCTATTTGTGCATGTTTTGTTTGTGTTGTACAATGTTATATTATTGAATATTCTTAAAGGACACACACTATTTTATGGTTATACATATTCGTTGACTATTCCTATTTGATTCTATGGTCAAACTTATTTTCAACTTAGAAACTAGTCAATTCAATTAAAATTTCATTGGGATATATTGTCTAATTTAAAATTATTTTAATCAACTATTTTTTTTCTTAAATTTGATTATAATTATCCATTGTACCTAAGAATGCTATGTAATGAGACACAATTAAAATATTTGTAAATTTAAAGTCTAAATTTGATCCTCATAAACCCATAAATCCACACATGAATACAAAAAGTTTAACATGAATGATTATATTATTGACAATAGTTTCTCCAAGTACATGAATGATAGCTACAAGAAGAATAAAGGAGGAACAATGAAATTTGATGCTATGGAAAAGGCAAGGTATTTAAGTTTCCAATATCAGTAATCATAACTCCACAAAAATGCATTAGTTGTGCATGTATTGCATCAAAATTTTATTGTCTCATTAAGTATGTGATAATTGTTTTCATGAGTTGTTTAAAGGATTCATCTAAACTTCTCTATGGAATATACTAGTCACTTTATCTATGTAGGAAGTAGGGATGGACAATTTTATACCCTTAAAGCCAATTAAACTAGTTTGGTTAAAGTCTAATTTCTTATATCTAATTAAGTTGTTGAATTCCATCTACATACACTACAAAATGGTCTTACACTACAAAAAATGCAGTGGAAACCCCATATTTTGTAGCTAAAGGATTTAGCTACATTTTTCTTTACATATCAAAATTGTATTTGTTCTTGTGTTGGGAATTAGTTTATCTACATATTTCTAATATATAATTAAATAAAGAGATAGCTAAAATTACATATGTATTCCACAATGTAGCTAAATATTGTCTTTACATAATTAAGTATAGGTGCAATTCTAACTAAATGTATAACTACAATTGCATATGCAACCAATGTGTAGTAAAAAGATGAATGTATTATAATTGTATGTGTTGTTAATGTGTAAAGAGATCAATATTTATTACACATACATATGTAGTTATATAATACATCTAGATACACATGTAGTGGCATTTACTACACATACACATGTAGTTAGATTATGCATATACTGAGTAATTTGTCAGAACATTAGCATTTTGAAAACAAACAATAATTAGGTCAATTTATGCTTATAACATTAACAATTACACTTTATTTATGTTAAAGCAATGAAAGCACATGGTGAGGAAGCATATACCTTGCCCCTATTACATGAAGTACTTGGAAAAAGATTTACATATACTAAGTATTTAGTGAGGCCAATACAAGCATCTTGGATATAGAAGATACATCTTCCTCAAATAGTTTTCGCATCTTTGCATATTCCTCATCAACATTTGTATCTTTTTTGTCCTCATGTAGTTATTGAAGTTTTCAACTTCCTGTGGTGGTAGTGGTTGTTGAAAATATGAGTAAGAGCACATGTAATGCTACAACTAATCACTAATCAACTTCCTCTTAGGCCAACTATTTTAAAACGGGGGAATTGGAGGATGACACATTTAAGGATACAAAGACACGTTGAAGCTCTAGATTCTCTTTGATACCTTATTTTTCTTCATGAACATCATATTACCACAAGAACTCCAAGACTATATTTGGCATTTCAATATTCTTTTTTAGTAGGGAAGATGCATGCATACAAAATAGATCAATATTGACTGGAAGACAACATATTTTATTCATAATGTGAGTATTAGGGAATCTAAGAACTAACCTCTTTAGAAGAATAGTTAAGCATAACATTGGCTTCTAAACAGAGGCATACAATGTATGATTCTTTTATGAGGCCTTAGGAATATTTATCTTCTAATAGTCCAAAATCAACAATAAGCATATAAGAAAATTATATTATCGCTCAATCAAGTCAATGAAGGATTACAAATGAAAACAAAAACAAAGAAAGTCAATTAATAGATCTAAATAACCTAATAAAATTCTTCTAATCTAGAAGAAAATATATAAATCTCTTCAGTTAAAGGTTTTCAGAACAGACTTGATTCCATCCCAAGTTAAAATTCTTGTACATGTACCCCTTATTTATAGATGAAAAGGATATTATTTACCACAAATTGAATAGTTTTGGTAGAGTGCAGACCATGATGATAAAACTAATAAAATAGAGTTCATATAGGCAAGTTAAACTCATCATATACCTTGATTCTACCTACAACATTCTTACTAAAAAATAAAATAACTTGATTGACAACCTACTATGAATGAGATCTATTGGAACCAAATAAAAACAGTGGTTCCAAGTCCAAGAAGACTTTTCTTAAAATATCTACTATAATATATAACAAAAGAATAGGAACATGGTTTGGTTCAACAACAAATACAATCAAGAGGAACACAACTATGGAAATAGTCTTTACCACCTCCCTTCAACATTGGTTAGATGAGAGAAAAGTTAACTCATAGAGGCTTGACATCTCTGAAATTGCACAAGAAAATTCACTCATGGTGAAAACCCTAGAGTTTAGTTTAACCAATGTATGCTAATCACCACATGCAAGAAGAAAGATCTTATCATAGTATAGTTTAGGATCAATCTCAAAGGATAACATTTTTAAGGATATGTTGATCAATGTAACTAGGCAAGAACTAGTATCTATCCCACCTGGTTGGTTTTTATTACACTAAGATTTTAGTAGAAAAAAATTAATTGTTGCTTGATATATAATTGGATGGGAACAGTAGGGTGGAATGGATTTCACCACCACTATCTATATTTCTCTCTCACACAACAATGATATTAAGAAGTAACACATATGTTGAGTATAGGAAATTCCCCATTTGAATATTAGGGTTACACCAGGACATATATCACTCTAAAATCACCATAGGGTTACCTAGAGATCCTGCAATTATCACCTTAGAAAATACCTATCTAAAATTTATAACAAGGGTTTATTAAGAAAGTATCGACATTTCTCTACACCCAATATCTGAATAACATAGAAACTTGATGATCAAACAAGGATATCAACATAAAAGCAAGTAATGCTAAACATATAATGGTTCAAACAATAATAAATGTAGTAAATAGAATAAAAATCAGTAGCAGGACTGCTTGCCGCACTCTAGCGAGGAAACTACTCATTTATGGTAGAAAATATAAGTTCAAAATTGAAGAAGAGAAAAGAAGTCATCATCTTATAAGAAGAATAAATTGCAGCCATGGTGTGTGCAATTGGTTCTTTAGACTCAGGGATGAGGCATCGACCAAGAAATAAGAAAAACTCATACAAGTTTGTCTGAGATGAACTATTGTATCTTTGATCTCACATTCCTTACATACAATATCAATATCTATGGGGGAAAATGAGATGAAAATGATGGTAGACTGAGGCCATAGGATGTCCTTAGTTTGGATGCCTTAGAAGTTTGTATGCTAGAGTCACAATGGATTCTAGGATCTCATCAACCAGTAGATTGGCAAAGGGAATCAATGGTGGCTAGAAGTGGATTCCATATACTGAAAATGGTTGCTTGGAGGCGTAGTTCATTAATTCTTCCCATGGTGGTGGAGGGCTTCTATTTGTAGGTGAGGAATAGGTTTGAGTCCCTTCCCAACTACCTTTTACAATCACCACATATATGAGAGGTCAGAGGATGAAGGTACATGAAGGTTTGTGACCTTTTGGTACAACCATCAAGGGCCGAGTCTACTTGGCCATGGGAGGGTCATCTTTAAGCTAGAATTTAAGTAATCCTGTTGATTTTTTCATTGGGATAGAGTGTAGATATCCCATCAGTGTTGGGCTCTGCCCGCTTGTCATTTGATAGTGTAGGATTTTTTTTGGTCATTGATGCAGTATATCTCCTCATTTGTCATTGTATGAGAGAAGGGTTCTTATCAGTCTAGACTCCTGTAGGGAGGAATTCCTTTCAGACATGATTCCACTCAGGGGCCGAGTGTTACCTAGGGGCCAGATTGTTTGGTTGTCAGACTAGATCATCATATGGGGTGGATTGATGGAAACTTAGGGTGTTTATCAAAGGGTATGCCATCAATGCTTGGCACTAGGTGGGGAATAGAGATGAATCCTTATCAAACCTACATGATTCCTAGGAGAAGAAAACCCACCCATGAGGGAAGGTTATTGGCATGGGTTGTCAAGATTGGACTAATGGAAGTTATAATTGATGAAAATGTAGCCCCGTGAAGGCTTTGATCATTGGAAATCTTATCCATACTAGAAGATGCAATTCTACCAATGGAGGGATGAACCACCAGTACCATGCACCTTCAGACAACCAGCATCCTAGGTGAGGTCATAGCCTCACCCAACCTCTAGATCACCGCTCGACGTGTCACACATCCAAGACCATGATTTGGGGTTCCACATGGCCGAAATTGATGGAAGTGAAAGGAGAGGAAGTTGTAGTTGCCGACCAGAGGCAGTTCTATGGAGGATAAGTTAACGAAGAAGCCCAGGGGGAGTGGGGTGGCATATGACCACCACCTAGGCCCATCCCCGATTCCTCCAACAACACGCGCTAAATTGTGTTTTCAGTCTCCAAAGCGGAATCTTTGGTCATTGATTTTTTCTCCTCATATTTCGTTAATGTTTCTTTGGTATCTTTATCCTGTTCTCGAGTTGCTATTATTGTGTTTTAATTGATGCATTTCATGCGTGTCATCAAATATAGAGATATATCTCAATGCTTATATAAAGAGTAACAATATTTAGTATAAGATATTGAATTTTTATGAAAATAATTCTTATTTAATATACTTCTGTGGAAATGATAACCATGTTGCAATTATTGAAACAATAAACTTTATAAGATTTTGTAGAATATGCTTTTCTAGTCATTTTTATTTCATCTAAAATCAAATGTGTTGTCCACTTTAGCTTCATTTTCTTTTGTACTTCATATGAATCCTAAAGGAATCTTTTCTTTCATACTATGAACATAAAAAATGAGTGTACAAACTACATTTCAACTTATTGAAAATTTAGTGTTGTGAAAAGCCTACCATATAAACACCATTCCATCCTTTAACATGATCAAGTGATAGTGAAAATAATTTTAAACCATTTTCCTTAGTACATATTTCTTTAAGTATATATATACTACACAAAGATGCATGGGCCTATCGTTTTCAATGATACAACATGAAGGAGAATAGCACACTTGTTTGTAGTAGATATGACTCTTTGATAGTTTTATTTTAATCGTAATGTGAATTTTTAGCTACTATATTGCATAGTAGAACACCAAACAAAAGATAAAAAAAATCAACAACAATCTAAAATAAAAACAATAACATCTAAGAAGAACACTGACTTTTGTTACATTTATAAGAAATATACATGTTGGTTTTTTTTGGAAGCAATAGTATTTAACATTTGAGAGTAGATATCAATAATAAACTCTTTTCCATCTATATTTAAACATCACAATCATTTTATCATAATATACCAATTTAAATTACCATAACAAAATGGTAACATGTATATTGATCTTCATATCATATTTCAATACAAGAGTAAGACACATTTACTTCTTAAGGAAAATCTAAACTAATTCACATCAAACAAAATTTATTGATCATTGGGAATCATTATACTTGGGATCAATATGTCAAATAAAATTCCTTGATACAAACTTCTATGAGTGAAATTCAAGAAGCTCAATTTCATCATAGGTTCAAAATTGAAACTGGTGAGAAATGTTTTACATAAACCAAAATAGAATAGAAGATTTTTGTTGCAAGTTCCATATTTCCCAAAACAAAGCATCAAACACACAAAAAAGTAATGTATATATTATTGATTCTTAACAAAGCTTTATAATATTACCTATACATGAGATCCATCACACTTTGACGCTTCTAACTTCTTGAACCTGATTGATGGGAAGTCTAAATTCCACTAAAATTTTGACTAATCTTAGTTTCTTAATTTATGTTGTTATTTCACCTATATTTAATGTTATTCTGTAACGATACTTTTCCCATATAGTCTATAAGATGACATGTGACCTTGTAATAATTTGCTGTTTCTTAGAATCTACAAAAAACATGTGAAAAATGAGTTTATGTGCTTTCTTCGTGAGTTTTACATAAATATTTTACTTTATTTTTTATTTTTTTTATCTCTTAGGAATTCATAAACATTTTCCTTCTTACCTTTTTGTCACACATTATACTCATTAAATTTCCTAATTAAAGAAAGATAAATTTAGCATAAAGGCTCGAGGAGAAAATGTTATTTGGTTTAGTTTGTCCAATGAGATGTCTACCATAATCCATTTGAGGTGAAATCACATAAATATAATAACTTCTAATGGAATTATTTTCCTAGTATAGTTTTCATGTTCACATTGAAGAACCCAAACATGACAAAGTGAATGTGTGTTGGTCTCAAGTTAATTACATATAGAAAATAAAATAAACTAACAAGTGATAATAACTCTATACTATAGAAACGGTTGAAGCCAAATGGACTTTGTTTGAGATAAATAACTATATAATGTCTATGTTAAAGTACTCAAATAGAAACTTGCAACTCCACATAATTTTAACAGTGTCTTTCTTAACATTATTGTAAATTTATTTTGCTTCTTGGGGCATAATAGACACTACTAATGGAGTGAATATCTCCCACATTACCTACATATGTATGAGTTAGGGGTGTTGGCTAAATTGACATTATGATAAATCCCTTTGTTTCGATGATGACAAACATTTCATTCTTGTTGATCTAACGTGCTACTTGAGTGTGGCAGGAATGAGGTGGATGACAAAGCACTAGGGAATCTATATGCTTGAATGCTTGTAAATTTCATGAAATGTAATAAATTGTAAACTTGTACAAATATATAATGTACAAGTACTTAGACTTCATGTAAATCAAGTGTTAGATCTTCCCTAGTCAATCACTACACTTAGATAGATCATCCCCTTCAATAGTATCACATATGCACACTCATACATACACTTAGCACTTTACTTGAAACACTGAAATAGGGTCAATCTCGGTCGACAAAATCTTCGACCGAGATACTCTCGGTCGACAAGCTTCTCGACCGAGAAAGACCCAGGTAGCTGTTAGACACAGCGGACAAGGTAGTTGGTAGTTGGAGATGAACGTTGCAAACACTTGATCCAGAGAGCCTGTCGGTCGACAAAACCTCGACCGAGTAGGTGTCTCGGTCGACAATTCCTCGACCGAGATGGACTCTGACAGCAACTGCAGAATTAATTAAACTAGCCGTTGTTAAACCAACTAGTGGATACCTAACGGCTAATTGAGCACTTGGAACCCCCTAGAAAGTATCTAGAATGTCCTTCAGCATCCATAGGCCATTCCTATAAATAGGACAAGCCATAGGACACCCAAAAAAACACACTTGTGCATATACTTGAGCTTACACTTGCAATTAGCAATCTGTTTTGAGCAATTGAGCAACACTAGCATTGGCTATTCTTTTCCTTGCTCCAAATTTCGTGTCCTATAAGCTTGCATCTCCTATCCACTAAACCTACATTCCAATATTCATTGGTTAGGAGATCTATATGCTTGATATAAACAAATCAAGCCTTGAGCTACAAGTGGTATTGTAATTTCTGTTTTTCCTTCTTGTTCCTTTGTATCTTTTGTATTCTCTTTGCTTCTCCTAGGGTTGGAGGCTACGGATTGGAGAAGGTTCTTCTTGGTGGAGAAGGTGGACTTCGGACTACTTCAAGAAGGCTGTTGCAACGGGAAGCTACTTCAAGAGGAAGGCTACTTCAAGGGGGAGCTAGAAGTTACTTCAAGAAGGATGCTTCAAAGTTGGTGCAACTACTTCTAGGTGAAGGCTGTTCGAAGGGTTTGGTGAAAGAATTGTAATTTTATGTAAAGTCCTTGCGAGGTAATAAAATTTGATTCTTTCAAAATCCCGATTGGGTAAGCAACCAGGTAGTGTATTGACTGCCTTAGTATTTGCTAAGGTTGGAACCACTCTAAATCCTTGTTCCCTTGTCCAATATTCTTGTGGTTGGTTGTTTGAGTTAAATAATTGTTAAATTAATTTTAAAACCCTATTCACCCCCCTCTAGTGGTTTTTCAAGGGGAAGGTCAAAAGAAAAACCACAAGAATAATTATAAAATTTTGTAGCGTCAATAATGAAAGTAAGAACCATTTTAATTTCTTTAATAACGGGATGGAAATTTGACATAAAATATATTATATATAGCAACAATATGTTATGCAGTATGTTGTTTTCAAAGTCAGATTTCGATGTATCATAAAAAAATTATTTACAAATAAATCATCTACTTCTAAATAGTCATATTTGACAAATAAATCCAAAAAAGTGGTTTTGAGTGCTTAGAGGAATATTACACTGATGACAATATTTTGGATTCATTAGAGGTCTCAAGGAATGTCCTACTGTAAAATATTACTTGAAAACATAAAGACAGACACACACAAAATTTGATGCTACACCACAAACCATAATGTCGAATCTTTATATCTAGTACCCATAATCATTGAATTTTAAGGTGCCTAAATACCTATATAAATAGGAACATAGAAAAGACCAATAGAACGTAAGGTTATACTGTTAGTTTGACTGAAACAATGGCATTCATAGGAAGAAAGAGGATCAAAGACCAGTAATTAGAAAAAAAAAGAAAGAAAATCATAGTTACTACAACAATAAAAAAATAGCAAATCTATCATGAAAGGCTTTAAGAATCTCTTTGATTGTGGGTGACAGACCAATCATATCAAGTCACATATTATTGAGTATACACTATCATTAGTAAGTGGTTTTTATAAATCATGCTTCGCCCATACAGTTCCCATTGGTACTAACTTACGTAGTATACTTGTGTTATATGATATTTTCTTTGATGTTAAGAAGTAGAATAATAGTATTCCAATATGGCAATAGTTCAACAGAGAATATAATAAAATGAACAAGGATGAATATGGTAAATGAAATGGTGATGAATACATCATTATGCAGTGAGATGTCTAAGGTTTGTGGTGTATGGGGTGTGATAAATTAAGAAAAAAGATTATAACATGGATGGAGGTGGTTCCTCGAGGTATCAATAGAAGGTAGTTCCCAACCTTCGCCTATCAACGCATGAAAATCGACCTAAGTGCAACATGATACACAAGAATTTTATTGAGAGAATGTGAGATACTATGAAAAAATAAATATATTATGATGGACAAGGAGACTTAGTAGTGACATAGATAAATCGATTAATCATCACCAAAGATATCAAGTGATCACACATAGAATATCAACTATAGTATAGAATGGTAGGTTACTACCATGTTGAAAATCTAAGCCACAGACAACAAGAAGAGAGTGAGAGTTTAACACGGCTAGTCAATGTCCTTAGAGGAGGACCTATATTCATAGACACATGAGATAGAGTTTTGTTTTTTTATTTCACATGGTAGAAGGAAAATTATGCAAAGAAAATGAGCTAGGGTTGATCCAAGTAAAAGGTTTACATCATATAACAAATGCCCTAGGGCTGTAATCACATATATGTAACATACGGTTGGTCCTACACTGGTATTGGGACTCGAGTCATCAATTTTTTTTGTCTATTTGCCATGGCAATGTTTTTGTATATTAAGCCTTAGTTTATACTATAGGATTATTTGGTTCCAACTGGTGACATATCATGTATATATGGGACTAAAGAGAAGATTTCTCCCCCTTTTTCCTTAAACTGTAGTGGAGGTCGGAAGTATAGTGTAAATATATGGCAAGAGAAAATATCTCCACCCGTCTCACAACTTGTAGTGGGTCCGCACCTCCAATGGACTATTAAATCAAAGATTATTAGTTTGGTGTTTAGACCAAGGTTCCTTCATTGAGGAACATCAAAATTTGCTAACACTCTATCCTTTGATGACATATTATGAATATATGTGTATGTATGCATATATGTATTAGAAGAAACATTAATCTTCCTCCTCCCTCAAACATGTGCCAGAACTCAGATGACCCAAGAGATTGTAAATACAATGTACAATAGGAGGTTTCAAACTCAGGTCTTTTGAGGAGGACAGACCAAACTGGACCATCTGCGCTACATTGACCAGGTGTAAGCATATATGTATGTATATGTGTGTATATATATTATCACGTTATGTATATACAAATTTATAAATATTATAGATGAAAAGGATATTATTTACCACAAATTGAATAGTTTTGGTAGAGTGCAGACCATGATGATAAAACTAATAAAATAGAGTTCATATAGGCAAGTTAAACTCATCATATACCTTGATTCTACCTACAACATTCTTACTAAAAAATAAAATAACTTGATTGACAACCTACTATGAATGAGATCTATTGGAACCAAATAAAAACAGTGGTTCCAAGTCCAAGAAGACTTTTCTTAAAATATCTACTATAATATATAACAAAAGAATAGGAACATGGTTTGGTTCAACAACAAATACAATCAAGAGGAACACAACTATGGAAATAGTCTTTACCACCTCCCTTCAACATTGGTTAGATGAGAGAAAAGTTAACTCATAGAGGCTTGACATCTCTGAAATTGCACAAGAAAATTCACTCATGGTGAAAACCCTAGAGTTTAGTTTAACCAATGTATGCTAATCACCACATGCAAGAAGAAAGATCTTATCATAGTATAGTTTAGGATCAATCTCAAAGGATAACATTTTTAAGGATATGTTGATCAATGTAACTAGGCAAGAACTAGTATCTATCCCACCTGGTTGGTTTTTATTACACTAAGATTTTAGTAGAAAAAAATTAATTGTTGCTTGATATATAATTGGATGGGAACAGTAGGGTGGAATGGATTTCACCACCACTATCTATATTTCTCTCTCACACAACAATGATATTAAGAAGTAACACATATGTTGAGTATAGGAAATTCCCCATTTGAATATTAGGGTTACACCAGGACATATATCACTCTAAAATCACCATAGGGTTACCTAGAGATCCTGCAATTATCACCTTAGAAAATACCTATCTAAAATTTATAACAAGGGTTTATTAAGAAAGTATCGACATTTCTCTACACCCAATATCTGAATAACATAGAAACTTGATGATCAAACAAGGATATCAACATAAAAGCAAGTAATGCTAAACATATAATGGTTCAAACAATAATAAATGTAGTAAATAGAATAAAAATCAGTAGCAGGACTGCTTGCCGCACTCTAGCGAGGAAACTACTCATTTATGGTAGAAAATATAAGTTCAAAATTGAAGAAGAGAAAAGAAGTCATCATCTTATAAGAAGAATAAATTGCAGCCATGGTGTGTGCAATTGGTTCTTTAGACTCAGGGATGAGGCATCGACCAAGAAATAAGAAAAACTCATACAAGTTTGTCTGAGATGAACTATTGTATCTTTGATCTCACATTCCTTACATACAATATCAATATCTATGGGGGAAAATGAGATGAAAATGATGGTAGACTGAGGCCATAGGATGTCCTTAGTTTGGATGCCTTAGAAGTTTGTATGCTAGAGTCACAATGGATTCTAGGATCTCATCAACCAGTAGATTGGCAAAGGGAATCAATGGTGGCTAGAAGTGGATTCCATATACTGAAAATGGTTGCTTGGAGGCGTAGTTCATTAATTCTTCCCATGGTGGTGGAGGGCTTCTATTTGTAGGTGAGGAATAGGTTTGAGTCCCTTCCCAACTACCTTTTACAATCACCACATATATGAGAGGTCAGAGGATGAAGGTACATGAAGGTTTGTGACCTTTTGGTACAACCATCAAGGGCCGAGTCTACTTGGCCATGGGAGGGTCATCTTTAAGCTAGAATTTAAGTAATCCTGTTGATTTTTTCATTGGGATAGAGTGTAGATATCCCATCAGTGTTGGGCTCTGCCCGCTTGTCATTTGATAGTGTAGGATTTTTTTTGGTCATTGATGCAGTATATCTCCTCATTTGTCATTGTATGAGAGAAGGGTTCTTATCAGTCTAGACTCCTGTAGGGAGGAATTCCTTTCAGACATGATTCCACTCAGGGGCCGAGTGTTACCTAGGGGCCAGATTGTTTGGTTGTCAGACTAGATCATCATATGGGGTGGATTGATGGAAACTTAGGGTGTTTATCAAAGGGTATGCCATCAATGCTTGGCACTAGGTGGGGAATAGAGATGAATCCTTATCAAACCTACATGATTCCTAGGAGAAGAAAACCCACCCATGAGGGAAGGTTATTGGCATGGGTTGTCAAGATTGGACTAATGGAAGTTATAATTGATGAAAATGTAGCCCCGTGAAGGCTTTGATCATTGGAAATCTTATCCATACTAGAAGATGCAATTCTACCAATGGAGGGATGAACCACCAGTACCATGCACCTTCAGACAACCAGCATCCTAGGTGAGGTCATAGCCTCACCCAACCTCTAGATCACCGCTCGACGTGTCACACATCCAAGACCATGATTTGGGGTTCCACATGGCCGAAATTGATGGAAGTGAAAGGAGAGGAAGTTGTAGTTGCCGACCAGAGGCAGTTCTATGGAGGATAAGTTAACGAAGAAGCCCAGGGGGAGTGGGGTGGCATATGACCACCACCTAGGCCCATCCCCGATTCCTCCAACAACACGCGCTAAATTGTGTTTTCAGTCTCCAAAGCGGAATCTTTGGTCATTGATTTTTTCTCCTCATATTTCGTTAATGTTTCTTTGGTATCTTTATCCTGTTCTCGAGTTGCTATTATTGTGTTTTAATTGATGCATTTCATGCGTGTCATCAAATATAGAGATATATCTCAATGCTTATATAAAGAGTAACAATATTTAGTATAAGATATTGAATTTTTATGAAAATAATTCTTATTTAATATACTTCTGTGGAAATGATAACCATGTTGCAATTATTGAAACAATAAACTTTATAAGATTTTGTAGAATATGCTTTTCTAGTCATTTTTATTTCATCTAAAATCAAATGTGTTGTCCACTTTAGCTTCATTTTCTTTTGTACTTCATATGAATCCTAAAGGAATCTTTTCTTTCATACTATGAACATAAAAAATGAGTGTACAAACTACATTTCAACTTATTGAAAATTTAGTGTTGTGAAAAGCCTACCATATAAACACCATTCCATCCTTTAACATGATCAAGTGATAGTGAAAATAATTTTAAACCATTTTCCTTAGTACATATTTCTTTAAGTATATATATACTACACAAAGATGCATGGGCCTATCGTTTTCAATGATACAACATGAAGGAGAATAGCACACTTGTTTGTAGTAGATATGACTCTTTGATAGTTTTATTTTAATCGTAATGTGAATTTTTAGCTACTATATTGCATAGTAGAACACCAAACAAAAGATAAAAAAAATCAACAACAATCTAAAATAAAAACAATAACATCTAAGAAGAACACTGACTTTTGTTACATTTATAAGAAATATACATGTTGGTTTTTTTTGGAAGCAATAGTATTTAACATTTGAGAGTAGATATCAATAATAAACTCTTTTCCATCTATATTTAAACATCACAATCATTTTATCATAATATACCAATTTAAATTACCATAACAAAATGGTAACATGTATATTGATCTTCATATCATATTTCAATACAAGAGTAAGACACATTTACTTCTTAAGGAAAATCTAAACTAATTCACATCAAACAAAATTTATTGATCATTGGGAATCATTATACTTGGGATCAATATGTCAAATAAAATTCCTTGATACAAACTTCTATGAGTGAAATTCAAGAAGCTCAATTTCATCATAGGTTCAAAATTGAAACTGGTGAGAAATGTTTTACATAAACCAAAATAGAATAGAAGATTTTTGTTGCAAGTTCCATATTTCCCAAAACAAAGCATCAAACACACAAAAAAGTAATGTATATATTATTGATTCTTAACAAAGCTTTATAATATTACCTATACATGAGATCCATCACACTTTGACGCTTCTAACTTCTTGAACCTGATTGATGGGAAGTCTAAATTCCACTAAAATTTTGACTAATCTTAGTTTCTTAATTTATGTTGTTATTTCACCTATATTTAATGTTATTCTGTAACGATACTTTTCCCATATAGTCTATAAGATGACATGTGACCTTGTAATAATTTGCTGTTTCTTAGAATCTACAAAAAACATGTGAAAAATGAGTTTATGTGCTTTCTTCGTGAGTTTTACATAAATATTTTACTTTATTTTTTATTTTTTTTATCTCTTAGGAATTCATAAACATTTTCCTTCTTACCTTTTTGTCACACATTATACTCATTAAATTTCCTAATTAAAGAAAGATAAATTTAGCATAAAGGCTCGAGGAGAAAATGTTATTTGGTTTAGTTTGTCCAATGAGATGTCTACCATAATCCATTTGAGGTGAAATCACATAAATATAATAACTTCTAATGGAATTATTTTCCTAGTATAGTTTTCATGTTCACATTGAAGAACCCAAACATGACAAAGTGAATGTGTGTTGGTCTCAAGTTAATTACATATAGAAAATAAAATAAACTAACAAGTGATAATAACTCTATACTATAGAAACGGTTGAAGCCAAATGGACTTTGTTTGAGATAAATAACTATATAATGTCTATGTTAAAGTACTCAAATAGAAACTTGCAACTCCACATAATTTTAACAGTGTCTTTCTTAACATTATTGTAAATTTATTTTGCTTCTTGGGGCATAATAGACACTACTAATGGAGTGAATATCTCCCACATTACCTACATATGTATGAGTTAGGGGTGTTGGCTAAATTGACATTATGATAAATCCCTTTGTTTCGATGATGACAAACATTTCATTCTTGTTGATCTAACGTGCTACTTGAGTGTGGCAGGAATGAGGTGGATGACAAAGCACTAGGGAATCTATATGCTTGAATGCTTGTAAATTTCATGAAATGTAATAAATTGTAAACTTGTACAAATATATAATGTACAAGTACTTAGACTTCATGTAAATCAAGTGTTAGATCTTCCCTAGTCAATCACTACACTTAGATAGATCATCCCCTTCAATAGTATCACATATGCACACTCATACATACACTTAGCACTTTACTTGAAACACTGAAATAGGGTCAATCTCGGTCGACAAAATCTTCGACCGAGATACTCTCGGTCGACAAGCTTCTCGACCGAGAAAGACCCAGGTAGCTGTTAGACACAGCGGACAAGGTAGTTGGTAGTTGGAGATGAACGTTGCAAACACTTGATCCAGAGAGCCTGTCGGTCGACAAAACCTCGACCGAGTAGGTGTCTCGGTCGACAATTCCTCGACCGAGATGGACTCTGACAGCAACTGCAGAATTAATTAAACTAGCCGTTGTTAAACCAACTAGTGGATACCTAACGGCTAATTGAGCACTTGGAACCCCCTAGAAAGTATCTAGAATGTCCTTCAGCATCCATAGGCCATTCCTATAAATAGGACAAGCCATAGGACACCCAAAAAAACACACTTGTGCATATACTTGAGCTTACACTTGCAATTAGCAATCTGTTTTGAGCAATTGAGCAACACTAGCATTGGCTATTCTTTTCCTTGCTCCAAATTTCGTGTCCTATAAGCTTGCATCTCCTATCCACTAAACCTACATTCCAATATTCATTGGTTAGGAGATCTATATGCTTGATATAAACAAATCAAGCCTTGAGCTACAAGTGGTATTGTAATTTCTGTTTTTCCTTCTTGTTCCTTTGTATCTTTTGTATTCTCTTTGCTTCTCCTAGGGTTGGAGGCTACGGATTGGAGAAGGTTCTTCTTGGTGGAGAAGGTGGACTTCGGACTACTTCAAGAAGGCTGTTGCAACGGGAAGCTACTTCAAGAGGAAGGCTACTTCAAGGGGGAGCTAGAAGTTACTTCAAGAAGGATGCTTCAAAGTTGGTGCAACTACTTCTAGGTGAAGGCTGTTCGAAGGGTTTGGTGAAAGAATTGTAATTTTATGTAAAGTCCTTGCGAGGTAATAAAATTTGATTCTTTCAAAATCCCGATTGGGTAAGCAACCAGGTAGTGTATTGACTGCCTTAGTATTTGCTAAGGTTGGAACCACTCTAAATCCTTGTTCCCTTGTCCAATATTCTTGTGGTTGGTTGTTTGAGTTAAATAATTGTTAAATTAATTTTAAAACCCTATTCACCCCCCTCTAGTGGTTTTTCAAGGGGAAGGTCAAAAGAAAAACCACAAGAATAATTATAAAATTTTGTAGCGTCAATAATGAAAGTAAGAACCATTTTAATTTCTTTAATAACGGGATGGAAATTTGACATAAAATATATTATATATAGCAACAATATGTTATGCAGTATGTTGTTTTCAAAGTCAGATTTCGATGTATCATAAAAAAATTATTTACAAATAAATCATCTACTTCTAAATAGTCATATTTGACAAATAAATCCAAAAAAGTGGTTTTGAGTGCTTAGAGGAATATTACACTGATGACAATATTTTGGATTCATTAGAGGTCTCAAGGAATGTCCTACTGTAAAATATTACTTGAAAACATAAAGACAGACACACACAAAATTTGATGCTACACCACAAACCATAATGTCGAATCTTTATATCTAGTACCCATAATCATTGAATTTTAAGGTGCCTAAATACCTATATAAATAGGAACATAGAAAAGACCAATAGAACGTAAGGTAATACTGTTAGTTTGACTGAAACAATGGCATTCATAGGAAGAAAGAGGATCAAAGACCAGTAATTAGAAAAAAAAAGAAAGAAAATCATAGTTACTACAACAATAAAAAAATAGCAAATCTATCATGAAAGGCTTTAAGAATCTCTTTGATTGTGGGTGACAGACCAATCATATCAAGTCACATATTATTGAGTATACACTATCATTAGTAAGTGGTTTTTATAAATCATGCTTCGCCCATACAGTTCCCATTGGTACTAACTTACGTAGTATACTTGTGTTATATGATATTTTCTTTGATGTTAAGAAGTAGAATAATAGTATTCCAATATGGCAATAGTTCAACAGAGAATATAATAAAATGAACAAGGATGAATATGGTAAATGAAATGGTGATGAATACATCATTATGCAGTGAGATGTCTAAGGTTTGTGGTGTATGGGGTGTGATAAATTAAGAAAAAAGATTATAACATGGATGGAGGTGGTTCCTCGAGGTATCAATAGAAGGTAGTTCCCAACCTTCGCCTATCAACGCATGAAAATCGACCTAAGTGCAACATGATACACAAGAATTTTATTGAGAGAATGTGAGATACTATGAAAAAATAAATATATTATGATGGACAAGGAGACTTAGTAGTGACATAGATAAATCGATTAATCATCACCAAAGATATCAAGTGATCACACATAGAATATCAACTATAGTATAGAATGGTAGGTTACTACCATGTTGAAAATCTAAGCCACAGACAACAAGAAGAGAGTGAGAGTTTAACACGGCTAGTCAATGTCCTTAGAGGAGGACCTATATTCATAGACACATGAGATAGAGTTTTGTTTTTTTATTTCACATGGTAGAAGGAAAATTATGCAAAGAAAATGAGCTAGGGTTGATCCAAGTAAAAGGTTTACATCATATAACAAATGCCCTAGGGCTGTAATCACATATATGTAACATACGGTTGGTCCTACACTGGTATTGGGACTCGAGTCATCAATTTTTTTTGTCTATTTGCCATGGCAATGTTTTTGTATATTAAGCCTTAGTTTATACTATAGGATTATTTGGTTCCAACTGGTGACATATCATGTATATATGGGACTAAAGAGAAGATTTCTCCCCCTTTTTCCTTAAACTGTAGTGGAGGTCGGAAGTATAGTGTAAATATATGGCAAGAGAAAATATCTCCACCCGTCTCACAACTTGTAGTGGGTCCGCACCTCCAATGGACTATTAAATCAAAGATTATTAGTTTGGTGTTTAGACCAAGGTTCCTTCATTGAGGAACATCAAAATTTGCTAACACTCTATCCTTTGATGACATATTATGAATATATGTGTATGTATGCATATATGTATTAGAAGAAACATTAATCTTCCTCCTCCCTCAAACATGTGCCAGAACTCAGATGACCCAAGAGATTGTAAATACAATGTACAATAGGAGGTTTCAAACTCAGGTCTTTTGAGGAGGACAGACCAAACTGGACCATCTGCGCTACATTGACCAGGTGTAAGCATATATGTATGTATATGTGTGTATATATATTATCACGTTATGTATATACAAATTTATAAATATTAATGTTTGTATACATTATATGTAAAACGAGTGTATAGGTACAATTTTGAATAATATGCAATACATGAATGCATAGAAGTTTAATGGTGTGACATTGACATATACAACACAAGAATCCTTGCATAAACTTGAGGGAATATATTAAAATACATAATGTTTCCCGAAGGCATTGAAGATAAGCCAAAATTCTTTTTGTTAAAATTTTATGGAGTACCATGAAGGCTATGTGCATCCTGATGAGATTAGAAGCAACCATGAGTACTGTATTGCTGATCACTTATGCAGATCTAGCCATGGTTGGAAGGCACCAAAACCTTAATGTATGAGTTGAAAGTTTACTTTACGAACGAAGGACATTACCTTAAATTGCAATCTTGTGGAGGTTCCCAAGAAGTAAGCTGATGTAGAGATGATTGGAAATGTCGCTCACTGGAGTCCTGTTTCAAGATCCAGACGATGCCGAGGATGGTCATCGATTTTCTACAACAGAAACCACAAAATTATATGTGAGCATTTACTGCACCAAATTGATCCTCCAGCCGTGTTTTCAGGTGCCTGAGGTGTGCGATGGACACAAGGAGCCTTTCAGGAGACCTTTTAGTAGCGTCATGGGGCAACGATGAGAAGAAGAAAATCCAAGTGCCCAATTGGTTAGCTTTAATCACGACACCCTTGAGCGTAATGACTACCTGTTTCAAGAACATTCCAATGTCGGGCATATCCCCATCGTGACGATCATCTCGATGATTTCCTCATGTTTCTTTATACATGCTTTGACCGCCTAGTTAAGCGGAGGTGAACCGTCAGGCTAGATGGACGGCCAGAACACATGGAGCTAGGCCTCGTGCTGCTGCATATCAGCGGCCGGTGGCCGATCCGTGAAAGATGAGCTCCGGAAGATCGCCACTGCCTGTGCGAGGTCTGGTTCAACACTCTCGTCTGTACGACGCCATTGCTGATCGACATCCGCGTGGGGATTAGCACCCAAATGTCATCTGGCATCAATCAACAGGTGAACGGAGGCGGGTGCGGTTTCTTGCAAAAACGACTTCAAATCCTAATAAAAAGTGATGTCTTTTATCCCGATTCACCTTCTTGTTTCCTTATTCATGGTGGTCTCTTACTACATACGTTTAGCCACCGAGAGTTTAAAGTTTTAAAGGGAAGTGATGGAACGTATGGAAGTCCAACGATTTCAAGTAATATGGAGGACGGAGACTAGTGTTGATGCTTAGATTGGTAGTATAGTAGATTATCATTATTTTCTTAGACACACTAGTCGGGACCACTTCCTCCTACACTCCTGCCATTTAGTGAGGCTCAATCCTATAACCAAGAATTCAGATTAAGACCTTATAAATTATCATAAAACTAACAAAACATAAATGAATGTAGTTCTAAGATAAAATTGTGGAAATAGATACAAAATTAGATTAAAAATACAACTATTACTATGATAAATATGCATTCATCAAATAACTCCAAGCTTAACATTGATTATCCTCGAGTAACACAAAAAATAGTATTTTATCTAAATGAATACTTCAACCCATGTAGTTTCCTAACCGTCACATCATGTTTTTTTTTCCTTCCACCTGATATGACTAGGATGCCCAACTACCAGAGTTCAAAGAACACATATATACATGCCGCCATTCCCATTTTTGTTTCCAAAAACATTTCCTCATTAGTATCCTGAATACCAGGCATGTCTAAGAGTTTTCAAGAAAGTTCAAAGAGTCACATAGAATAAAAACTCTGCATATGATCTGACATTGGGGTGTGTGAAACAAATATCAAAATGAGGCATTCTATTGTCCCTAGGTTCAAAACTGAGAGGAGGTTTTGGAAGAAAGATGCGGATCTCTTTTCTATTCAACTTGACATTACTTTTATTTCTGCAGATTTATATTACATCATTTTTTGTGTGCACATTGACATCTTTTCCTTTTGGTGGGACACCCCTATTAAATAAAGAGGGGTATGTAAGTGACGAATATAGTAGAGAAGGGGTGTGCCATCCAAAAATTGGAGTTTGGCATTTTATGGATTTTTATTTTCTTATATATAGATGGAAGGTAAGATTATGGAAGAAGAAGTGTAGAAGAGGGGTCAGATCAATATAAAGCTTGATTTATAGTTAGGTGCACGGGGTTGTTCTCCTAGTCCCACTATGCTCAAATAGTGACATTATAAGAGAAAAAGTGATGATTCCATGAATTGGTTTCACTAGTCAATTAGAATAATGATGTATTTGATCCCTCTCAGTTCCTCAAGTACCTGCCATTTTTTTCTAGGGAAATATGATGTTTGGTTTCCTAGGAATGGCATTTTCTAGGCATTGATTTATTTAAAAAGTGGTAATTGTAAGGTTCTCCTTTGAGTAAGGGTAGTTAAATAATGAAGGCATGCATGGATGCAACCAATAATTTGAGTGTAAGCTAGATAGATAATAGCTTTTCTTACTCAAAAATAATTTTCATTTTTTTAAATGAAGCTAAATAATATGCATGCATGTAATGATAAGATCATAAGTTATAACATATAGGTGTGGGTATAATGTAGAATACGTATTACCCACCCTCCACCCCCCAATAAGATATTTGCTCGTCCCAAAGAAAACACTAAATTCAAGATGGAGGGGAAGAACTTTGTTGGTTGGTCCATAAACTATGGTTGCTCTCCATTAAACAAAAGTCATTCATCTACAATCAAAAGTTGTTAGAAGTAGTGATCTTATCATGAAATTCACTTACTAACTATATGTAATATGAAGTAAGATGTGAAAATAACTAGAAATGAAAGTAGCACTTGGGTTGCTACCAAAGAAGCACCTTTATTTATATCTGAAGGTTAGACATAGGAAAACAAATCATGTTGGATCATATCAATGATAGTGAAATGACATTTTATTCATTAGCCATTGGCCCTATAATTCAGTCTTCTCACTCCAAATTATAACGACCCCATGATAAAAGATGTGCTTGATAATGAATGGACCCGACCATCATGTCTTGAGCTTTTCTAGGAAGATATGAGATGATAGTTGTGCAGTAATACTTGATCTCTATCCTACATATCCTTCATCTTTAGGTGTCCATCATGCCAAATATTTGTGCACTCCTTGAAAATATACAATTTGTGTATGTTGTTAATCGTAGATCTTCTAACTCTTGAAGTTGAAATAGACATTTTTATTTAGTAGCACAAAGGTCAAAATTGAGCTTATTGATGGACCACTGATCTATTTATTCAACCTCCACTGGTAGATGACAAGACTTTCAGTATATGAGATGAAAAGATGTAGTTCCTAGGGGAGTATACTATGTAGTTCAACATAGCTAGAGTGTGACATTCAGCTTGTGAGAAAAATCTTGTCGTGTCATGGCAACTATCTTCTATAGAATAGCCTTGATCTGACGGTAGAAAACCTCCACCTAACCACTCATCTGAGGATGATAGACAACATCCAAATGATGACAGCCACCATACTTGCAAAGGAATGTTTCAAAGATGCGTATAAGAAAGTGTGATCCATAATCATAAATGACAATGTGGAGAACATTGAATAGTGGAAGATAATAACTCTTAATATTTGATCAGTATCTTGGAGTTGGTGGACTTTATGGGGATAGCTTCAACCCTTTTGGAAATGTAATCAACAATGACCAGAATGTACAAGAAGCCATAAGAAGAAGGAAATGGACCCATATAGTCTACACCCAAACATCAAAAATCCCATCTTCTTACCAAAGCTTAAAGGGAATCTCATCCCTCTTGGAAATATTACTGGATCACTGGTTGTGGGCACATGACTTCAAACAAACTTTTCTTGGAGCTCATATGGCCCCTAGTTGGGCCAGAATGACACTAATCAAGAATAGTAGGACCCTCCTCTTCAGAGATGCACTAGTGGTGGAGACCATCTGAACATAATCAGAAAAGATAATGCTCATCCCAATAGTAATGAGGAATGTCTGACACCAACTTCTTCGTATCATTCCCTATGCAATACTGATGAATGACTCTCATAGATAGGTAGTTCATAATAGTAGAACACCACATGGTGAAAGTAAACAACTTTAGCAAGTGGTCAATAGGCAAAGAGTAATTGATGAAGACCATGCCACTATCTTGGATGTGTAATCTGCTAATATGATCAATGAAAATATTCATAGTTACCTTTTTATACTAGATTTCTAAATAAAACTCTTGCAACAACATGTTTTGTCTGATCATCCTAGGTTTCAAGTCCTTCTTTTAATTTATATACTTGATGATAGAAAAATCAGTGTAGATAATCACCTTCAATCTGTTGAGATAGGAGCAAAATTTGTGAAATGCATAGACAATGGTGATGAGTTCTTTTTCAATGGTCACATAGTTCTTATGTTCTTCATCCAATGTGTTGCTGGTTCAGTAAATGACATAATGTTTCTTGTTGAAACACTGCTCCAGAACTGCACCCACATCATAGGCATTGGAATCACATATGATCTTGAAAGGAAGAGTGGCAAGAAGGATGGGGGTAGAAATCAGAGCTTCCTTCTGGGTGTTGAAGCTCTTTATGTAGTCAATGTTGAAGTTGAAGTCCACATCCTTCTTGAGAATTGTAAGACACTTGATGTTTTGCTGAAGTCATAAATGAACCTCCTATATAATCTGATGTATCAAAGGAATGACCTAACTTATTTAATATTGGTTGGGGGGATATCTTAGTGATCAGTTCTATATGTGATTTGTCAATTTCTACACCTATGCAGCTGACACAATGTCCTACAATGATGCCCTCCTACACTATGAAGTGGCATTTTTTTATTCAAATAAGCACCAGATGTGCTTCTTCACAATGTTCAAGGACAAGGGACAAATTATGTAGGCACACATTGAGAGAATATCCACATATTGAGAAGTCATCCGTGAAGATTTTCATTATTTCCTAAGAAAGGCCCACAAAGATGGCTGGCATGCAATTCTGGAATGTGGCAAATGAATTTCATCGTCCGCGAAGGACATCCGACTGAAAGAATACATGCCAAAAGGACACATGAAGGTAGTTTTTTATTGATCACTTGGAATAATGGGAATTTTTTAGAAACTAGAGTACCAATCGAGATAATAAATGAACTCATGCCGTGCAAGCCTCTTCTGGACTAAATCAAGAAAGGAGTGTGAGAAATGGTCCTTCTAAGTGGCATTGTTGAGTTTTCTATAATCAATGCACATGTGCCATCAAGTAACATTAAGGAGGAATATGCTCATTCTTTTCATTCAAAACAACCATAGTTTCTCCTTTTTTCAGCACTATTTGCGCAAGACTCACCCACGATGAGTCATAGATGGAATAATTGATCCCAAAATTAAATAGCTTAATTACCTCTTTATGCATGACCTCCTTCATGATTGGATTCTGTTTGTGTAGGGGTTTTATGAAGGGCTTGTAGTTATCTATCATATTGATTTAGTGCATATAGAGGGCTTGTCTAACTCTAGTTAGATTTGTCATTTTGTATCCTAACACCTTCTGCCTCTTCCTCAACTCAAGCAATAGCTTTAGTTATTACTCCTATAAAGACGGTCCCTTGAGACTCTCAAACACTTTGAAATTGATTGTGTTTATTCTAAAACTCAATGTTAGGATTCCATATTCAATGTAAACGTCTTTTCATATATTTGTTCTACACATGTTGGTTTGCTAGAAGATGTTTTTCTAGTTAATTATAGGTCTTTTGTCATAAATTGTACTTTTCAATGGTATCCAGATGACTTTGATCATTGGTTATGGGTGCGTTCTATTGGAAACAAGGAGAAGTTTTACTAGTTAATTGTAGGGACTCTATGATAGATTGTAGTTGTTACTTTGGTTAAAGTTGTTATGGTGTTGTGTAGGATTAAGGCTATTTTTGTGATAGCTTTGAGTCTTGTAGAACCTAGAAGGACCTTAAACATTCTTCTGATTGTGGTCGGGTTTAAGCTAGTGGGTGCTTTCTTCCATTTGTAGGTTTCTTTAAAACTCGGTCCCACTTCCCAAGGCTCTATAGAGTTTCAAGAATGAAGACTGTCCCCACATACCACTACTAGCCTTAATTGTGTGCTTTGTCCTCACTCACATGCAAGCCAAGATAAACTTCTTGACCGGTCACCCATCCTAGTACTAGTCTGGGCTGAGCATGCTTTACCATAGAGTTTTTTAGTGATGGCTCCTTGAAAAGGAGGTGCATCTTGTTGATGTGGGTAGTCCAATCATTCCTTCTAAGATGTTTTTATATGAGGCCTCAAATATTGGCATGTTATTATCTTCTCTGCTTTGACTCTTGACATCCTCATCAAGGCTCAACTATATGGCCTCATAACTTTCCCCAGTTAGTACAAACCCAAATGGACCATGTACACCCATCTCCTGATCATTGCTATCAGTGAAAGAGTGTCTCTATCAACTTCGATAGACCTTCCCAACATGCGTGGACACTAGTAGTGTAATGGTGGGTCCATCAACTCATATAGCCCTTTCCAATATGCCTGGACTGCACAACTCAAAGATTGGCATCCCACAAGCCCATGTGGGCTCCACCTACTAGAGAATTGGCTCTGATACCATTTGTAAAACATGGACCCACTGCCCTAGGCTCTATTAGAGTTTTAGGAACAACGATTGGCCCCACGGTCCACCACTAGCCTTAACTGCGCACTTTTTCCTCACTCACACACAAGCCAAGATAAACTTCCGGATTGGTCAACCATCCTAGTACTACTCTGGGTTGAGCATGCTTAACCATAGAGTTTTTTAGTGATGGGTTCCCTTAAAAGGAGGTGAACCTTGGTGATGTAGGTAGTCCAATCAATTATTTCTAAGATCATTTTATCTGTGGCCTCAAATCATGGGATGTTTCAATTTCCATACTTGAAACCTGGATGATTTCTTGGCCCATTGGGGCTGTAGTACCCTGGACCTAGAATTAAGTTGAGAACATTGACTTCTTCAATATTTGGGCTGCTATAAAATTGGGTTTGGTGCATGTTTACCATGGCTTGTTATATACAGTTGCATTGTAGGCTAGTGTGATCTTCCACACTATAGACTTGGAAGATTTTTGGGGATAACTCATCTTGAAAAAAGGAATGACCTCTTTGACAATCCCTAAGAGGGTTGGATCAAGGTTGTCTTGCTTGAGAGTGAGCATCTTAAGAGATTGAGAAATTGCCTTCATCTCATGTTTATCTTCTTTAGTGTCCACCTTGAGAACCCATTTATTGTATGAGGAGCCCCAATTGACTTGGTTCTTGGCTCCTATACAGACCACCTAACATGCATCATCAAATCACTAAGTCATGAAGCTGCCAATTGGAGGTGGCATATATAAATTTCGTAAAGTCATCATCAAATCCCCTATAGAAGGTTTCAATAAGATGTACAAATGAGATTCCATGATGAGGTCATTTGTGCAATAGCTCTGTGAATCATTTCTATGTCTCAAAGACCATCTCACCTAGGAGATGTTCAAGTTGGGTGATCTTCCCTCAAATTTGGCACAATGTGAGTGGAAAAATAACTCAAGGGAACTCAAGGAACTAGTTCTAAAGTTTGTTCCAAATTATAATTCTTCGATCATCTAAGTAATTGTACCAAACCCTAGCCTTGTTGACGAGGGAGTGGTAGAATAGGTGTAAATTCATGGCTTAGTTGGACATGCCATGTTGTTTTCTTAATCCTTATAGATCAGTAAACTTTAGTAGATGATCATGTGTGTCCTTGCTAGTTCTGCTTGAAAAATTCTTATTTTGCATTATAATCACACACTACATCTCAATCTCTAATTTAGTTTTTGCAATGTCTAGTTGGACGATCTGGCTGCATATGTCTGCATCCTTAGTGTAAGAAAATACCCACATTTCTCTCTCGAATTCAATATCTTTAGTTACTCATAGGTCTATTTACACTAAGTTTCTATCCTCAACATGAGTGTATCACACCATTCTACAAGTTCCACATCAACTAGGTGGTTGACCTCTTCTTCCCCCATATGTGCCTTCTATTCTCAAAAGAGCCTATAGTAGATTTTTTCAATCTCATGGTCGAAGTCTAAGATGGATTTGAAGCTAGAAGAGTGTCACATACACTACATATGTTACCTAAGGAGTGTGACCAACCAAATTCAGATGGTTGAAGATGCATTGGGTTCATTATGATTTTCAATAGTATCAATTGGAAAAGAAAAATTCATATGGTTGAAGATGAGTTGAATTTAAGATGATAATTAACAGTATCAATTGTAAAATAAAAGTTATTACTAATCCATGTTGGTTAAACTGATCAAAAAATTTTGTTGTCCCAAGCCACAACACCAAAATTTGATGTGTGAGACATTGCACATGCAATGAAGCTCAAGCCATCTACAAAAACCAAGAATTTTTGTCAAAAACTAATAAGTTATCATAAAGTTAAAAAAACCTAAACCCAAGCTAGTTCCAAGAAAAATGATTAAAATTAATGAAAAATCAACTAACAATGCAACTATAACTATGATAAGTATGCATTCATCAAGAGTCTAGTGAGATCATTGCCATCTATTTTTGGTTGTCCTATGTAAGGAACCATCTAAATGATCAAACCCTAATTGTTTGTTAGGACAAATCCTTAGAAAGAAAGCCAAATTAAAATTTACAACCATTAAAACTGACACAAAACATTCTGAAATAGAACAATGCACATATCAACTCGATATAAAAGAATCACCACAAAAGTCCTTACAAATGATATATATAAGTGTAAAATACCACATATAAAACATTCCATATGGATACATAGTAGAGAATCAACTGAAACCTCTCTTTTATCTCAAGAAAGGGATTAAAAGATTGTCTACCATTATTAATCTACAGTAATACGATATAGCTTATTCATTTAAAACTAAAGATCATATAGAAATGCCAAGAGAAACAACTTGTCAGATACTACATCAACTACCCACCCAACTCGAGAATGAGAGATTACTTAGGTACTCTAGACAGACTTTACTATAATATTTCTTGTTATATCTGTATGAAAATATCCTTTTCATAACTCCAACATATCTAAAAGATGTAGATCACCACAAGGATAGGACCCCAATTCCCAACAATGTGATATAGAAAAATCTAACATACTTATTCCTTAAAAGCATATGATAATGGAATCATTTAAAGACAAATTAATAAAAAGTTGAGTATTTCCACATATGATATATGCATCATGTACTTATTATCCTTACATGGATGTAAACATAACAAGTGGAGAAAGGGATTAACATTTACCATACCTAATCCATATGCTTAAATTTACAAGGTATGAAATGCGTACCATACTTGCAACATCTAGTCCTATGTAGTTTGAGGCATACCACTCGAACTACTAGTTGACTACTACAAAGTCATAACTAACCCCATGCAAGATCTTGGATTACTAGTCTCCAAACGATCTCTTCCCCTCATTCAGTACTAGTAACAAACTATAGTGGCACCATGGGTCAATTACTAGTGGGGCACAAAGACCATCCCACTAAAAACCTAGTCTGTCTTGGGTACACAAGCCACGATACCAAGACCCAGGGCATACAATCCTCAAATCTGAGTTACACATTCAGCCACTATCAACCATATAAAAAACCATGACAAAACCAATATTGTTCTCAAATACCTTGAAGTTAGGATGATAGAGATAAATTCTCCCAGCACCTGCATATTCTCAACAGTAGACGATTATGACCTCCTTTTGGGATAATTCATTTCATTATCCAACAAATTTTGATATTGAGATAGTTCTAAGGTCACAAGGCATTATATGATTAGGGTTACAATTTATTAGTAATCGAAGTACTCTTTTTTTCAATTGTATCAAACACTTATAAATAATACAAAGAGATATAATTGACATATTCACCAAGAATAATAACTTCAACTGATATAAAAAGTATTCACGGATTCAAAATATTGGATCTAGGTACATATAACTATCTTTGGCATCAAAAGGCTCAACGTATCAATTTTGACCACAACAAGGTCCATATCATTCTAGGCAACAACAAGATCGAACATATCATCTTCGTCCACAAAAAGTCCCAACATATTCATTCATATAAATCAACCTTAATCAATAAATGAAAAGGGATATTTATCCCTCTATCATTTCTTAACAACTTGTAAATATTATTACAATAGTTATGTCACTGTCCAATACATAGAAATTCTCAAGATCATCATATAGTATCAGGCATGATTAAAGACCATGATTTATCATCACAATTCAATTGTAAGAGTATGATGATGAACTATCATATTGCATTTTCTTTAATAACATTTGTTGAAGTCAACCGATCCTCATTAGATGTATCTTATGGAGTCCATTTCGCTATGATAAAGTGTACATACTTACTGGAGGATAGGGTTATCAAACCCATAAGATCAAACCATTTTCCCACTATATCTGATTTACCTATTTATTAATCATTTTATATATTATCCATGTAGAATAATGAATTAGTTTTGAGCTTTGGTCCCTTCCATCCCACCAACAATGATAAACACTCCATTTCACTTAAGGTAATATCCTCAAGGTACATTGCCTAACTATACATATTCTATATTCAAGATACATATTGAAATATCATGTTTTATGACACACTTATTCAATTTACGAAGATCATAGAAAAAGGAGAGATGAAAGACATACCTTATCATATTAGGAAGAGTAGAAGTCGAAGGGTTTAAGGTAGATATTTCATAGGGATAGTAATCAATATCTTTATTGGTCAAACTCATAAAGGTCTTGTCAGACTATTGACTTTAGGGTTCCCTTCGGTTCAACGAAAATAGGTCTAGTCATCGGTCAAGCCAATAGGGGCTGTATAATCCACACATTAATGAGTCTGATTTTTTTGTTCTTCTAAAAATAATCCATGGTATCATTAGTCAATTATATACCTTTAAAATAAAATATTGCCATCAATTAACAAAAGTCACACTATTTAAGAAACCTATGTGTTACTACATGTATAATTTATCAATTAAACCCATGATGCATTTCATGTATATGGGATGTAATTATGATTCTTAATTAATAATCTCTTTCAAATTAGGAAATTACCCTATTAAGTATTCACGACTCTAGAATATATAATAGAACTCACAAATTAAACCGTAGTACTCATATGGCACAAAACCATCCCCTCATTTGCAATAAAAGGAAAATATCGCCTCATTAGCCGATAATAATAACATGACCTTATAAGATTATCAATAACAACTGATGTTTTGTATTTCAATTTATATTAATGTGATTAACCATCATGTCAAATTTCAACTTAAAATCGGAAGATATGAGAGATTTACATCAATCCTAAGATTATACATTAAAAGGCCAATTTCATGCATAGACGGGCAACCTTGAAATTACATGTCTAACTCAAATGAAGATTCTGCAATGAAACAATTCTATTAGAATCTTAAGATCATTCAATGTTAAATTTTTAGGAAGTAATAATGATATATATAATAATTTCCAGAATAGATGGCACCAAGATACAATAAATATACCATTTTAGTAACATTTTATATGTATTTCAAATTTCAACATAAACATTTCACAAGATTAACATAGGGGATAACTTCTACAAGTTTTGGAAGAACATGAAAATTTATTATTTCACTTTAAATCATTTCTAATATTCATTAAGAGATCACCGTTTATCATGTAAGATGATCATATATAAACATTAGGGTATATTAGAGAAAGTTTAAGGATTTGTATGTGTAAGTAGGAAAAAGAATGCTAGAAAATGCTATATCACTTGCCTCTCATGGTGATGATAACAAGGTTCATCATATAATGCCACAAACAAGATCCTATATCAACTCTGAAATAGTTCCAAAACAAAGCTTCAAGCAAGATCTATATTCCTTTAGATCAAAGAGAGGAAAAAGTGAGGTTCTTTAACAAAAAGGAGTAGGTTCCACCATGAAAGTCCATGTGGATCTGATGCAAGGTGTTTGCACACACAAATTCACCAAGTAAGAGATTCCCTATAGTTTAACCTTAACAAACTACAATCAACTCACCCAGAACTGAATGGGTTAATCATAGTACAAAAAAGGGTTGAACCTAAGAGACAACGTCATGAAGAATTTTTTTGAACCGATCACTAAGAATACTATTTACTTCCAATATTTTGAGAATGATTATATCTCAAATGAGAAAAAAGATTGCAATGCCAAAACTAATTAAAATGAAGATTTAATTTAATTAATAAAGAATACTAGGGTGTTTGGGGTTCACCAGCATATCCTTGAGAGTTATTCTAATTGATACAACTCTTTAAACTAAGCATGTTCGATTAGGACCAAGTGCATTATATCCTTATGGAACACAAGTATCATAAGGATCAATCTCCCAACAAACCTAGGATTTGAGTGTCTAAGGATCATATCCAATCATCTATTAGAACTCCCTCCATCTGGGATCTCTTCTAGTTCCCTATGCATTCATGTGGTGTTCTAATCCTTGGTTTTGCGGTCTCTCTACCAAGTATTACAACCAACAAGAAATATGATTGATATCATCATAGAAAATTTCAAATAACAAATGAAACACATCTTACATATCATAATTCTTATAGTTCATAAAAATTAAAACAAAGTGTAGGCTATGGGGCTACGCCCAAGCCCTAGTAACTAGATCTATTTGCTCATAGTCAAAATAGACACAAAAGTACATATACGAAGAGAGGGAGTCATGTTTATAGGGGCTTAAAAGAATAACTGGATGATATACAACTCTACTCTACTATTTAGCAGCAATATGACAGTCACTGTGAGGAAGATGATGGCTCCTTTTTTCCTTTCTTCGCTCACACGCCCAAATGAGGCCCTGAGAAGATAGAGTATGATCCCCTGATGTTTGGTTTTCCCCTCCCTATATTAGATCCACCTTTTCCGCCATGAAACCCTAGTTTCATGGCTTGATGGTGTCCTTCCAAAACATGGTTAGATGTACCAGTCCGTCAATTAACAATCTAGTTGGTTGATTGGGTAAGTGGGTTCTCAGGTCTGTGTACATATCAATCCCATCAGTTTGAGGTGAATCAATCGACTAGTCTATTATTAAAGTCTACCAAATTCTCAAAGTTTTACTACCTCTTTTTTCCCTTTTGAGTCAGTTGATTAGGTGGCAATTCAACTAATTCTTTTCATAGCTTGATTCTATCCAATTCTATCTTTTGAATCAGTTGACGAGAGGGGCCAGTCAACCAATGGACAATTTGAGAGGTCAAAATATGAACTTGAAGTCTCCTTGATCTTTTAATTTTAGGAGTATATTTTTGTTCTTGATCTATGCAATAAATGGGTGCACTTAGGCTATTTTCCTACAATAAATGAGGAAATCTAATTCATAATCTATTTTAGAAGAGAAAGAAAAACAAATCAATTAAATCCTAAAACTGGAAAATCACAACACCATGCCCTCAAGAAATGATCTGAAAGATGCAATAAAAATGTATGAATATGCATTCATCAAATAACCCCAATTGCATATTGCTCATCCTCTGGGAACATAGATTCACAAATAATTGCCAAATGATATTAATAACCTACCCTCCTCTCTTATGTAGCACCATTACATCCTTAAAAACCTTTCATGACCATGTAATCCTTATTTCCAAAATCACATAACACAATTTTCCATAATATATAATTGAATTGTTTCAGAACTTGTTTCAATTTCAAGACCTATAAAGAAAAGTATGCCATATCCCCCCTTCTTTAGGTACTCCCTCATATTCTTACGGGTTCTCAATAATAATAATAATAATATGTTTACTAGTTGAGTTGATTAGCGGTATGCATGTTCCCCTAGGTAGAAAAATTGAATGAATGAGGGTATGGGAGAATGTGGTCTTTCCTCTATCCGACTCGAGATCATCTTATTTTTGTTTTAATTACAATGATTGCTATTTTCTATGTGTGCACATCGTAACGACCTCACATTTTTAGCATCCCCCAATTAAGGAAGGACCCTAAAGTTGAGAGCCATTACCTGAAATCCCAAGATCCAGATTCAACCAAATAAAAAATAATAGTAAATAGTTTCCATCATTTCAAAAGATTGTTTACATAACATGAAATGATAATCTTTAAAAGAGTTACATGAATTTTCAACATGAACTTATACACATTGAGAACACGTATCTAACTAATTCTCCTTTACTTAACTTTAATGTCTTTGGTGAATTTTCATTTAATTTTCCGTGTCTTGATATCTTCATATATTGTACCTACCTAAAATGGCATAAAACAAAGCACAAGTCATTATATTTCTATACCATGTACGTGGGGTGCAAACAAAATATGTGCATATAGGTGTAACAACCTAAACAACCATAGCAACAATTATTTGTATAGATAGACATGTGTTTTCTTGTTTTAACCTTGCAACCCTTATCCTTTCATTATTTGTGGTATTCTCTCTATGATGGAGTGGAACTTTGCAATCCTTAATTGTCCAATGACATAAGTGAATTCATGAATGTTGAGTTATCCTAATAGTTACAAGTGCTTTGGTAAGGTTTGGATGGTGATTGATGTTTATATCATGATTAACATCCTTCCATTTAATGTCCTTTGAGGAATTTAGTTGGAAAGTCAAATATCTAACTTTTATCACAAAATTTGAGTATGATGTATCTTGAGTGATGATAGATATATGGTTAAAATTTGGTGGCAATTGGATCATCCTAGAGGAAGTTATTTAGGTTTGAAATTGGTGAAATTATGTACATGGTTGTTGATTTATAGACCTAAGTCATGGATTTAATCAATATCATGTGCCCCTTAGGTGAGTTGGGTCTGTGTGGACAATTTTTAACCCTAGATCTCAGATTGAGTGGCGAATGCATCTAAAAAGAAAAAAACCACATATCCTTGTTTTCCAAGTTCCATCTAGACCGCACATTAGCAATTATTGGCTGAGATTGCCTCTCCTACCTTGCAGTTAGAGCAAGGTGGGAGAGCAGTTGTTGCCATGACCTTACCTCCCACTAGTTGTTAAAATTGTAGAATGAGTAGAGATATCAAATGAGAAGTTAGCTTCATATTGATCACAACTACCATTTGACCAGTTTCTTGAGGTCAGAGGGGAAGGAACGAGGGAGAACGAGCTCCCAGTTTATAGTGCCTCTCCACTGTGGAAAGCAGGTGGAAGCCAAAGGTGGATAATGAAGATAGATGGCCCTTTACAGAAATCAAAGTAAGGATAAATGACAAAGAAGGCTAGGGGTGAAGGATCGTGGCATTTCTAGTGACCTCGGTGGTGGTTTTCATGGTGGACGAAGCCCGACCTGGCCAGAGGAGAAGGTAAAGCTCGAGACAGCTTTTTGGACCTCGCCATTACAAACAAAGGTTGTAGGAGAGTTTCTGAATACTTCATGGTGCCTCACGGTGCTTCAGTTTGGATAATCACCAAGCATAGTCTTTTTTCCTCTTTTTTCCACCACAACACAGAACAGCACCGGCGGGTTCTGTAAGCCGCGAGGAGGAGGAGGCAATGACAATTTTGGAGAAGTCGACGAAACTTCTGGTTGAATCCTGAATCTATTTGTGGCCCTAGAAATTGATGAAGAGGAGATGATACCTTCTTCTCCCACACTAGAGTTGCACCTAACGACGGCGGATGAAGCTTTGGGAATCCATGTAGATGTATTGGGATGAGAACGCGGGGACACGTGAGAAAGAAAGAAGAGTTAGTCCAGCCAGCGAACTAAGGAAACCCATCTCTTGAACTGGATGGCTCGACTGAACCAACCAGATCTAGCGAACCACAGCTCATCGCAAGCCAGGAGAAGGAGTCGCGCCCCCACGTGGACAAGTGGCGGCCTTTGATTGGTCGGAAAAGGTAAAAACCCCAAAAAACACTTATATAATTGATAGAAATTAGCACGTTTATCTGAAAAATACAAACAAGCTACCAAAATTCTCAAAAAATGAGTAGAACAGAATAGAAGGATAATATTAGGCTTTTCATACACTAATAGCAGTGATATTATGTAAAATGTGTAATACTTTTTTAATGGATAATAAATGTCAAATGGAGACCTAAAATCATGATAATGCTTCAATAACTCTGAAACATCATGTATAATCCATTTGATGTCATATGTGATGATGTTGATGTAAGAAATCATGTAATTTGCTCCATATGCCTAATTGGGGATAATAACCCTAAATAAAATGCAATAAATACATACATGCTTAATAAATGATGAAATTCATTAAACACCCTCATATTAGTAATTAGAAGATAATTTGTAAATATGAGATCATTTTATACACAAAATCCATTTATATGATGTTGACCCTTAATACATGGTTTAAAACCCTAATTTAGGTTAAGGCATGCAACCTATGGTTAATATGTGCAAATCATTATATGAAACATAATTATCAGTAAATGAACTATAATATGGAATATGACATCAATAAGATAATTCCAAGACAAGTAATGATGGGAATATCATAAAACTAAGTGAAACCCAATTGAACATAACTAGGGTTGAGATGATGAGAACCTGATTGTAATATATTATCTTCCCTTAATCAGGGTTTGACCAACAGTGGTAGTTGACATTTAGAGTGTGATAATTAGGTTTGTCTTGATCAAGGTACGCCATTACCTCTTACTTGGATTATTATACAATTTTCTTGTGTTATATGTGTAGTAAAATACTTGGCATATTATATTGGATGAAATGATTGTTCTTGCATGATATGTTGCTTGATTTTCCATACTTACGGCTATGAATACATGAAACATAATATATCTATTCCATTATATGAAAGCACTAATTCTCTTTGGTAGCATAGTGTTGTAAAGTGATCATTCTCTTTGCTAGAAGATCACATTATACAATGGTATAACTCTTTAGTAGTAGATCATACGGCCTTACATATCAAACTCTTTGGTAGATGAGATGATGCATTATTCCCTCAGGTGGAAAATGCACGGATAATATAATGGAAAATATGTCTAAAAGATATGTTTTCTATTTTTCTAATAAACATCTTTGCTCAAGTAAATGGTTTTTGCTATATTTCTTTATAACTACCAAGTATTAGTTTTATCTTATTTCCAAGGTTAGTAATGAGAGGTATATAAAAAGACACATAGGCATACTCAGTACAATATTCTTGAACATTGTGCTAACCTGTACCACATATAATCTTTTATTTAGCTTGTGGACATATGATCTTGAAGGACCAGGATAGTTGAGAGTTGTGTGGCGAGCTGATGTACAGGTGGACATGTTGTCTTAAGATCTTGTTTTAGATGTAGTACGTGTATATGTATAAGTTTGTTGTTCAATATGTAATTTCAAATGTTGTAACAATTCATGTTGTAATTATATGTTGAATGGTGAACATATGTTGTGTGGTTTGTTTATTGTTCATGTGTCTGTGCTACTATTGTTTCCTTCTGACTCTCTCAAATTTTCTTCTTCTTAGCCTAGCGTGGAATGTTTTAATTGGGATTCTCACTAAGGTGAGGGTTTCAATTTGGACATCACACATAAGATTAACTTTTAGAAAATCCGGGGACATCACACTCTCTCTTTTGGGGAGCCTCTCTATGTGGAAACCTCTCTTTAATGTTTGGTCCCTACAATGGAGTTTTCATAACCTTCCTCACATGGGCTTGGTTTCCTACATAGGCCTTCCTTTCTAGGCTAGGCTTGAGGTGATCTTCAATTATGGGCTTGATCACTTGTCATTCATAAAATGACTTATTTCACCCCATGCTCTTTAACTCACTAGAGATTGTTTCAGGATTGAGCATGTTACATTTATATATGATGATACTCATAGTGGAATTATAGATTATAGTAAGTAATGAAACAATCAAGCATTTTGATTGCAATCCATTCTAGAATCTTCGGTAAACAAAGAAATTCATTTAAGGCTAGTATTCATAGGTGTAAAGACACGCCTTTTTGTTCATGTAGAATCATGCAAAATACTTTAAGCATATATAATATAATAAATTAAGCATGGTTCTGAGTAACCATTCAATTTTCATGTATGTAAATCCCAAAGTGTCATCATCATATTATTTGGATTAAACCTACTCACGTCCTAATCTAGAGTTTTGGGTATCTTGTATTTGGATAAGGAATAAGGGTACATACCCTAGTTCCATCACATGTTTAAACATTTGGTGAAAACGCTAAACACTATAACAAACATATCCTTTCATTATGTTACTTATATTCAATATGTTCATTAACAACATTGCATGTTATAATCCTCGCGTTCAAAACCCTAATTACATATAATTGTGCTCATCCACTTTCGAAATCATACTTATTCATCATTATGATCTTGATCCTGCATGATTGTCATTATATTCAACAACATCAGATGATAGCATAAAAGAAGGGGTTTTAACATTTTCAACACTTTAATATCCAAATCTAGGGTTTCCATGTATTAATCATCAATCAAACATATATGAGCATTAATTTTGGAATTGGGATCAAAATGAGGTGTTAATTATATTTTATTGATGCTTCTTTCATGTTCCTGATCAATTTCATATAAAGGTTCATCTTTATTGGAGCTAATAGTAATTAGTTACAATTATTGTAATATAAACCCTAACTAACCAATCTATGCACCCCAACTCAGAAAAATTACATTCATCTAGTAGCGGCCACATGGACCATCCTAACGAATGAGTGCTTGCTTCTTTAGCTTTGGGATTCATCATGTCCACGCATCTAATCCTGAGAAAAGTCATCAATGCTCTTACTTCCTCAACATGTAGTCAGAGGTGTATGATCCATTTGACCCCAGATTATCTTCCTCTTTGCAACGGAGGAACTTGTTCCCGACCCACCATATCCTAGTAAAATGTGGAGGTTGACTCTCCCCTTCTTATTTTGAGGATATCTTGTGAGGGTCCAGAGAACTTCTCTAGTCTTTATCAGACTCAGTGAGACTTAGATCCTTGCTTGGGATTTCTCCTATTGGGTGCACCAAGGTCAAGCTTTCCTTTGCTCCAACCATGGTCAAAGAATTGACTATCCGTGGGGTGATACCTATATTTGAAGTCATTATAGATAGTGGGGTGCCCCTTTGTAGTACCCAAATTCCCCTCATGTCAGCCAAGTTCCTCCTAAGTAGAAGATGTGGGTATGTATGCCAAAAGAGACAATCATATGGTGATTGCAATGAGGCATTAGATACCTTGTTTGATAATGATAAAGGTAATTACATCTATTATGTATGTTTCAATTAATAGGTCATGAAACAAACATAGTAGATGTCTAAAGAATGATGTTGCTCGATGACATATGTCTTCAAGTTGAGATCCTGAATAATGAGATCATATGTATGATAAGAGTACATACATTCTTGTTATGTCTATAGTTAAATATTATTGTGGGAGTGCACTAGAAAACAATGATACATAAGACTAGAGTTAGTGTTTCTTGATGACATAATCTCCTTAGTTATGATATGTGATATCAAGTCAAACACACCAGTACATGTTAGAGAATAATGTATCTAACAAATCCACCTTGGGAGTGAAATGTTGAGACCAAGAAATGGTCATCACAATCGACACTCATATTGATGGTGGTGGTTGTGGTTCTTAGACATGAAGTCACTACACTCATCACATATCGTTCAATGTATTTTGACATCATCTGACATGAACTAGAATAAGGGTTTCTATAAAGGTGATGTCCAGGTGTATTGTTACACATGGGGACTGAGTGTGAGTGGTGTAGATGGGATTTTTCCCTCCTATAGGATATTGATATCCAAGCCATATGATAAGTGATATTGAAAAATGTATTTTCATACTCATGTGACTCAATATGTGATGTGTGAGCTCACATGCATCTCATGCAGTCTACTCTAGTTCAAGAAACATGTATTGAATGTTGAAGGGGATGAAGATTACATGCCTCACGCTCAATCTGAATGTTAGAGACAAAGAAACTATACAATCATTATAACACCAATCACATATTGTAGGTTGAAGTTGTTCTCCAACTTTATAATCACTTAGGTAGTAATGATGTGTTTCTAAATACCATTGATTGCTTATCATGAATAAATCGATTATGGTCATTCACTGGAAACATAATTTGGGACCTATAGGGTCACACACATAGGATGCACTTGGAATAGGAGTTTATTCATGAATGATTTTTTATTTCATTACTAAAGTGTTTAGGTATTCAATTTAAACAACATTGGTTGTATATTGGTTGAGCTAGAAAATGAAATGACCATTTCACAAATGAAACAACAAGTTCATCATTTGGATCACTCGGTTAAATGATCAATACGATTGGATCAAAGATTGATGCTGACATCATGTTGGGCACTAATCAGATAATGAATGCAAATGTGATTGAAAATAGGAAACCTAGTGAACTGATAGGTTCATGAGTTGAATCGATTGGTTCACCTATGAGCTAATTGGTTCAACAGTGAACTGGTCAATTCATGGGTTGAATTGATTGGTTCACCTATGAACTGATCAGTTCAATAGTGAATCGGTTAGTTCACCATTTGTGGATTCTATAAAATTCATGAATTCATCTTTTCAACTCCTAGATAAACTGGAAACCATGACCATGGCCATCCTATGTAAAGGAGGTGGTCTAGGCATTCAGAGACACAACAATAATCTCTGAAAATTGTTGTCCTCTCTGGTTATGCTAACAAGAGAGCTCGAGCAAGTCCTACCCATAAAAGAGAGGGATATCAAGGGAGAGAATTGGGATAGCAAGTCAGAGCTAGCACATTGCCGTTCAAAGGGACAACTCTTGATAGAGTTCCTGGTGGTCTGCATGGACTACTACATAGGTGACAAGGTTGTTGCCAACCACGAGGAGGATGTCATCAACCTCCATTTGTGGTGTTGCACCAGGAGGCCATTGTTGATGACTGCTCGAGTGCTGCTTAAAGAAGAAGCATGATGTTGCATGGAGAAGCCCCTAGACTTGCTCCAGGACCAGGTATATCCCTTGCAACCTTATTTCCTAGATACATTGTTGCTGACGTGATTTGCTGGGTTGGGAATCAACCCTTACAATTTTTGTTTCCTCTGTCTTACATGTCATCCTAATTTCAAAATAGTGTTATCAGAGACACATAAATTTAGGGTGTATTTAGGTTTAAATTTACATGATTGGATTTATTTAATTTTATAAGATGCAAGTATCAAAATGATTAACGTGCATATTTGATTAAACACCACACACAAGCCAAACTTATATATATAGATATATATATATATACATATATATACATATATATATACATACATACATATATATATGATATACATGCAATTTATATGTGTCTCCCTAAAATTCATTTTTACGGTTGATGTATAATGGTTATGGCCAATAACCCTAGATCTTTGTGCTAGGTCGGGTGGTTGTTTTTACTATTTTATCTCAGTTTGCTAATGGAGCCTCTCTCTCCTTTTTTCATATGTGATTAAAAATTACTTTCCTTCCTATGCTCCCCATGATTGTAACTCAAGATTTCTGTATTACAATGTAATATGTTAAATAGGAGTAGGATTGTTTTAATTCTTTTTATTGCAAAGATGCTCGACACCATACAAACCATCCATTTCAAAACATGACCCAATCGACTGAAGGATCAAGGAGGCTAGACAATAGGAGGTGAACCGATCGTATGGTGGCCCAACATATCACTTAGAGGAGTCCAGTCATCACTTGAACCCAAGACCAGTTGACTGATTCAAGAAACAAACCAACCAACCATGACGTCAATCAATTGGAGTGAGAGTTGAACCAATCATGTAGGACTAGTTCCAACACAGATCTTCATCAACAAAAGGTTGCTACATATCATGTAGACCTTATGTGGTAGTAATTCCTTGTGGCTCCAAGAAATTACAATAGTATGGCCATAAGAATGGCTTGTTTTTATAATTGCATGTTTTCATTTGTGGGATATATCATCTATATGGTACGTACTATAAATGTGTGGTGATTGTATATGTATATATATATATATATAAATCCCTCAATTAAATATTAAGTCTTAGATTCTTTCAATGAGCAACACACATGAAAAGCTTGATCAACTATGCGTGGGCACGCCAAGCATGGTGCATTGCCTATCTCGTGGAAGTGTAATGGTAGTCATGTGGGCTTGCCAAGCAAGGTGTCTTACTATCGTGTTGGCTTTTGGGGCAGTCTTGACTAGGTAATCTTAATGAGATGAAGTACCTAAAAGCATGCAGATGGAGTATAACAAAGAGTTGTGCATACCATCTATCCAAGAATTACATTAGATGCAATTGGGAAAATTTTCCTACCTTAGTAATTGGTTATGGACATTGGTGATGGATAGGTAATAATTCAATTATTTTGGATCTTGGCTCAGATTATACGTTACAATATTCTGAATTGATATGTGAGTGCTATCAATTTGAACAAAATAGTGGGAGTGATAATTAATTAAATTCCTAATTAATATCATCAAAATTATCAAATCAAATCAAAATGTTTTGAAACAAATTGTAATATTTCTTTTGTTTAATGTAATGGAAAACACAAATATTTTTCCTTTGTGACTAGTCCTTGAAAGGCAAGATGAAAGGGAACAACTTCCATGACTGGTTCTGTATGATGAGAATCGTTCTCACTCAAGAGAGCAAGGTCTATGTCCTGGAGATATTAGAGCCAGATGAACCTCCCCCCATCACACCTAAGAATGACATTTATGCTTACTGGAAGCACTTTGAAGATGTCGTGAATGACAAGTGCCTTATGATGTGCTCAATGAACTATGAGTTGTAGAGATAACATGAGAACATGGATGTTATTGAGATGATAACACATGTTTGGAACATGTATGAATACCAAGATAGACAAGAGAGATATGATATCTCAAAGGTGTTGTTCAAGAGAAATATGGCTGAAAGAGATCTATTAGGTCCCCATACATCCAAGTTGATTGGGTATGTAGAGAACCTTGCAAGGATGGGAGTTTCATTGGGTTAAGAGTTGGCAACAAACATGATTCTACAATCACTTCTAGAATCATATAGCCATTTTGTCATGGACTAAAACATGAATAATATTGACGAGCTATTGTCAGAAATACTTGGGATGTTGAGAACATTTGAAGCATAAATGAAGAAGGACAAACCCAAATATGTAATTATGATTAGCAAAAGGAAGTCCAAGGGAAAAGGCAAAACTAAGAGGAGTTCTAAATATAGCCATAAACAAAAGTTTTCTGCACTAAAAACTAAGGGAGGAGTGAATAAGGAAGGAAAGTGCCACCACTATCACTAGCCTACAAACTGGAAAACGAAATGTTCTCTTTATATATAGGAACTTAGGAAGAACAATATGATAGAGATATCCACTTCAGGGTTTGAGAAGAAGTAAGCTAGAACTATGTAATGCAGGAGTTGCTACTACCACAGTTGGAATTTGTCATTCATGTAATGGGCATGTAACAAAAGTAGTGAATTCCTATTATGTACCTCCCATTAATGAAACACATCATGAATCTTGTATATACAACACTATTATGAATATATTTGATAGTTTTCTTTTAGAAGATAAGATCTTATACGGCAGTGCCCCATTATGTCATAAACTTTACTTGATAGTTCTAAAGACGAATATGTAAAAGACATATAAAGAATGACTTGATATCTCAAACAAAGAATACCTATATTATTATCATGTAGTGCACATAAATGAGAATTGCATTTCTAGAATCCATGATGATGGTTATCCAGACTGTTTTGGTTATTAGACCAGTAGAGACATGCATATCTTAGTTATTGAGCAATATGACAAAAGCAATTTTCACTAGATGTAGTGGGAGAGAGAGTATTCCATTATGTTTCATACATATTGAACTATACCTTTTATAATACATTCTAGAGGTAGTTTAAAGTACCTCATATATTTTTTGATGATCTCAACAAATGTAGTAGATTGTATATAATGAAATAAAAGTCTAAATATCTTGAAGTGTTCAAGGAGATCATGCATGAAGAACATAACTAGCTTGGTAAAAGTATTAAGACACTTCGGTATATGATCAATGTAGAAATATTTTAAACCAAGAATTTGAGGACCTTCTAGAGGAACCATGATAGTATGTCATAATGAACTCTACCGAAAACATAATGATGTATCAGAAAGAAGGAATCACACCCTATTCAGCTGTGGTGCAATTATCAATAAATCTAACCAATCTTACATTTTCCTTTTTGGGAACATGCTTTACTCTAAAACAATGTATTGTCTAAATTGGTTCAAAAGACACCATATGAGATATGGTTATAGGAGGTGTCCCGATATGTGTTTATAAAGATTAGGATTGAAAGATTATATAAGAAAATAGTTTCTTGAAAAGCTTTGCACACAAATCACATAAATGTTGTTTTGTTAAAAACTACTTTTATATACCAATCCAACAACAATAATAAGAAACCGAATTGTAGAACTTTTTTGTCAGTTTTCTAAGAACTTGTGTTCCCTCCAGTTGGTCCAGAGTGACATTGCTCAAGAATGTCATGATCCTCTTCTTTAGTAACACATATGTGATAGAGACCATCTGAATACAAATTAATAATATAAGGATCATCCCAATAATAGTGTTTGTCATAATGTAATTTTTTTGACTTAGTACGTCCTTTGTAATCATAGTGTAGGACACATAATGCAAGATAATCACTATATTCAATGAACCAGGGGTATTGGGAGACAACCTTGAGCAGACTGGTAATTAGGTAGAGAATCATTGATAGGAATATCATCATCATCATAAGGTCTTAGGCGGCTGAGATGATCAACTACAACATTCTCCCAACCTTTCTTGTCAAGGATTTCGATATCAAACTCCTACAATAAAAGGATCCAATGAAGGAGACAAGGTTTGGCATCCTTTTTGGTCATTAAGTATCTAATGGGTGCATAATATAAAGAATTACTTTAGACCCAACTAAGTAAGCCTGGGCACACATCCACTAGGGTTACACCCTAGTGACTGATGACTCTAGGGTTCCCTCACTTCATCCAACTAAGGTGACACTCTCTGGCACTTGAAGTTCTTCTCCACCATCATGGCAGATGATATTGTGGATAGATATGTGACACTCAAAGTCCAACACAAGGAGGAAAACAACGTTCTTGATTTCAAGATAGAAGAGGTAAAGGTAGAATCTGAGCACTTAGATCTGGCACTAGTGGGCATACTGGTGACCAATCGGCCATACAACTTCCCAACAATGAATAGGACATGTATTAATGCCTGGTCACTAAACAAAGAAGCAAGTTTCTGTCAAATAGCAAATAACATATTCGTTATCCAATTTCTCCATTAGAAGGACAAGTTGAAAGTGATCTCAGACAGCTCATAGAACTTTGAAAACCACTTTCTTGTTGTGAAGAACATCAAACATGAGGATATCCCGACGACGATCAAGATTACACACAACATGTTCTAGATTAGGCTATATAACATATCGTTGGACTACATGTCATAGGAGGCGATCGCGGTTGTGGCGAGCAAAATTGGAAGGGTCGTTGCTATTGATCAGAAGGATCTAGGGTGGGACACTTCTTATAGGACAATGATAGAGATGTACATCACAAAACCTATATGCTAGAAATAGAAGCTACATGACAATGATGGTAATATAGTAGTGGTGGAGATCATATATGAGAGACTTCCTTCCTTCTTCTACTTGTGCGGGATGATGGGCCACCTCAATAAAGATTGTAACGATGAGGAGGAAGAGGAAATAGATATAAAACCTAGGCTGTAGGGACTGTGGATCAAATATTCTCTAGTGAAATGATGGGAGAGACCAATCAAGGAGGAAATATTCGGTAGGGACAATGCATCTAAGGAACTGAGGTTCACATCCAAACAATAATCTCAAGGATGTTCGAACATGTGCTCCACACAGGGGGATAGCACGTCGGGGATGGGGAGCAAGAGACCTGATGGGAGGGAGGACGAGACGGAGTCCATAGGCCACATATCAAGGCAAACCCTAGAAGAAGTGTTCAGAGAGAGGACAATGAGGATGGAGGAGTAGCAAGACAATTGAGGTCAGAAGAAGAAGGTGGAGAGGGAGACAACAATGCCAACAACAAGGGTCATGCTAGCTGATAGAGAAGACAATGTTTCTCAAGTATGGGTGTAGGGCACATAGAAAGACACAAGGGAAGGGGATCTGAGTGTTGAGAAATGTAGCATCACAAAGCATACAAGTACAATGGGGGTAGACATGTGCAAGGCACAAAACCTATACACTTTAGTGTTGATGGATCAACATGCCTACGAGGTGAGGAGTACTTGTGATGATCTATCGTCAAGAGACACAACCAAAGTGTTTGAGGGAGTGACATCAGTCCTGGAAGAGGACGATAATGTGGAAAGGGTGACATTTCCAGTGAAGGACGTGTTCATACACTTGCGTGGGGAGCTGGAGTTGGAGGAAAGGGGGAGGAAGAAAGGTGAGATGGGGTTGAAGGCAAAGAGGTACACGAGGCTGAGGAAGAAAAGGGAAGGGGTCCGTAATAGTTGGTGAGGAGGATGAGAGTAACAAGAAGGGGAAATAGGGAAGGGATGCTAAGATGGAGAAATGAGAAAGGGTAAAAGAGGGGAGAGAGGGAGAAGGGAAGCATGTGAAAAATATGGAAGTTTATGTTGTCCTAGACAAGGAAGTAGTGGGCTCTGGTGTTTCCTAGGCCTGTGAAGGGAAATGAAGATCTTATGTTTGAATTTCTAGGGTTTGGGCCGCCCTGGGACAATTAACTCCCTTAAGAGGAGGTGCTAGAGGGAGATGGCCAACATAGTTTTCATCATGGAGACTATGTGTAGGAGTGTGGACCAGGTTGAGGTTCGAAGAAGATGTAGATATGATGATGGAGTCAGGGTGGATGCAAGGGGGAGATCGGGTGGTCTGGGCCTATGGTGGAGGGGAGATAATGTGAACTTGAAGTCTTTTTCTGATCACCATATCTGTGTGGAGGTTGGGAATGAAGTGAGGGAGGAGAGGCTATCTTTTGTAGGGACCTATGGATGGGATTCTGTGAAAAAAAGAGTTGAGACTTCAAAGATAATGGAGGACCTATGCAGAGTGTCAGATTGGCCTAAAGTGCTTTGTGGAAATTTCAATGAGATTGTAGCATATGACGAGAAAGAAGGACTTTCCCATAATGCATGAAGATGTGAAATTTCAGAGAGGCTATCGATACATGTTAGCTGATGGACCTTGGATATCCGGGAAACAAATTCACATAGAAGAAGGGGATACATGTAGAGAATCTGATTATGGAAAGGTTGGACTGATTTATGAAAGATAGTACATGGTGTGAGGTCTTCAATGTGCGTAGGGTCAAGAATTACCCTATTAGCATCTCAAATCATGGCCAAATACTTTTGTGGGCATAGAGGACTAGATAAAGGGAGGGAGGAGGAAGATTGTTCAGATTTGAGACTTTATGGCATTCATCTCCAGAATGCAAGACAGTAGTAGAGAAGGCTTGAGACGATAACTCTAGTAGGGGCCTATAGGAACAAATCGAAGCATGTTACAATAGTCTGAGCTCTTGGGCATCAAATGTATTTGGTGAAATAAAAAATACAATCAAAAAGGCTGAACATGATATGGGGAGAGCATAGAACCGACCACCATCATGTGATTTGCTAAAGGAGTGCACAGAGATTTCCAAAAGCTTACAAGAGATACAACAGTTGGGAAAAAGATATTAGCATGCAAGGATGAGGAAAAATGAGATGCAGGACGGTGATAAAAATACACATTACTTTCACCACAAATCCAGTCAATGAAAAAGAAAAATAGCATTGGGGGCATTTACATTGGAAGATGGAAATTGGCAGACTGATCTGGAAGACATAGAAGGGGTTATCACATCATACTTTACAACTTTGTTTGGTAAGTTACTCCCACATGGAGCAGAGGATATTCTGGAAGGCATGGAAGGGACAATACCTGATGATGATAAACTACTTCTGCTGCAAGACCCCATAGAAAATGAGGTATGGCAGATAGTCCAATAGATGCACCCCAACAAAGCACCAGGTCCAAATGGAATGAAGTTGATTTTCTACCAAACATTCTGGGATGTTATTAAAAATTGCTTCCTAAAACTCATTGCTAAATGGTGGAATGATAAGGCTAGATTGGAGGAAATTAATGATTCTAATATAGTCCTTATACCGAAGACAGCTAATCCAATCCATATTTGTGAATTCTGTCCTATTTGCTTATGCAATGTGTATTACAAGATCATTACAAAGGTGATGGAAAAAAAGGTTAAACCATTATTGGATAAGATGATATTTGTGAATCAAAGTGATTTTTTGAGTGGGAGGATGATTAATTACAATGTTCTAGTGTCCTATGAACTTTTTAACCCCATGAAGCACTGGAAAAAAAGGGCTGATGGATCTAAAACTGGATATGAGCAAGGCATATGATAAGGTAGAGCGGTGCTTTCTGGATAGAGTTATGGAAAACATGGGGCTTCCAAGCCTATGGTGAGCCAAAGTGAATATTAGGTTTCAAGTGTATCCCACAAGTTCATCATCAATGGCAAAAGGAGAGGATATGCACCTTCAAGAGGGATTCACTAAGGTGACCCAATCTCCCCGTACCTCTTTATTTCTTTTTTGTTGATGCTCTTTCTTTTCCCCTTAACAAAGTGGCTTAGGCAAATAGGATCCACAAATTCAAAGCATGATAAAATGCACCTAGAGTTTCCCACTTGTTATTTGCAGATAATACCATTGTGTTCGCAAGGGCTACCTCTAAAGAATGCTCTATTCTAGCTGAAAATTTCAGCCAATATGAGAGGGCATCTGGGAAGATAATTAACTATGACAAAATGGAGGTGTCTTTCAGCTCAAATGTTTCCACAGATAAGAGAAAAACAATCAAAGAATTATTGCAGGTTAGAGAGGTGGAAAATCATGAGAAATATTTTGGCCTACCAATGGTGGCGGGCATGTATATGAAACTAGTTTTTGTCTCTATCATAGATAGGGTGCGGAGGAAACTATAGGGATGGAAGGAACAACTTCTGTCCAGGATAGGGAAGGAAGTGCTCATCAAATCCTTCATACAAGATATCCCAACATATTTGATGGGTATTTTTAAGCTACCTAAAGGGATGATTAAGGAGATACAGTCCATGATTGCATTTTTTTGTGGGGATCTAAATAAGGACAAAGGGAGATACACTGGATGAGTTACGAGAAACTATGCAGGTCTAAGGAGAATGGGGGAATGGGGTTTAGAGATCTCAAGGCTTTTAATCAAGCTCTACTAGCTAAACAAGGATGGCGGCTAGCTACCACTGGAAGCTCACTAGTGGCTCAAATATGGAAGGTGAAATGCTACAAAATTGACTTAGTGCTATAGGCAAAACTGGGAGGGGCTCCCACTACACGTGATGGAGCATATGGGGTTCCATACAACTGGATAGGACAGGATTTCTGTGGAGGGTGGGCAAGGATAGTGGGATAGACATTTATAGGGATAGGTGGATCCCACAGTTGAGTGGTCCAGTCCATCGTTATTTGATGCATGGCCCAGTGGAATACATGATAGTGATGCACCTAATGAACAAGGAGACAGGTAAGTGGGACCATGGAGAATTATCAAATTGCTTCCCCCCTCACATAGGTGATATGATACGACTCATACCCATCTCTAGCATGAGTGGAAGCGACACACTATGCTGGGACAAAGACAACAAGGGACAGTTTACATCGCACAATGCCTACAATGTGATGCAAGTAGGAATAGATGTGCTGGATGATTTAGACTTTGAGGATTGGCAAAGAACCTAGAAACAACATTGGCCACCAAAGCTTAAACATTTCATATAATGTGCTCTCCGAAATTTATTTCCAACAAAATAAGAACTTGCGAGAAGCATATTGTTCAAGAAGACACCTGTCAAAGATGTGGTTAGTACTAGGAAACTCTAACACATGCTCTTGTGAGGTGAAACTTGGCAAAGGTAGTCTGGGTAGTTGGTGAGATAGATTGGAGTAGGCACATAAATACTATGTATGTAGGGGAGTTGAATAGAGAGGTGTTGCATATCGAGGACCAGCAAAGAAGGGATGAAGGAGCCACTCTCCTTTGGGTGGCATGGACAGTGAGGAACAAGCTGTTGTTTGACCCTACTCCCCCCTTCATCCCTACATTAGCCACCGACTTCAAGACACTAGTGGTTGATCATGCCAAGTATACAACAACGATAATGGGGACGCCGCTGCATAGGCATCCAGGGGGAGCAGATTCTTGGGTGAAGTCGGCACATGGGCTATACAAGATGAACACTGACACCAGTGTGGGGACCGAAGAGAGACAGGTTGTGGGGTTGTTCTAAGAGAAGAGCGTCGAGCTATAAAGATGAACTATTAGTGTAAATTGGAGCATACATTCTTAATGCTTTGAGTGGAGAGAATGGCTACTCTGGAAGGCATAAAGATGGCACTAGAACTGGGCTACAGGGACATCATCATTGAGACAGATAATGCTCTCTTGGAAAAAGCGGTAAGGGTTGGATGTTGGGGTCGGGGCTATGAAGACCTAGTTATTAGGAGCATTATCCTTCTTTCACAGGAGTTTTCTTCTTTCCAATTTTGTTTTTTTCATGTAAGATGTAATGGGGTGGCCCATGTCTTAGCTACTCTAGCCTTCCATGTATGAAATCCTCACCTTAAGACAGAGGGTTTTGTTGATGCTATCATTGTAATTGCTTTGGAAGATATTAAATAAATAGAATGGTAGTCTCCCTTCCTAAAAAAAGCAAGACACAAATTTATAAAGGCATAGACTATGGGTAACATTTCCTTATTGGTGGTAGTGTAGTTCTACTAGGCATCATCTATAGTTTTGGAAGCATAGTAAATCGCATGATGATTTTTATCAACGCACTATCTAAGAATGAAACCAACAAAAAAATCATGATATTTACACATTAATTCAAAAGGAAATGCCCAATTTGGTGCTCGAATGATGGGGGTAGAAGTGAAGGAATCTTTCAGTCATATAAAACTCATCATTAAAGATTTGTCAAAAACATAATGATTTTCTTTTTGGAGAAGGTGTATGAGAGGTTTGGAAATTTTTGAGAAATCACAGATGAATCATCGATAAAATCCAGCGTGGCCAAGGAAGGCAAGGATGGACTTGACTGAAGAGGGAGAGGGAGTTTGGTGATGTCCTCAATCTTGTCTCTATCAACCTTTATGCCATGGCATCTTACCTTATGTCCTAAGACAATCCCTTCTATCACCATAAAGTGACATTTTTTCCCAATTTAAAACCAACCGTGCTTGCTCACATCTTTTCAGAACAAGGGATATAGGTCTAAGGCAAGATTCAAGACATTACCATAAATAGAGAAGTAATCCATGGTAATTTCCATAATTATCGTAGTCAACCCAGCAAAGATAGTGGACATGCACTACTAGAAGGTGGTTGGGGCATTGCACAACCTAAAAGGCATTCTCCTGAATGCATAGGTGTCAAACGGGTAGATGAAGGTTGTCTTCTTATGGTCATCAGGATGGATGGGGATCTAATTAATATGTAAATAGCCATAAAGATAAATAAAATATTGTTGATGGGCAAGGTGACCAAGTACTTGATCCAGGAAGGGAAGGGGGAAGTGATCTTTCCTAGCTTCCTTATTTATTTTTCTATAGACAATGCACATCCTCCATCCCATAATAATGTGTGTGGGTATGAATTCATCCTTGTCATTCTTTAAAACAGTAGTTCCCCATTTCTTGGGTACTACTTGAACATGACTAACCCAAGGGGATTAAGAGATGGGGTAGATGATTCCTAAAGTCAAGAGCTTGATAACCTCCAACTAGACAACCTCTTGAATGTTCTAATTGAGTTTCCTTTGAGGGTCGTTGGATGGTTTGTATTCTTCCACCATTGGAATTTTATGCATACAAATATCTTGATTGATTCCTATCAAATCAACCATTTTATATCCTAGGGAAACTCTTCATTGCCTAAGCTCAGTCATGAGCTTGGTTTCCTGGTCATGAGTAAGATCAGAATTAATGATTATAGGGCACACTTGTTGCTCATCTAGAAAGAAATATTTATGACCTTCAGGGAGAGGCTTCATATCTAGGGCCTTAGGGGGTTTGGGCTTCTCTTCTATAAGAGAGACCATCTTAAGATCATCAAATTCCTCATCAAAAACTTCTTCAAAGTTATCTAAGTGAACTTTGCATTGATCTAATTGCTCATCTTCATACCCACAATCAGAAGGGGCCATGAGGGCAGTGTGTAGGGGATCCTCAAGTAATTCCCATTATTTTCTCAAATGGGAAATCTTATCAACACAACTGATAAGGCATACCTCTTCTTGGAGGCTAGGAACTCTCATGCATTCAAACACTCTGAACTCTATCGTTTGTCTTCCAATGCATAGAAGGATGGTTCTGGCCTCGACATCAATTGAGTCTCGGGAAGTGGCCAAGAAGGGACGACCAAAGATGAGTGGGTAGCAAGTCTTCTTTTATGTCCATGATCACAAAGTCACACAAAACATAAGTGTCCTTCCCAACCCTTATATGTATATCTTCAATAATACCCATAGTCTTCGTCATGGATGCATCTACCAACCAGATGGTCATGGTAGTGGGAAGCATGTCAACAAATCCTAATCTCCTACAAAGAATATAAGGCATGATAAAGTTATTGGGACCTAAATTTGTAAGGTCATTTCTACAAGCATTATCATTTAAGTAACACCCAATCCCAAAACAACCAAGGTCTTTCTATTTTTTAGGCATTTTGCTCTGAATGATATTTGAGGTGGTTCTATAAAGTTTAGGGATCTCATACTCTTCTATGACATACTTGATAGTAAATAGAGTTTTCATATACTTGGACCAGGAAGGCATGTCAGTAAGAGCATCTAAGAAAGGGATATCCACATGTAACTTTTTCATGGCCTCGCTAAATTTCATGAAATGGATATCAAGCCTAGTTTTCTTTAGGAGGGCTTGGTATAGAGAATGAGGCATGTAGAAAGGGATTGTAAGCTCGTCAACCTCCACTTGCATGGTCTCAGGAGTAGGAATGGTGGGTTTTGGTGAAGGTGAAGTTTCAATGACCATCATGTCTTCATCTTCAAAATCCAATTGTACAACATGGGTTTTATCAACAAGAGGAGGAGGGGAATGTGCCTTTCCCAAATGGGTGTAGACAACCTTGAGTTGTTCAGGGTGATTTAGGTTATTTCCTAGTTGACCGACAAAGGTTTTGGTTGGGGGTTTCTTCTTGGAAAAGAATCGGGCCAACTACGCGTCAGTTACCTTTTTATGACACTACTGGGAAAGGATAATTTTATTCATAGAAAGGATGCATTTCTCTAGAAAAGATATTGTGTCACTATTGGAAAGAGGATAGGGGGCATTCTATTAAGGTTGAGGTTGAAGTGGGGGTTGGTTCATATTTTAGTGTTGTTGCCCTTGGTAGGTCCCACGATTTTGGAAATTACCCCTATAATTTAATTGATTCCCAAAATTTCTCAGATTTTTGTTGTATGAATGCCTGGTGGGGGATGATTGTTTTCTTGAGGGTGAAGGGGTATTTTCCTAGGGAGAATGGGAAGCATTTTCAGCACCAGATGGATTCCCATATTGGATTCCAGGGTGGTTTCTGGCTTGGTTAGGTTTGTAATATGCTTTGACCTGGGATGTTGTAAATGGAGTTGAGGTCGTCCATTTGTTGTCCCACTTCCAACTGCATGGGAGTGTTATAGAGATATTGACATTGTAGGGTAGAGTGTTCATACCCTTGGCACATCCCACAAAGAGAATCTGTAGCTTTGGCATATTGAGGTTGCTCACTTCTCTCATAGTTACTTAAAGATGACTCCAAGCGATCCTTTTAAAGGAAATTATCTTACGAATTTTAGTAATATTTTTGATGTTAGGGTTCTCTTCATCCTTTGATACGTTGAGGACCCCACTGGTTCCTCAATGGGCTTGAATTTCAAAAGCTCGCTTAACACCCCCAAGCACTATCTAGGTTCTGAAACATGAAATTTCCTCCACATGAGGAATCAAGGAATTGTTTGGTGTCATTGTCAACACCACAGTAGAGTATTTTGATTAGTTGAGCTTGGGTAGTGTCATGGTGGGGGAAACATCAAAGAAGAACCCTAAACCTCTCCCAAGATTCTCCTAGTGTTTCACTAGGGGCCATTAAAAAGAGAAGTACATGTACCCTAATTTCATTGGTAATGGAAGAAGGGAAATATTTGTCTAAAAATTTTGGTTTGTAGTGCCTTCCAGGTGGCAACATGTTCTTCACCCTTCATGACATTACACTAATTGTTGGCTTGCCCTAAAAAAGAGTATTTGAACAACCTAAGTTGAATAGTGTCCTCAGAAATGCCTAAGATTTTACGTAGGGAACAAAGATCAAAGAAACACTGGAGATTCTCTTTGCAGCTTTCTCCTTTGTTGCCAGAAAAAGAGTTGGCTTGAAGCATGATGATCCACTGGGTACAGTTCTCAAAGTGGGGGGTTGTCATGTCAAGTGGCACAATAGGGTGGTGCATATTCCATTGTGGGCACTGAGAAGTCCTTTAATTATTTTTGTCTTTCTGCCTCCCTCTGAGAGGATTCTAGAGCCTCTTGTTCAACCATTTATGTAGCACCCAAAGCAGCTTCTTGAGCAATGCGCTCAGCCATCATGGCTTCCCTTTGAGAAGCTAGTACTTTCTCAAACCTATGAGTTACTTCCTCCTCATCCATCCTAAAATGATTTTGTCCATTTAAAGGATGGAATGTTCTTTTGATGCACAATTATAATTTGAACATATATAATCAATTGTAGAACAAATGTATTGCTAGAATAGAAACTCAACAAAAGAGGAGTAGCACTTCTAGAATGGTACTAGAAAGGAAAAAAAAGGAAAAAAGCTTTTGATCAAAAAAATTCTGGGTTTGAAAAACAAATTTTTGTCGCCAGGAGCGGTTCCATTTTGATACATGTCGTTTCATGCACCAAAAATTAGGTGGTTAATCCTACAGTTTATCCCTTTGAAATAGAAAAAAACTAATTTTGGTAATTTGTTAGTATAGAAAGGGTCGATCCATAGAAAATGTTTGTAAGATCGAATTTCTACCCGAACATTGTTGAAAAAAAGATGCACAAATAAAGAGAGAGAAGTTGATTATGGTAAAACATGAAAATAAATATGCAAGGAAATAAATGTTATACTTAGAAAAATTTCAAGAGAGGATTAGATAAGAACAACAAAGAGAATTATTCTAAGAACAATAAGCAAAGAGTTTATCTAAGAGAAATAAGTAAATTGCAAGAAAGAAAAGGAGATGATTGAAGACAAAGTTGAAGGTGCATATTAAATTAGAAGAAAGAGATATCAAGGCTATGGGTTTTACCACCACGACCAACATGAAACAAGATCAAAGGAATCCATGTGATAAAACAAGATAGAAGGGGGCATGTAAAAACCTTAATAAATGTGTCTATAAAGGGAAAGCTCCTGGTGAACCCATTATACATGGTATTCACAATTCCTAGCCCGATCATCCCAATAAGGATCTTTTTGTGGTCTTATTAAGATCCTAATCAATTTGGTTTGTTTGTTTTGAGCCTTGGGTTCTGCGGTCACATCCCCCAAGATTAACTTTCAATAGAAATGAGAGATTAGATTATTTAAACTAGTTGATTATCCTAACCAAAAGCCATCTATCAAATAAAATCATATTGGAAAAATTGATCACTTTATACCATGGTCATGGGGGTACTCCCCATGCCTCCATATGAGAAAAATTTGTTGGCCATAACAAATGAATGAGAAGCAATGGAAGGAAGTGAAAAAGGCATAGAATAGAGAATGAAAGATCAGAAGGATCTTCAACTAGAGACAATTAAATGGCCTTAACTCTTAGATCATTGCTCTTAAAGAAGACCAGAAAGAAAAAGACCAAAAACTGAACCTTGAGAATGATTGCTACTTTATTTAAGAAATTGAATATTACAATGAAGGAATTGAAACAATAATTCTCAAAGTAAAGGCTCAAGTACAAAAGGTAGTATCTCTTCTTTGTGGAGTCACCATCCTTTTATAGGGGAAGGAGTGGCAGAAACCCTAGAAAGGGTACAGGAAAAGAAGGGTGGTGACTATTGAAATGGTTGTCTTTGCTTTGCGAACCTATCCTGAATAGGTTGTTTGGGGTGTAAAAAGGAGTGGTCCCAAGAGGAAGTAGTCAAACCCTGTTTAAAAGGTGGTGGTGCTTTTGAATAGAATCTTGGTCTCAAAGAACGACCATCTGGGATTTGAAATAGATAGTTTAGTGATGAGTGTGTGCAACTGAGTGCTAAAGCCCTAACACAAGGTGGTGGCACTTCTGACCAAGTCACTGAGTGATTTGAGACGGTCAATTAAGAGCGCAAAACTCACATTTGGGAAATGAGACAAGGGGCTTGTGGCTCAAATCTGAATTGGTCCTGAAGTCATCCTGAGATGCCCATATGGGATTCATGAGTCAATATTTTAGCACTTCTGAGACGATTGTCTAGGTAAGTGGAATCTGGATTGAGTTTTGAAGTGTTAAGGTGGAACCAAGGACAAAAGCAATCGTCTAGCTCTGATATGTAGGTAAATCGACCATCTTACACAAAAAACTAATAGGTTTGAGTGCTTAGGTAGTCAAGATTTTGTCTTTGAAGGTAAAACCTACAAATTGTTATGAAAAAAGATAAGCAACTACACATCTAATAAAAAAGTGGGTTAATTACAAGTTGTTCTAGAAAATTAGTAAAAAGAGATAAGTCCTAATAAAAAAAGACTATGAAAGATGTATAAAAGGTGAGATGAATGTACATTCATCAACTATCCATAAAATAGAGCTTGAAAAAATTAGGCTAATGAATTTTATAACAAAATGTTCCTAATTATGAAAAAAGGAAATATTGATTAAAAAATAATTACTTTCTAATTTGGTATTAAATGGGTGAAAATTCCTTAAACTAACAACAATTAGCATAGAATCAACAAAAAATAGGATTTGAAAATAGTGACAATTTTTTGTGCACTGGTAAGAACATGTTGATGTAGAACTTACTAAGAATAAGAAATACAAGAAGATGTTCAAAGCATGCATTTCTATATTCATATCAACCATGTAACGCCTAGTCCCACTTCCCAAGGTTCTAGTATAGTTTCAGGGACAATGAATGGCCCTATAGACCAACACTAGCCTTAACTACACTCTTTGTCCTCACTTACACATAACACGGGATCAACTTTCTGACTAGTCACCCATCCTAGTAGTACTCCATGATGAGATCACTTAATATTGGAGATCTTAGTGATGAGCTCTATGAAAAGGAGGAACACCTTGGTGATATGGATAGTCCAATCATCCCTTTAGAGATAATTTTATCGGAGGCCTCAAATCCTAGAATGTTATAATCTCTACAACATATACTCTTGACATCCTCATCTAGGATCAACCATATGGCCTCATAGTATTTTCCTATTTCAGTGCAGACCCATAATGGACCATGGACACCTAGCTTTTGATCATGGCTATCAGAACAAGGGTGGCTACATCACCATGGGCATCCCTTTCCAACATGCCTGCACTACATGACTCCAGACTGGCATGCCACATGTCCATGTGAGCCCCACTTGCTGGAAGTGTTATCGCTATGAAACCATTTGTAACACCCAAAACCTCTTCCCAAAGCTCTAGTAGAGTTTTAGGAATGACAAATGATCCCATTGGCTACCAATGGCCTTAACTGTGTGCTCCATCCTCACTCACACACAAGCCACAACCAACTTCTCAAATGGTCACCCATCCTAATACAACTCCAAGTTGAGTGTGTTTAACTTTGGAGTTATTAATGATGGGATCCCTAAAAAGGAGGTGCACCTTAGTGACTTTAGTAGTCTAATCGTTCCTTTTAAGATCACTTTACCAAGGCCTCAAATTCCAGAATGTTACAGATCATGTGTAAGAGTATTTTGGAAAGAGCATATATGAACTAGTAGACATTCTAACTAAGCATTCCAAATGTTGCATTACTTGAACAATATAAGTGTTCAATTCATCATGAACAAGAGATACATATGACATTCTATAGACATATTGTGAGGCCAAATAAAACATAAACATACATACATTATTTAGGCTAATTGGTAAATCAAAAACATTACAAGGAAATGTAAATGGGAATAAATGAACAACCCTAGGTCATCAACAAAGAAAAAACATAATGAGGACAATGTAAATGGAATGAATCAACATTCTTTAGGTCATCTTACAAAGAAAAAACTTTATAAGGTTGACATAAACATTATGAGTCTGACACAGACAAGAATACACAAATGTTGTTTAGGACTGCTGGAAAAGAAAACACACTATAAGGCCGGTGGAGAAAGGAATGAATGCATATTATTTTTCTACTAGAAAAGTAAACACATTAAAACACTAATTCAAGCAATAACAGGAAGGAATTCTTTAGCATTTCTTTAAAAAGAAAAGAAGATAGAGTGGATAGACAATCTATACTATATATCACACTAGAATATCAATTTGAAAAGGAAACAAATATATTTTTTAGGATTATGACTTCAACTCTCCTTAATGTGAATGGAATTCCATGTCTCATAATCAACAACATGATTATATGTCTTAAATATGTAACATCGGTGTCATGGTCCTTCACATAAGAAAAATCTCAACTTTAAGTATAGTGATCTTGAACTCAAGAGAACAATATCAAGTCTCATTATAGTGAGCTTGACCCCAAGGGTCACCAAAGTGAGCACAACATATAGGCTCACTATGGTGAGAAGAATGCTAAGTATCATTGAGGTGTGTAGGACACTAAGTGTCATCAACTTCAATAGGATGCTAACTCTCACTAAGATCAGCATGACATCAAGTCTCATTGATGTTAGTAAGATGCCAAGTCTTAGTAAGTCTCACTGAGGTGAGAAGGATGCAAAGGCTCACTGAGTTGAGCAGGATGCTAAGTCTCATTGAGATGAGCAAGCCGCCAAGTGTCACTCATGTGAGTAGGATGCTAGGCCTCACTAAGGTATTTGGTGTGATTCTTCTCAAGGCCACACACTAACCAAATAAATGTGGCTAGATGCAACCCTAATGGAAAACCCACAGATCTCTCAAAATTTGTATATGGACCTAGTCCAACGCACAGACTCAACTAATCACAGGTATTTGAAAGTGCATGGGGTCGTGGTGTAGTATAGGCTAGTGGTAAGATTAGGGTCGATCCTTAGGGATAGAGGGGGCACTATATCTAGTTTTGTGATGGCTATGTTCCTAAAGCAAAGATTAGGGTTTGAGGGTTTAAATTTGAGTTTGCTTTTATTATGATATGATTGCAATAAAGAAAGAGAAAGAAAGAAACTAAGTTAGAAAAATACCTAGATTACTATAAACATGTTTAGACTAAGAAACTAGGTGAGACAAGCAATTAGACTAAAGCAAGGAGTTACACTACACTAGCAAGGCAAGTTATCAGCTAAGATGCAAACTAAGCAATGAGACAAGCAAGAGCCTAAGTTATCACAAGTTAGCTAAATTAACAGAAGCAAACTCAAAGGAGCCTAACTACTTGAGAAAGAACTAACTATCTAGAACAAGGAAATTAGCTAACAATTAATACATGCAATTGATTACACTAGCATTAACAATCTAAGAGGAAAAACGTGGGTTTTAAGTAGTATGATGGGTAGGGGATCCATTTGGGAATGCAACTTGATATTAGTTGGGGGCAGCCCAACAAAGCATGAAAAACTCACATTTCAAACTAGATTACCAAACCAAACAACAAGGCAAGTGATATTAGAATATACCTTATACTACTAGTTGGAGAACTAGGTCTAGGTGTAATTCTAGTAGGACTTGGCAAGTCTAGGTTTCTAGGGTAAGTAGTATTAGGGGAATAGAGAGTCAAGGGTAGGAATTTGTGTAGATATGAGGGTATTTCACCTCAAGTTACTTGCCATCTAGCCTTTAAGAAACTCTAGGCAATTGCACTAATCACACTTACACTAGCTACTTAGATCTCACACTCACTTGTAGGAGAAGGGAGATGTATGTAGGAACAAAGGGGTCTAGCTAGGGATCCACTAATGGGACCTAGGACCCATTCCTAAGATTGGCATATACATTCCAATTTCCCGTAGAAGCTAAGTGTCATCAAGCATCACAAAATAAGCAATTTATGTTTAAAAGCACAAACCACATGCAAGATAATGGGAAATGAGATAGAAGCAAGAGGAAATCATCATAGAATGAAATTATGTTCATTACAAGTTATTTACCCCCAACATGGTATCAAAGTCACATTTTAACCCCAAACAACCCACCACAAGGGGCTTAGCTACACATGCTCAAAGAAAAGATAAAATAAATGATACAAAGGGGATAGGACTCTGTGGATCTTGAAGTAGCTTCTTATTCTTCACCTCCTAGCTGCTGTAGAATGACCACCCTCCTCTAAGGTGGATGAAGGGCATGGAAATGAAATGGATTATGGTAGAAAACTAGGTTTCTATGATGGAAATGAGGTGAAAATGATGGGTGGATGGCTTGAGTGCAAGGAGGGAGGCAATGAATGCTCTAGAGTAGGTGGAAGGGAGTAATGGTAGCTAACCTAGTTTTGTGGCTTCCACCCATGTATATATAGGTGGTGGTGGAAATAATAGGGTAAGTAGGGGCATTGTTGGAAAAATAGTGCAGATAATGCTAGGATTTAGGAGGTACCACGGCCATGCTGGGTAGCATGACCATGGTGGGTGAGATTTGGAATGGCAGTGGTGGTAGGGAATGGTCATTCTAAGAAGTGGAAAATGTTAGAGAAATTTTGGAGAAATGAAGGTTGGTAGCACGGTTGTGCTGGGCAGCACGATTATGGTGAGGGATAGGTAGAATGGTTGTGTTGGGTAGCACAGCCATGGTGGGTGAGGTGAAGTGGAGGTCATTCTGGGCAGCATGCTGATTCTCTTCTTTGACAGCACGACCGTGCTGGCTAGAACGATCATTTTGGGGTCTTCACAACACGATCGTGTCGGGTAGCATGGTCGTTTTGGTCAAGTTGTTGTAGCTTGTAATTTTGACGTTTGACTCTATGATTTTGGAATTATCCAGCAGGATCATTCCTTGGCACCATGGCCATGCTGGAGTTTTCCGTAGAAAATTCTCTTTGGAACTTCATGATCAACAGACTTCATTGTGTGATCTCGACCCTTCACCATTAGGGGTAGGTTGAGGGAGTTTTGGGGCCTTCTTTGGACCCCTCCATGGGTGGAGGAACCCTAGAACCCCCTATTTCTCTCTCATCCAAAGCATGCTCCAAGTAAATGAAAAGTATGCAAAGAACATCCATGAGTACATTTGATAATAATATGCATATTGGGGGATTTAACAAGCATTCTACTATGTTTAGATGTGATTGAGATACAAAAAGATACAAGATGAAGCCCCAAAATAGGGTTACATCACCATCCCAAACATAAAACATACTTTTCGTCAAGTATGCTCCAACTTAATCTCTCTCTTTAGTTTTCTTTCAATAAATAAGAATGATAAATGCATTTCAAAAGATGATTATTGACTAAATGGTCTTAAAAGTGACTACGTGCATGCATTCCACCTCTCTCCTCTCCTCTTTGACAAACCAATCATGAAAGAGAACCAAGAATACAAACTTCAAATATAGAGCATAGAATACACAACTTTCTATATATCTTTCATATAATTCTGAGTAAACCGTTTCATGCTGGCATTAATCAATCATGACTAGGAGTGTTGTTTCACTTTCATGCATTCAATCTTATGTTCAAATCAAATGACCCACATGCACGTAGAAAGGGTAAACTGAACTAGATTTGATGTTTTCTAGTTCAATGGGTATGAAAAGGGAAGAAATGATTGTATTAAGAGATTGGAGTACTTTAGCACACTCATCTTTTCTTTATTTAGATGCTCTTAAAGGAGCATCTTTTTATTTTCTTTTTGCTTTTCTATTTTCTTCTTCTATTTTCTTTTTCCCTTGGTGTAAGTAGCGCATATGATGGATATAGTGAAGCAGGGAGATGTAGATATGGCCACCCCAAGCTTTTGGAGGTGGCGAAGGCTAAATATGTGCACTAAGTCATCCTTTCATGAGGTGGATAGGTATGAAGATTGGGAAGGAAGATTCGGGTCAAAGGGGGGTCATTAGTGTATACCTCAACATAAGATCTCCTGCATGAAAGCTAATCCAACACTTCATCAAATGATATCACATCACATGAGTGAACAACATGAGATTCACATTTATATCATGCAATTCCATAGGCTCTAAGTGTTCATAGCTTGCTCAAATCACAATTCAATCAAGACTTCACAAACTTGAGAGAGGCGATGACCATGTAAAACGTCAACAATTAAGACCATATAGCTATAAACTCTAAAAATGTTCCATGTATTTGTCAAATATCAACCTTTTCATTTCAAATGTTGGAGATTAAATTACAACATGCTTGTAGGCAAGAACATTCATGTTTGGTCAAAATTGGCCAAAATTGTGCCAACTTGCATTCAATCACTTCTAAATGTACATTTAGGGAAATTAAAACCTAAAACAACAAATCATAATTAAAAAACACAAAAATTACCAAAATCTACATGGAGATTAAATTCATGACATGGCAGTGAAAAAAGAGCAAACAATTTGAAAAATTATGCAAAAATGCATGAAATTGAACTCGTTTATGCATGGATGCATGCAAAAGGAAATCTATAATAAAAATAGTAGAGTCAAACAAATAGAAATCAAGTGAGACAGATATCAACAAAATAAGTTAAGAAAACGGGCATACTGCCCTACCACCCCAAACTTTTGAATCATGTTGTTCTCACATTGATAATAAAGCATAGGAGTCACTACTACAGAACACGCCTTTGGCGTCGGTTGTTTAACCCCCTTTGGCGACAGTTTTCAAGTGACGCCTATGTGGGCGCCGCTATAGGTCGAACTCTTCGGCGTCGGTTTTCTAACCGACACCTATATGATCTCTAGGCATCGATTATATATAGTTGGCCGACGTCTATAGGGTTAGCGCCACAAAAAAGGGCACCACCTAGGACACTTTCGACGTCGGTTCATGTCACACCCCGTTCTCACATTAACCACAAACCGCAAGATTAGGGCGCGACAGGATGGGATTTACACATAAGCCAACCACTCTTCACCTTTTAAAACTTTTTAAAAGGGTTAATAGGATAATCTGATTTAAGCTGTAAAATGAAATTAAACAAACTACGGAAGCACCTTTATAATCTGACTAGCAATATAAGCAGAGTTTACAACATATTACATTTATCCGACATAAAATAAAGCATAACAGACAATTTACATCTTTGTACACATTCACTCTCTCACTCACACCTTGTCCCGAAGATCGAGGGGAATGGACTAAGAGACCACTAACTACTAACTACATATACCTTCTACAGACTAAGCGATAGGATGAAAGGATCCTTCAGACTTCCGGATGCTGATAATAACCTGAAAATGTTTTGAGTAGAGGTATGAGCCTACTCGCTCAGTGAATAGTATTTCACTTAGCTATCACTAAACAACTCATCAGGTTTATAAATTGAAATTAAACATAAATGCAGAACTAAGCAAGGCAGTTCTAAAAACATAACAGATTTACAGAATATAATCACATTTCCAAGCATCAACAGGTAATTCAGATAAATGAACAGTTATATAAATTTACTGTGAACCTACTTGATTATTTATTCATTTTATTATTATGCCCTAAATATATGCAGTGTACTCTGCATATAAAGATCCGCAACAAGTCCATGCTACGGTCCCACCGTACAAGACTTAGCGACACACCCGGGAAATGCTAAGTCTGACGCCAGCCCTGCTCTGCTACAGGACCCCTGGCTCTCTGGCCAGAACATAGGCTCTACGGCCTCAAAGCACTACTCTGAGTGCACCCGACTCCTCCTTTAACCGGAGTACACCGGCGGAGAGTCACAGGGTTACCTTCGTGACACACGCACGAATGATGTTAGATAACCAAGTTTTCTTTTTCTTTTTCCCAGTGCCATCGTGACACACACACGATTGTTGTTAGACACTTCCTTTCTTTCTCTCCTCGTGCCACCAGAATTACTCAACCGGTTGATGTTGGACATGAGTTTTCACCCCTAAGAAACAAACCTTCATTTAGGGGTTCTACGGTGTTAGGGCATCTAGGTCTATACTTGATTAACAAATAAACATTTAAACAGTAATAACACATTTCATGCATTTTGCACAATCTAAACATCACAAAAGCACATATATATATTTATCATAAATAAACAGGATTCAGAATCATTCATCCAGTTTCAATGCTAAACATCAATATTTGAAATCAGTTAATACATTGCAACAATAATACAGGAAATTTCATCATTTTCATTAAGCATATCACGTAGTTCAATTCTAATGAGTCTAACATACTCTATTGTATGAACTATACTGTTTAGAAGTTATATCAATTGATACAGAAGCAATTAAACATTTAAATTGAGTTAAATATTGATTTCTAAATGAACTACTACTCACTTTCTGGAACTCGGCCGACCAAACTGCGAACTCGGCCGATCGGCTGTCAACTCGACCGATCCACCCGCAACTCGGCCGATCCAAACCCTGGTCGATTTCCTATAAAGGGGAAACTCGGCCGAATCACACCCAATTCGGCCGATCAAAACACTGATCGTTAATCCTAATAAAGGAACTCGGCCGAATCATTGTATAACTCGGCCGATTAAAAAATTATCTAACTGTAAATCTAATTGAGCTTCAATTGATTACTAAATCGAACTAATGGCTGTGGATTTGGATCCTAACCTCGTAGTCAAGCTCAAAGGCACCACTGGGTCATCTTCCTCCTTGGTTCATCCCTAGGATTCAGTCTACTGCAAACAACAACTTCGTCACTTATGGACAAGTTGGAATGAACTTTGGTTAGGTGTTGAATCGTAGCTAATGGCCGCGGAATCTTACCGGAGCCTCAACGTCAGACCTAAAGAGCACCGTTCGAGGTGGTAGCTGCGCCCCAAAGGTGCCTAGCTGCTGCCGCAGCTGCAGATCGCCGGCCGCCCAAGCAGTAGGGCCGCTGGTAGGTGCTGGCCAGAAGAGTGAAGGGAGGAGATAGATGGCCGGATTCGGTGGAGGTGATGTGGGGTGCTGCTCCTCGCACCCAGGAGGGCTTCCAACCGCTGGGCCCTAGCTCCGGCCATGGCTACGGCTGCTGCTCTGTGCAGCAGGTCAGGTGCCCAACTAGCTGAGGTGCTGCGCGTGCACCTAGGGCGAGGAAGAAGGGGAGAAGAGGAGTGGGCGGAGGTCAGCTACTGGTCGGAGGTGTGAAGCCCAAGAAATCGCCCCTCCATCGCCCTAGACGTGAGCTCCCCTTCCTGTTCTATCGGGCCACTCAGTCGGTTCTGTTCTGTCGGCTGGGTGAAGAAGAGAATAGGCGTAAAAAGGAAACCAAAGAATGGAATAAAATTATTAACCTTGAAAAATGGAAAAATTGCAACCTAGGTCCAAGAAAACTAAAAAGGCTATAACTTTTTCCTCCAGGGTCCGATTCAAATGATTCTTCTTGCAAACTCTCAAGCACGAGATTCTCTATCATCCCAAGGCATAAAATTATATTATCTAGCTTGTCACAACTGGTCAAAACACTAATTGCAACAGTGAGTACTTGACTTAACTTAATTAACTAAATAATCAACATTGATATCATATATTAACTTATTTTGATTATCAATGATATTTAATTTGATATTCAACACTAATTGAGATGTCTTCACGTAATTCAAGGTATTTATTAGTTATTCATGGAGTGGGTCATAACAGTTCACAACTGAACACCCGACGCCATACTCCCAGACGACACGGCCGTGCTTCACTGCACGACCGTATTTACTACTATAGGCGCTGGTGTTATACAAATATGCGACGCCTTTTCCACAACGGTCGTGCTTTCCTGCACGGTCGGGTTATTTGTCACATTCGGCGTCGGTGTTTATCCAATAATCGACGTTGTATTCCTGAGGCGTCGGTGTTCTATAAATAACCAACGCCTATACTTTTTTTTTCTTATCAGTTTGCAGGCCTGCTGTGGCTGGTCAGCAGGATGAGAACCTGCAGTTCAGTTTCCTGAACTATAGGTTTACGACATCCATTGATATCAACCTACAAACAGGCCACAAACCTGCAAAATCAACAAATATTTTTTCACACAAGTAGATACATTCAGACATCAATTCAATTCTCACATTCACATATGTAGAAACATTCAAATACATGTATAAACATTCAGAAATATTCATTTACAAAATATCATTCAGGATCGCTATCAACATCCCAATTATATCTTACAGTCGCCACTGCTTGTATGGCGTTTGCCCATTCTTCTCTTACTTCATTTATTGCTTCCATCGTATATCGAGCATGTACATTTTTTAAGCGTTTACCTATAGTGTGGTCAGTTTTAAACACCTGCAAAGAGAATGATGTATATATATAAGTAATAATATAAAAATAAGATTGATATATTTCATACTAACTAATGGGACTATATATAATACCTCATGTATGGTATTAATCTCCAATGCGGCATGTAGGATAATCATCTGCATAAATCACATCACATAGTATGCGCATGCCCATCTGTTGTCTTGTGTAGCGCACTATAAATTGAAACATACAAATATTAAAAAATATAACTAAGCACAGTTCACATAAATAATATATACATTGGAGTCGGGAACTTACTTTTACGTTCTCCCAAATTATTGGCGGGTTCTTTGTCCTTGGGACATTTCCTCCAGCATTTTTGAATGCATCTAAACCCCTACATGTTAATGTAACACAGTAAATTGCATAATTAAATAGTAATGTAATAACATATGTTAACGGATATAAAAATGAAATATTTCTCACCAGAATAATGGCATTCTCAATATGTGTCCAATTTTAGTGTTCAATGTACTTCCCGCAGGATCTCGATAATAAACAGTGAACGTCATGGGGACAATAACTAGTAACTCCCAATGTCTAGCGCTATAGGTAAAAAAGTTAAAAATTAATAACTCAAAATGCACAATAAAAATGGAATTTTCTTAAGTCCAAATTATAAATAAAGTAAACTTACTTGACATTTAATGGAGCTATTATTATCGTCTTATTTTGCTGATCAAAAATTGTAAAAGCATTTATACAGTATTGTTGAACACTATCAGGGTCTTCAGCTACCATACTAATCAACGATGGAATAAAAAATCCCACATGATCAAATGCAAATTGTTTGCATTGATCTTCGACTAAGTAGCTGCAAAACATGTATTACGTATGCATTAATATATAAGAAACCAGATCACCAGATCTTACACAAGGTATATGGATGTATAAACAAGATCTCACCTTATCCATGTCTCTATCATTGATGTATTCAGCCAATCATTCATAAACAACTCAATAATATCTTGTATAAATAAAGAGCTATCGTATGATTGACCTATATAATCTGCTTCTAAAGAAACAACTATAGGGCAATGTATATTATGTGCCCGTAGCCAACATGCCATTCCCCTACAAGCAGGACCTAACGGGTATTTTAGGTCAGTTGGAACCCAACTTGGTAATGCAGGAAGTGGAGGTGGAGGCCTAGGTGCTCCGGGTGTCTTCTTTTTAACCTTTATATATAATTTCAGATCAGTTGACCTCATATATACACATTAACAATCTAAAGTAATGTAAATTTATCTTACAATTTCAGTAGTGTAGACGACATCTGCTTTGTGCCACAATATCACCCCACCTTCTGCCTCACCAAGTGTATCAATATCTGGGTGGGCATATTGCAATGGAGCTTCCCTCCAATTGGGTAATACACACATCGGGCTCACACGAACGTAGCCCTGCATCATTGGAGTCCCATGAAACATTTCCCCAGGAAGGGACGGGTAAGCCCGCGCCTATGAAACAACATAGTCTTGCATTCTTAAGCGGCATGGCTTCAATGCCTACAAATTTACGTAAAGAATGTTATACATATATACATATCATCTTGAAAACATATGATCTTGAAAAGACTAGCTACAATGTCATAAACAATACTTACAGGAGACGTGCTAGGCGATGGGTCTCCAGGATTACTCGCAGTCTGTGCATCAGGAGAAGAGTGGGTTGCCATAGGCTGATTGGAAGCCTGAGATGCCTTCCACCGCACTATTTCTTCCTTGACCTTCTTAATAACTATATCATTGACCTTCTTAGCAACTATATCCTCGACTCTCTTATTCTCCTATACATGGATAAAAGAAACATTAGCTTCTTATTATTAAATTCCCTTTTGCAGTAACATTCTAAAAAAAGAATAGGCTACCTCTTCTTATGAAAGTCCCACTCTGGGTTTGTGCTGGGATGGCCCAAAGAATGCTTTGATGCCCACACCAGTTCCTGCACCCCTAACACGTCCAGGACGCTCTGGGTTACCCAGAGCAACTATCAATTCATCCCTTGTGCCCTGAGGGATGAATTTCCCTTGTTTCCTCTGCTTGTGCAAACCCCGCTAATCACCATCAACACACATTATTAGTTAACACCACAAATAATCAATATTCAAACGATTGCTCTAAGAGTTGTATTTTACCATTTTCGCAGCCGCCTTAGCAGTTACGGGCTTCTTTATTTCACCCTTCTTGTTTTTCCCCCCAGCTATCCAGATATCATGGCGAGGCATGGGTGTGGCAGACTCCTGAGTAGCAGTAGACTCCTGAGTAGCCACAGACTCCGCCTGTAGTCTTTGGCGAACACTTGCATAGCCCTTTGGACCCATAGTGTGGTCATGCACATTCAGTGCATGCCTTGCTTTTTGCGCGTCACTGAGGGCCTAGTTAGTATGCACATTAATGATTTGGTTAGTAGCACTAAATGTTAATCTTGAATAGGTGAATACAACGTATATTAATTAAATTGGGATAATACCTTGAATTGTTCAGATTTTCTTGAAGCAACAAAATTGTCCCAATCTTCTTTGTCCAAGAAGTTCCACTGCTCAAGGGCTGACTTCTTCTTCTTATCACCATCTTTTATGTATTCTCTGTTCAGATTTGTCCTATAGTTCCTAAGCATCTTTCCAGTGCATTGCATCACGCTTTTACGATGCATCTTCTCATCCAATGCAAATAGATTATGTAAAATAGAATTCTTATTAACTAGTATCCAAAAATAGAGTTGCAAATAATATTACTTGTAATCTACAAAATAGAATTGCAAATAATAATAACTCACGCATAAATCCTTCCATATCAAGTCTTTCTTCGCCTGAGGAACTTTATGCCAATTATCATACTTAACACCATAATGGCTTCGAGTGACACACCCAAGATAGTTTACAAAATTATTACGGTTCACTCCAATTGCATTTCCTCCATTATCAAACTCAACAACCAATTTGGATCCACTGCCACTCAGCGCTATTAACTTCTTCATCAGAGTGATGCCCCTTTTCTTGTTAAGTGTTTGCTGCTGCACATGAAGTTTCTCCAGTGCTTCAGTGGGTACATGTGCATCATCAACCTAAAATTTGACAAAAATAAACACACTTAATTAGCACTATATAGAAATATGGGATATATGACATAACTAGAAGATAATGAATTTTACAGAAATACATGATATGATTTTTAGAACTTACATTGGTATCCTCGCCATGCTCGTCATGGACATCATGCTCATCATGGACTTCATGCTCATTATGGACATCATGCTCATCATGGTCAGCCATCTGAAAATGTCATTAAAAAGGCAAACATTTAGCATTTGTATTAACTAGAAAAAGGCAAACATTAAGCATTTGTATTAACTAGAAAAAGGAAAATATTTATCCAACAAACTTGTGATATTTTATCAATAAAATTGTGATCTTTTATCAATAAAAAATATAAACATACATGTCTAGGCCAACAAACACATGTGATGCCATTCTTATATATAATAAATGTGTACCACCTATCCCATCCTTGAACACCTAATCTCACTAGTAAGTGTATAGTGTGTATTGGGTTTTCAAGAAAATTTCGGCAGCATTTCCCCGCTGTTCTCTAAGTACATATGTACTTCGAGAACAAACGGGGAAATACTATCAAAATTTTCTCAAAAACCCAATACACATTATACACTTACATCCTAAGTGAGATTAGGTGTTCAAGAACAGTCCCAAACCGGGGACTATCCAAGATTTACTCCTAATGAGTAAATCTTGGACGGGTTTCTAGGCCAACAAACACATGTGATGTCATTCTTATATATAATAAATGTGTACCACCTATCCCATCCTTGAACACCTAATCTCACTAGTAAGTGTATAATGTGTATTGGGTTTTCAAGAAAATTTCGGCAGCATTTCCCCGCTGTTCTCTAAGTACATATGTACTTAGAGAACAAATGGGGAAATGCTACCGAAATTTTCTCGAAAACCCAATACACATTATACACTTACATCCTAAGTGAGATTAGGTGTTCAAGAATAGTCCCAAACCAGGGACTATCCAAGATTTACTCCTAATGAGTAAATCTTGGATGGGTTTCTAGGCCAACAAACACAATAATAGATATGTAAATCATATCATTAAGAGCATGGTTTCATGTTAGGTCATCATGGTGTTAAAATACCATAAGAGTATTAGATTTAGAGTGTACAAGACATAATAGTGACTACTGATTTTGTGGGGTGATATCAATTCATAGGATTTATAGATTCAAATTTAACAAGTGTACAAGTTGCATCATTTTAAATTTTAATACTCTAAAGGTGACTATGTCATAGCACATAAAAGATGGCATTACAAGGAAAGTAAGAAAACTAGATCAATTAACACTCATCTCAAGGGAACATTAGTTACTGAAGGGACCAGGAAAGAGTGCTTTTAATCACTAGGATCATACAAGTAGCAATGTTGAGTAAGTCTATGTGATTAAAGATCAAGCAGTGTAATAAAACAGGGTTTACCTCTGTTTGGGCGAGACGGAGGGTTGGCGAGTAGGCAGGCAAGCAGGTAGGTGAGCAGGCGACGGGTAGGGAGACGGCGGGCAAAAGTAGATGATCAATTAATTCCTGAAACAATACATAAATAAATACAAATCAATACATAAAGAAACACAAATCAATAAATAACTTAATTTAAAAAAAAAATACACAGCAGCATTGTGCCTTGGCGCAGCCCAAGCATCGCCCAGGCATCCCAGAGGCCTAACTAGGCTGGGCGCCTGGGTTTGGGACCCTAGGTGAACGCGTGGCCTCCTAGGCGTGCCTGGGTGCCGCCTGGGTAGGTCGGTAGGTACCTGGGCAAGCGATCAGGGTGAGGTGAGGTCGACTGGTCGGCGACGAGGTGAGGTCGAGCAAAGGACCGCCGGCGTAGGGCAGGCGCGGCGAGCTCTAGGACCGCCGACGTAGGGCAGGCAGGTAGCCGCAGCGTGTAGAAGGAGCAGGCGGCACACAAGCAGAAGGAGCAGGGAGACGGCGGTGCAGAAGGAGCAGGCGGCGCACAAGCAGACCGGAGACGGCGGCGCAGAAGGAGCAGGAAGCGGCGGCGGAGCGACGACGGCGCAGAAGCAATAGCAGCGGCAGGTGGGGGTTGCAGTCGGGCGGCAGCAGCACTGGGGAGAAATTCTAGCAATGAAACAGAAGAAAGGGGACAATGGCCGATCGAGAGTCTATTAAGTTGGTAAAAGGCGTCGATTATAAAATACAACTGCCCCTAACGTCTTCGGCGTCGGTTCTACTTAAATAAGCGACGTCCACATAGACAAATTTTTCCCTAAATAGTATGGCGGGAACCATTATCGGCGTCGGTTATCAATGGATAACCGACACCTAAGATGGAACTTTTCATGCAATTTTTCATCTTATATAGGCGGCGGTTTTTTGGTAAAACACCGACGCTGTATGTGCCAAATTTTTTTCGCTCGAAAATTGGATTTCGCAGGCGATTTTAGGCGTCGGTTGTTTGTTATGCAGCCGACACTGAATACAAAGCGGTACCCGTGTCTGGCTGGTCTTCGAATATAGATGTCGAATTTACTAAATAGCCGACGTGTAATGTTATAGGCGGCAGTTTTTTTTAAATAACCGATGTCGAGAAAAGCGACATTGAATGTTGTTTCTGTAGTAGTGAGTGATGGGGTAGACGTCACTGCTCTGGTTGTGTGGGATCCTATGATAGGCCGGTATGTGGAGGTGGATGTTGGTAATAGTGGTCCCAGTAGTCCGTCTGTGGAGGCGGGTATGTCTCCTGGTATCCTGATAGTTCTCCCCATAGATCCTCCCCCCATTGGGGGTTTCTCTTCACCTACACATGCTGATATTGGTACATGTGGTTGATCTGATGATGCATCTACTGCTGATCTAACCACATGTCCTGATGTGTCTACTGAATCACCTCCAACTGTGCATGAATGGCTGACATGTCATATGCATTTGTTGGAGGGGGTTGTGCATCAAAGTCCTCATGTCTCTCTCTTGTACAACATGGTTGGTCAAGGTTACATAGTTGCTCTAACATGTCTGTCTCTCCTGCACCCTATGGTAAGTCCATTGGAAATGCCTTGTAGTCTTCTCTAGGATGTTATGTTTCCCACTTGGAGAGCTTGGTTGGCATATTTTCCAATGGCCTGATATCATCGATAAGAATAAAAGCATGGTAAGGTAGCTCTAGTGTGATGCTAGGGTACTCGGGGTTCATGTTGTAAATGATCTTCTTGTTCCTTATAGTAATCATCTAAGACCTTGCAAGATAGTTCAAATCAATCAAATTGGCCCCTTCTACCTTTGTGATGTTTTGGAGATCACAATCAAGTGCTTTTTCTATATTGGTCACAATCCCTCCCATTATGAAGGGAAGCTTGGTCTTGGAGGGGATTGTTTTTAAGTGATCAATCATCATCATTCTCAGACTCACATGGCCACAACTTACCATCACTATAAACACAAACAAGTCTTATTGAGAACAACAACCTTGGTTGTCATACCGGCCAAAGATGGAGTTGGTGAGGACAATCTTGATATATCTTAGAATGGGGTTGAAAATCTTGCTTGTTTTTTACTTTCCCACTGCAAAGGAGCTTTTTCCAGTGAATGTTTCCCACATTTTATCATAGTTGCACTTCCCACTTTTGTCAAACTTACCCTCATCAAACTTTTGAGAAATCTCTAGTGTTGGTGCAAAAATCTTGTTGAGGTTGGAATCCTTTAGTACACGAGTGGAGTAATTGAGCCTAAAACGGATTGCATCCTCTCCTTGATATCACATCTTCTCTAGAGACTCGAAGAACTCATGAGTTGTCTCTAAGTATGTTTCTTCCATAGTGGTCAACTGTCGCGCCACATCACGTTATCACACAGACAACGAGATGCCACACAAAAACGTGCAGAAAACACCATAAATCACATATTACCAAAAATGCAGGTTAATTAAAACCAATATCGGAAAGTAGATAAACCAATAAATTATTACATACAGATCCTCATTCTACATGAAGACATGTTATAAAAGAATTATTCAAGCCTTGATACGTGTCCAAAGCTTATAATATTAGTTGTCCTGTCAACCATATGAGTTCATCACCTATTTATATATACATAATGGGCCACAATAGGCGAACAACAGGATATAAAAAGCTTTATCAACTACATCGTAAAACAATATCAAAACACGTATGAGGACCTGAGAGTCCAGGGATGACTCTAGGACTCTACAAAACAACTAAAATAACATCGTATCCATCTCTTGCCTTCTACTGCTCTTCTTGCTGCTTGGCCGCAACCTCAAGACCACCACCCCGTCTAGCGTGATCACCTAAAAAGGGTGTAAACCAGTGGGGTGAGACACACAGTCCCAATGAGAAACATAACTCCCCACTGACGCTATAAAACCTCGAAAGAATTAAAGCAGTTAAAATACATAACTGTCATAAGCAAATAATATGAACAACATACTAAGCAGGTCTTACGGTATAATCCAACTTACTAAGATATCCGGGAGGCATACAACCTCATTTCCTTTATGGAACATGATTGACAAGATGAGATTTATAAGATCTTACCGGTTAACATAAATAACATATAGGTAACTATAAGGTACGCAAGATCAACTACACAGACAAGGCCTCAACCAATGTTTTGTGTTTTGCCTTAAGCAATAAATACTACTCGACTGGATTACGTATTATTATGCCCTGAGGAAGTGAGTCATACCGCTCCAATCCAACCATCATCTATGAAGCCCAAAGTGTTGGTATGTATGTCCAAAGAGCAAGTCATATGATGATTGTAATGGGATACTTTGTAAATGATTTGAATAATAACACAGGCAATTTCCGATCTATATGTTTAAACTATTTCTAAGATGATGGTGTAACATGATAGATGTCTAAAGAATGGTTTTACTCAATGACATATGCTTTTGGGTTGAATACCTAAACGATGAGATCATACGGATGTTAAGAGTATACATTCTTGATTAGTCCCTAGTCAGTTGTTATTGTGGAAATAACCATAGACATCAATAACACTAAAGACTAGATTGTGTGTTGGTTGATGACATAATCTCATTAGTCAAGATATAGTGATATCAAACCAAGCACATAGGTACTTGTTAGAGAACAAGGTACCGGACAGACCCACCATGAGAGTGACACATGGAACCATGACTTGGTAATCACAGTCAACTCTCACAGTGATGGTGGTGAGTGTGATTCTTAGACCTGAAATTACTATACTCAACACATGTCGTTGGGTACACTTTGACATCATCAAACGCAGTCCTAAAACATGGGTTGTTATAAAGGTGATGATTGGGTGGCTTTGACACATGGGGCTTTTGAGGGGTGAGTGATAGATATGGGATTTGTCCCTCCTGAGGGAGTTTGATGTCCTTAGCCACTTGATGAGTAGGATTGAGAAAGGCATGCACATGCACGTGTGAATCAATATGTGATATTGATGTCACACACATCTCACCCAGTTTGCTCTGAGATCAAGGAAATGAATGAACATTGACAGGATGATTGTTCCATGCCTCGAGTTCTTTCAGGATATCAGTGACAAAGGAATTATACATTCACTGTAACACCATTCACGGATTGTAGGATTGAAAGTTGTTCTCCAACTTTCTATTTCACTTGGGTAGCACTGATGTGTGACTAGGCACCGCTCTTTGCTTGTGAAGTCATAAGTGTTATGGACTTTCACTTCCAACGTGAAATGGACCTGCAGGGTGACACACATAGGATTTAACCTGGAATAGGAGTTTGTCCACAAACCTGGAAAGATGCTTAGGAACTATAGGACAAATCTGAACAGAGAATACATAAAAGATGGTGATAAGAAGAAGAAGTCAGCCCTTGAGCAGTGGAACTTCTTGGACAAACAAGATTGGGACAATTTTGTTGCTTCAAGAAAATTTGAAGAATTCAAGGTATTATCCCAATTTAATTAATATACGTTGTATTCACCTATTCAAGATTAACATTTAGTGCTACTAACCAAATCATTAATGTGCATACTAACTAGGCCCTCAGTGAAGCGCAAAAAGCAAGATGTGCACTGAATGTGCATGACCACACTATGGGTCCAAAGGGCTATGCAAGTGTTTGCCAAAGACTACAGGCGGAGTCTGTGGCTACTCAGGAGTCTACTGCTACTCAGGAGTCTGCCACACCCATGCCTCGCCATGATATCTGGATAGCTGGGAGGAAAAACAAGAAGGGTGAAATAAAGAAGCACGTAACTGCTGAGGCGGCTGCGAAAATGGTAAAATACAACTCTTAGAGCAATCGTTTGAATATTGATTATTTGTGGTGTTAACTAATAATGTGTGTTGATGGTGATTAGCGGGGGTTGCACAAGCAGAGGAAACAAGGGAAATTCATCCCTCAGGGCACAAGGGATGAATTGACAGTTGCTCTGGGTAACCCAGAGTGTCTTGGACGTGTTAGGGGTGCAGGCACTGGTGTGGGCATCAAAGCATTCTTTGGGCCATCCCAGAACTAACCCAGAGCGGGACTTTCATAAGAAGAGGTAGCCTATTCTTTTTTTAGAATGTTACTACAAAAGGGAATTTAATAATAAGAAGCTAATGTTTCTTTTATCCATGTATAGGAGAATAAGAGAGTCGAGGATATAGTTGCTAAGAAGGTCAATGATATAGTTATTGAGAAGGTCAAGGAAGAAATAGTGCGGTGGAAGGCATCTCAGGCTTCCAATCAGCCTATGGCAACCCACTCTTCTCCTGATGCACAGACTGTGAGTAATCCTGGAGACCCATCGCCTAGCACGTCTCCTGTAAGTATTGTTTATGACATTGTAGCTAGTCTTTTCAAGATGATATGTTTTCAAGATGATATGTATATATGTATAACATTCTTTACGTAAATTTGTAGGCATTGAAGCCATGCCGCTTAAGAATGCAAGACTATGTTGTTGCAGAGGCGCAGGCTTACCCGTCCCTTCCTGGGGAAATGTTTCATGGGACTCCAATGATGCAGGGCTACGTTCGTGTGAGCCCGATGTGTGTATTACCCAATTGGAGGGAAGCTGCATTGCCATATGCCCACCCAGATATTGATACACTTGGTGAGGCAGAAGGTGGGGTGATATTGTGGCACAAAGCAGATGTCGTCTACACTACTGAAATTGTAAGATAAATTTACATTACTTTAGATTGTTAATATGTATATATGAGGTCAACTGATCTGAAATTATATATACAGGTTAAAAAGAAGACACCCGGAGCACCTAGGCCTCCACCTCCACTTCCTGCATTACCAAGTTGGGTTCCAACTGACCTAAAATACCCGTTAGGTCCTACTTGTAGGGGAATGGCATGTTGGCTACGGGCACATAATATACATTGCCCTATAGTTGTTTCTTTAGAAGCAGATTATATAGGTCAATCATACGATAGCTATTTATTTATACAAGATATTATTGAGTTGTTTATGAATGATTGGCTGAATACATCAATGATAGAGACATGGATAAGGTGAGATCTTGTTTATACATCCATATACCTTGTGTAAGATCTGGTGATCTGGTTTCTTATATATTAATGCATACGTAATACATGTTTTGCAGCTACTTAGTCGAAGATCAATGCAAACAATTTGCATTTGATCATGTGGGATTTTTTATTCCATCGTTGATTAGTATGGTAGCTGAAGACCCTGATAGTGTTCAACAATACTGTATAAATGCTTTTACAATTTTCGATCAGCAAAATAAGACGATAATAATAGCTCCATTAAATGTCAAGTAAGTTTACTTTATTTATAATTTGGACTTAAGAAAATTCCATTTTTATTGTGCATTTTGAGTTATTAATTTTTATGTGTAGCACAACCGTCCATTTTTATTGTGCATTTTGAGTTATTAATTTTCTAGGGTTTAGGTGGTAGCACAACTGTGCTGGGCAGGATGATGTGGTGGATGAGAGTTGAAATAGTTGTGGTGGTACGGAAGGGTCATTCTAAGAAGTGGAAAACGTCTGAGAAATTTTGGTGAAATGAAGGCTGGTAGCACGGGCATGCTGGGCAGCACGACTGTGGTGGGGGCTAGGTAGAACGGTTGTGCTGGGTAGAATGGTTGTGGTGGGGGAGGTGATGTGGAGGTTGTTCTAGGTAGCATGGCCATTCTCTTCTTTAGCATCACGACCATTTTGGGATTTTCACAACACGACTGTGCTGGGTAGCACGACCATTTTGGTCATGTTGTTGTAGCTTGCAATTTTGACGCTTGACTCTGCGATTTTGGCATTGTCCAACATGGTCATTGCTTGGTACCACATCCATGCTAGGGTCTTCAATAGAAAATTCTCTTTGGAACTTCATGATCAATGGACTTTTTTGCTTGATATAGACCCTTGGCTATTAGGGGTAGGTTGAGGGAGCTTTGGGGCCTTCTTTGGACCCCTCCATGGGTGGAGGAACCCTATAACTCCTTCTTTCTCTCACATCCATCCAAAGAATGGTCCAAGTACCTAAAAAGTATGCATAGAACGTCCATAAGTGCATTTGACATAATATGCATATCAGGGGATTTAACTAGCATTCTACTATGTTTAGATGTGATTGAGATACAAAAAGACACAAGATGAAGCCCTAAAATAGGGTTGCATCAATATTCATACTCTTAATTATCATTGAGGTGAGAATTTCAAAATTTATATCATCTATTCAATAAAAATTTCCCATCATCGTGTGTGGGTTCACCATAATGCTTAAGTCCTCATATTGTGAGGCAAAAATATTGATAGTATGGTTTTTGGATTTTGAATTTTTTGAGTAATGATCCTAGTATTTCCTATGATTAGGCTCACACTTGTTCAATCAAATTACAAATTTGGCACGGGAAGGATGCCAACATGGATGAACTTCCAATTAATATATATTTTGCTCCATGCTACTTCTCTTATACATCTTGGTTGGAAAATTATGGGATACTAACACCCAATCTCATCACACTCAACCATTTTAAAAAATTCCACCTCAAACTCCTAGGCTACACATGAATTAATTCACACATATCCCAGGCATTATGTATCATCCTTACCTACCCATATCACCCCTCATCCATACCAAATTTTAGGGCTCTCAAAGACCATAAAAAGTTGAAAATCTATCATTTGAAGTAAGAATCCTTAATGGAGAATACCACACTTCATTTCTATTGATGTGTTGTTGATCTTGGAACCTAAACACCTCAAAGGAGTCATGAAGACTAAGGTCATGTGGGGAACACACATGAAGGCTCCGCTTTGGAGTTCTACACTCCATCTTGATGATGCCATTATAGCAAAGCTCTCAAAAGTCATATAGTGTGGAGAACACAATAGGCATGTGCCTCACATTTATGAGACTTTGAAAATCCCTTGAAATAGCAATCAAAAATCCTAGAAGCCTATGAAATGAAGGGTGCACATAAGGACCACACTTCCTTTTTCTCCAATTTGTTTTGTCAACAAGTAATGGTCAAGAACACCCAATAACATCTAAAAGGTAGGGCCTCATGAGGCACACACTCCCCATTTTCCACTTTGACTAGTTATAAGATGCTAGTCTAATGCACCATATAGGATTTAGAAGGAGGGGTTCATAGTGGGCATGTGCCCCCCTCCCCTTTCACATTGACTCTTTAGTGAAATCTAGTTAAACATGATAAGAAGAAGTTATATGTAGGGCATGCACCCCGCCACCACCCAACCACATCATTGCTTGAGGAAGGATCAATTTAAGTCATAACACGAGATAATTCTACAAACACTATAAATATACTTCAAGCCACCATTTACAAAGAATGGAAAGGGATGAGACTTGGGAGAGATATCCAAAAGGATAGGCACCAAAGACTTTTTTCTGGCAACCTATATTCCCAATATCCATTTATAGAGGCTAGATAGACTGACACCTTGTAAGAGTTAACAAATAGAATATCCACCAAATACCTTTTTTCACAACATATTTACAAAGGCTACACAGACCTGGACCTAAATAAAGGTTCATGGGTTATCATTTTGAGGGATTGAGACCCATTAAGAGAGGTTAGCATTTGAATTCCATAGATTTATTTTTCCTCAAATCAAAAACTAGACATATTCACCAAACATATAGATCATCCTTTTTCAACCTCAAAATCCAAGAGAGAAAAGAGAAGAAAGATCCATCCTCACCTCCTCCAACATTCAGGCAAGGTTGTTTCAGCCTGAAAACCATGAAGATATCTCTTCCTAACTTTCCAAGTCATATATTGTGTGATGATATTATTACTTGAGGTTAATGATTATTGATAACATTGTGTTAGATTTGATCTTACCTTTACATATAGTTATAGCTTTTTTTAACCATTTTAATACATATAAGCCCGTTCTTATGAAAAATCTAATGAACCTCTTCAAAATGTGTAATACCTAAAGGGTGTCATGGGGTGTCTAACACCTGCATAATGTGTAACTTAATGCCTAAATTGATCTTTGGTCAACCCCTCCCTCATCCACTCACTTCATGAAGCATTATAATTGTTTCTCATTTTCCTTAACAAAATGGTGTTGGCTACAATTTTCTCTCCCAACTCATACAATGGTGTTCACCCAATTCATTTTGTATGTGGAAAATGTATCAAATCCACACTTGAACTTTGTTCATCTTAATTTTGGTAAAAGGAAATATAATAGGATAAATTAATAACAAGCAACTAATTCTTGTCTTCAAAGGTTTACAAAGTATCTTTTACCTAATATCATCAATTTTTTCTTTACTTCCGCCCGCAAAGGTGAAATTCATGGAAGATGGAATTAGGTAGTGATGAATGAAATTGATGACATCATGATATTGAAAGTGATCAATTGCATTATATATCATCTAATTTCATTTCATTACTTATGTTTTTTATCCTACCAAAAACATAAGTTGGTTGACCTTCTAGGAAGTCAATATGAATTCCAAGGATAAAGGAGGAAAATCAATTGAATTCCAGGACATAACTAGATTTCACAGTACAAGTCATTCCAACTTGTGAATAGTTGATTAGAACTTTTTAACCAACATTAAAGCAAGTTGACCAAACTTATAATGCTTAAATCAAAGTAGTCTTGTCGAACACAATGGTTGATCAGACCTTTGCATAAATCATCCAACTATTTACCAATATTCTACAAAGTCAATCTTAGACAAGAAAGCATAGCCTAGTAATCCTTAAACCGTAGCCTAATTCCAAATCATATACTATTTTCTTTAAAAATTATCATAATTATCATCTTCAATTACATAATGAAGAAAATACCAATTTTCTTTATATTATTTATCACATGAACTATATGTTTTAGTGTGCATGATTCCTTCATATATATGTAGAACAACAACTCAACCATATCAAATCAATCATTTCACATGTATTTTATTATCTAGACAAGAAACATAAAATAAGCGTTCATTGATCATGTTTTCCTTTAATCAATATTCAATTAGTTAGGCTATCAAATCATTTATTTAGTTTAGGAAGGATCAATGAACAAATTATAGTTTTAGTATATCTCAAAAAAATTATAGGTAATCATGGAATGCAATCTAGGATAGGATTAACATGGGAATGTGTCATCAATGTAGACAAGTCCTTATTATCTAAATTTAACTATGAAAGTGTATTTCAACCATTATTGTTCTATGAGTAGCTCTTAATTAATCATAAATTAGTGTAATCTGCACTACATAGTGTATGTACCTTGGGCTCCATTTAGATAATACACAATGTATCTCAGAAGATGAAAATATCTATAATTTTATGATTTTTTATTTTAAATTGATGAAAACACTAGATCTTGTAAGAAGAAACGACTTTAAGAATAATATCTAACACTCATTAAAACATAGTTTTAGAAGTTACACATACTCTTGGAAATTGGAATTTCACACACATATTTATGTGTGATTTGGTAATAACTACACCTTGATTAATAGCAATAAACACACATTGTGATAATGGATTTTTTTATTCAACACACAAAAAATAATTCCAATGTCAAGGACTTCAATTTCACCACCTCAAATAAAATATTTGTAGCAACTCTAAGATAAGTTATATGTAAAAAGATGACTTGAAGTAAATATGGTGGTAATTTTGAAAAGAAAGAAAAGTTGCAAATCCGAAGAACTTGTTTAGACTCAGCGTTCTAGGGTCACACTTGAACGATAGAAGAGAAGAAATAAATGCACAACTAAGATGATCTCTGGTATGAGAACTATGGACCTATAAAGATGGATCTATATCTTATCTCACCACCAACTAGATTCATGTTGTGATGCATAACAGAAGTCAATTGACCATAGAAATCAAAGATAACAAAAGAATAGGAGGCGAGATGAAAGGATATAAAGGTAAATTGAGATTCAGTTATACATGTGTCATTTTCTTTTTTTTTTTAGGGAAGTTAGAAAGTTTTTATTCATCTCACCCCTCTCCAACAAGATAAATTAGGTTCAACATTACTAACTATAGATGAATTAGTAGAATGAAATTTGGTAGTATTGTTGGATGTAAGGGCTCTAGAGGGGGGTGAATAGAGATACAAAATTTCTCATAAAATATATTAGACCTTCAAATTATATTAATTAGGAGAAAAATATTAATTGCAATCTGAAGTCCCATCTAACAAGAATAGTTGGGATGAGACAGATTGATAGAAAGCACTTGACAAAGGGATGTAGAGTGGTTCCACACTTCAAACTAGAAGTGAGTCAGTACACTACCTAAAGAGGTCAACCTCTAGGACTTTACAAGTGCTTTTATCTATTATATCACCACAGAGATTTACAACAATAGACCACCAAAGGACTTACCCATCCAAACATAAGGAGATCTCCACCTTAACAAGGAACTTACCCACTTAGCTTGAGTCTTCAGTCTTACCCACTCAAGATCAAGTCTTCCACCTTGAAGGACTTTTCTTGTAACGAACCCACCACCCAGTAACCCCCAATTAAGGGAGACCAAGAGGTCAAAGCTGCTATCCCGATTTCCAGATCAAAGGTTTGACAAATAATAAATAATAATTAACAAATTCTACAAAACTTAACTGAAAGGCTGTAATAAAATTAAACTTTTCATACCTTTTTCAAAAACTCAGATATCTTCTTCTATCCACATGGAGTCTATTCTAACTAATCCTCCATTGAACTTTAATTCATATTTAAGTCCACATATGCCACTTTATTGTTTGTCCTTTTCACTTGTACCTAAAACGCCGACAAACAAAACGTCGGTCAGCATAAAACTAGTATGTGGGGGAAACAATAATCGTGCAACTATGATAATAATGTAATCAACTAATTATCATTTAACAGCCAAGATTACGTCTTAAGCAATACTACTCAATCCATACATGTCCCCTATCTCTGTGTTGTCCCTGCAGTGGACCTAGATGCTACCTTCCTCATGGTAGATCCCCATTAAACCCCACATGATCCTACCTAACAGGTAGATCAATATCTAGGGTTGAATCGCATGGAACTACCCATAGGTAGCCCAATCCCTAACTCATGGCGTGCTAAAGAGTCGCATGGAACTACCCATAGGTAGCCCAATCCCTGACTCAAGGTGACTTGATGGACCTACCCCATTGGTAGCCATGTACTAAGTCATCCAATGACCTGATGGACCTACCCCATAAGTAGCCATGTACAAGGTGAAATTATTAAGCCACAGAGGGGACTAGGATATGAGCTAGTAGGCACATATCCTAAGTGATAGTCATATCCACATTATAGTTTGCATGAATTAAATTCATCCAACAATTTAATTCAAGTCATCGAGGAAAACTTCAGAAAACCTCAAAAAACTAATTCGAGAAATTCATAAGTGTAACACATACCTGATCTGATGATTTGAGATAGAAATATTCCATGCGAGTAAGAAATCCAAGCAAGCAAGAACACATAACAAGATCCTGAAATAATCATGTAATTCCTTTTTATTACTCATGTCATCAAGATCTATCAAACCTAGCTCGCTTCCTATAGTTTCTAGCCCACTTTTAGGGTTTCCTATGCAATTAGGGTTCCACTTCATTTTTACTATTTTAAACCCTAATTGTATACCATTGCTTACAAACCCTATTTATCTCATCTATTCTTCACGAAAGATATTAAGGTTATCTTTTAACAACATATAACCCTAATTTCAAAAAAAGCACAATTAACCATTAATTAAGTCCATTAAGTCTCTTTTACATTAAGTCTACCATTTTTATCCTTTTAATCCATGACAATATCTTTATGCTCATTTATCATCAATTCAAGTTCATTATGGTCTAAGACTCAATTTGCCATTAATTCTACCTTTATCCATTAGAAAACCCCAATTACTACATTATGGGCATTTATAAACAATTAGGAACTTTTATACTTGAAAAAGCTTAAAATTATTATATCTCAACTTTAATCATGAAATTGATCAATTAAAGCCATTAACAGTCTCATTCACTAATATTAGGGTTTCAACGCCCATTACAACATATTTACGCACATGAAACTCTAAATTGACCAATTTTGTGCAAAGTTCATCCTTTTGTTCTTAATGTACCTTTTTACAATTAATAGGTTAATATCAACTTTAATCATCCATTAAACCCATTAAATACATTAATCATCTCAAAATAGGGTTTCTTAATCTTTAATTCATTAAAGTTGATAACATACACTACTTTTCGAATAGCAAAAAGAATTACCTCTAAAACAATTTTAATGAATTCCTCTTGTTTTTCCGAGCAAAATACATATATTATTTGTACCCATCCAAGTTACCATTATTTAAATATGAATTTTGCAAGAAATTACTTACCAAAGCCAATCAGAGCGTGCCATGTCGCCTATCCCATGCAATGTTGCTCGCTACTTTGGAAACATAATTAAAAGTCGATTCTTCCCTTGATAATTGAATTGTTTCTTCAATACTCGGCGGGGTATTTTCATCAAACGGTCGAAGGGTTGTCTTCGTCCTCCAGATATCCCTACCGCGCCGACCTGCAGCCCTAGGCACGCTCTAGATCCTCATCCTGGACCCCGTCGACCTCCAGGGTGGTTTCCTCTGCTTCCATTGTGCCTCTACGCACGTGAGGATGACATTGGTTCATGTCCAAGATGGCCAGACTGAGCTCACTAACCCTGCAACACGTGGACGGCCTACTGCTCTCCTGTGGCCGCCTCCACATTCCTTATCTGCTGAACTATCTCTCTCTCATATGTGTGTATGCCTATGCACTGGTGTGCATGGATGGAGGGGTTCTCGGTGCCACCCTCGGTGAGGCAACTACCTCCTCACGCCAAGCATCCATGTCAAGGGCACCGTTGGTGTAGTCGTACATGCACCTCTGTAGGTCGTTCCCCGCGCCTGCCTTCTCTACAACTAAGAGTGTCGACCCCTCCTTCGTATAGATCACCATATGACGTTGTCAGTGATTAGACTCCTTGGGTCCGTGTGGGTGTAGAGATGCTGCTACACAGGCCATAGAGTAGGTCTTCCCACTGTTTCACATCTCTGTTGGCCTTCCTTAGACTTCAGCCTGACCCTACTTCATGCGACCATCGTTTAGATCTCAGGCTACGCATGGGGGATACAAGAACCCTTCATAGGGGTCACCCTGGGTTATCGATGCTAGGCCTGAGTTCTTTGGTGGCGAGGTCTCTCTATACATTTCCTTATATATACATGTTATGGAAACCCTACTGGATCCCATGAAGGGAAAAACCAAGAGAGGGAGAGTGGCCTCTTAAACATACCCATGATTCTTGTGGAAGGAAAGTATTAAAAAGTCATTAATTATGTATATTACATTGCCCTCCTATTATTTTTATTTTCTCTTTCTTTTTATTCATTGGGACTCCTTGGACCCCAAGAAATTCTATTATTTCGAAAATCCTTTTTAAGGATTCTTATTATCCTTTTACATGCATCTACATCATTTATTTCACATTATCTTTCTTATTTCTTTATTAAGATATTATTTTGCAAGGATTTCCCATTATGTTTCATTTCCTCTCCACTTTTCCTATTTCTTTTATTAGAAATCACATGTAAATGAATTTTACTCAATTGTGTCCATTAATGCCACTTTCAAGATATTTCCAAGTATTTCTTGTAAATACTTTGCTTAAAATCCATTACCTTTTATTTTTTCCGTTATTTGGAATTTTCCTCTTTTCTTCTCTTTTATATCTATTAATGGATTAATCTAATAATAGGAATCATAAAATTCCTATCAAAAGGGATATTTGCAAAGAAATTCCTTCTTTGAAGCAAAGCGTACAATCCTTTCAATTAATTCCAAATTCACAAAATCATTATATTTCAATTATGAAAACACATGCAAAATTGGGGTTGTAGCATCCTTCCCCTCTTATAAGAATTTTGTCCTCAGAATTCCATCAAGCAAACAAAAAAATAATTCAGGATAAAACTTTTACATGTCCATCATTGGCCCTTATGTGGCTTTACCTTATCCATGGTGCTTCCAAAGAACTTTTATCATCACATATTCTTTTCTCTGAGTTCTTTCACCTTGTCATCTATAAACCTCACAGGTGACTCAGGTCATTTCAGCCTCCCTTGTGGCTAACTAGGTTCATTACTCCGCACATGGTCCAGGTACCTCACATAGTGCTCTAAATTGGACACATAAAACTCATCACACATCACATTATCCTGAGGGGAAAAGGAAAACTTAACCTTCTCCACCAACCCATGTCAAAAGAACCCGTGCATCTGGGACCCATCCCTCTTAGCTATAACTTAGAGGGGTCGGATTTTCATGTCACATTTTCCCCCACAGTGAACTGCATGTCGGTCTACTTTGCATTATCTTACAACTCATGTCATCTCTGGGCTCCTTTCAGCCATTGCAAAATCAAAGTGACTTCATTTGCACCCACGATGGTCCTTTCTTGACCTTTGCGAGGTCCCTTCACCAAAATCATCTTAATGAAGTGGTGACCGACAGAACCTCCTTTACAGAGCTTCTTTACATCCCGATACTGGCTAGGGTGGTTATCATCACATCTTACAAAGGACAAAAATTGTCTCTATGTATCACCCTGAATGAGCACACATGCTCTCATTAGACCCTCTAGTCTGAATCATACTAACCATTAGTTATGGGTGATAAGCAGTACTAACATTGAGTTCTTCATGTACCTACTTCCACCTTATGGAAGTGAACCTTTAGGTCATACTCAAGAACTTTTGAACTCGCATAATGGTGTAGTTGAACCATCTCTCTCATGTGTAGTTCAACCCGATATGTCCCTTAACAATACTCTTTCTTTCTCATGTCATCTAGGTAAGGAGATCTACCATAACCCATATTGCATCTTGACCTTCCTTGGTCTATGGGAAACTTACTACACTTCCCTAGTGATGAACTCCCATTCTCTCTCGGGGACTGTTTATCCTCTATACCAACTCTTTGGGTTACTGATATTCGTCCTTCACCTCCTGTCATGCATGGCAACATACCCCATGCAACTTCATCGTAGGCATCCAAAGTATCACTGTCACTTACCATCTTCGTAGTGCCATGGTGTATGGTGATCTTCAATCATGATATCCTGTATTATCATGATTCCTTAAGATTGAATCCTAAGAAACCCTAAACCACTCTAATCAGGGTTTCATCACCTTCCTTTCCAGAGAAGGCATATGAGGTTCTACAACCATCCTTTCATTGCATCAAGGCCTAAGCTGGCTAACCAAACAACCATTAACTTGATCAACCAATATTGTTACATCTGTGTGTTAGCCAAACTTATCTCTTTTTCCAACTGGGTGTTATCCTATCAACCTCTTCTATCCTCCATCTAAACTAGGCAGTTGTATCTCATACAGATCATCCAATACCACTTCACATCCTTAGGTGTTAGGTAACGTTCAAAAATACACCTCCATGTATTCCACTTATTATCTCATTATAAAAGCATCCTCATAAGATGACTACCTTATAACCCATCCATGTATCATTCACTCCACCAGGGTATGTTATCATCTCTGTCCTTATACCTAAAGGCAACGTTCCAACTCACATCACCTTTTATCCTTGGTGTATGGCATGCATATTGTTCTATCTCTCACCCTCATAACAAGAGGAAATAAGCATTTGGCTGTAGTATAAATACAAAGTTCTTCCTGTTCCAAGAGTAGAGATAGTATATCCCACCTTGCCTGTATACCTTTAAATTTAAGTTTAAACATGCCACATATGTCTCTACAGCACAAACATCTCGATATCAAATTTACTTCCTTGGAAAATTGGTCTTGAACTTACTTGGGTCCACACACAAACCTTGGCCATCTCCTCTAGGTCTGTAGGGTGCCAACACTTTTAGGGTCATCCCTCTTCCCTTATGCATCCAGAGAGTGCCTTCCTCATCTGCCCATTGGGTCCCATGAGTTCATGAAGGTGATCAATCTCCTAACCCATGGTCCTCAGACAATGATAGTTGTTACCTCCCAACCCTATGGTCATGTGCAACTAGGGAATTAGGTAACTCCTTCTTCCATCGGTCTTATCCCTACCTGACCCTAGGATAGACCTAGGATTCTATTATAGTACATGTCTGACTTGGAACCTTACCCAAGACTTCATCATCTCTCTCTTCATTCATGGGCTAACTTTCATACTTTCATAGGAGTCATGGCGACATGCCTACCTTTGTTAGACCCCATACCGGTGGCCTCCATGGTAACACATCAACATGCACATAGAGATGGTTATCTATGGGTCTACAAGTTCGTTATCATACCATGTACTTTTCACTTAGCCTCTCACAAACTTATGAGACCTATTTAGGCTTCTACAAAACACACAAATTGGTACAAACCCTACCAAAGGGTTCCTCTCCCAGGATGGGAGCAAACTACAAATCTTGACAACAAGGTCACAAACATACTTAGGGTTTATATTAACATGAGCATGGTTAACCCAGTAGCCACCAAGGCACAAAGAAGACCGCCTACTAAACCATACTAGGTCATACTTGTTCTCATCCTCAACATTGGATCAAGATCATACCTTCCCATGTCATCACTTAGCTATGGGGGGTTCATCAAACATACCTTTAAACTTAAGGGGTTTCCCTCTCCTCTAACCATGACGGGTACCATGCTCAAATCTATAAAAACTCAAATCTTGTCATGAGCATCAGGTACAACACTTCCCCTCTTAGGCCTAGATTCACATTTTGGGTGTCCAACTACATGCTCAACCTCTTAACCATGAACCAAACATGTATAAGGTACGACATGCACTTATGGTCATCCTTCTAATCGAGAAACACTTCAGAGTTGAGTCCTCTTCAAGGACAAACATCAAGGTACAAGGCCTCACAACCTGTTACTAAACCTCTCTAGGTCTAAAAAACTCTTCTTCCTATCTCAGAAGGTAACTACCTACACCATGGACACCTAGGTACCAGAAGCCTCATCCTCTCTCTATGGTTTGGTTCCTCTAATGGAAACCAAGATATCATCAGCCTCCAAGGATCAGGCATGAGGCAACCAAAAACATCCACTTAGGTCACATCATCCTCAACTCCCCACTTCTCCTCATATCTCGGAGTCTAGGCTTCTGACATCCTTGCATGGTTCCTGCTCTCTCTCTCTATAGTTAACCCTACAAACATCCTCACTACCAGAGGTCCTCTTCTCCATGAAGGTAGATCAAGCTCACAAACATACCCCTACATGGGTGATACTTATGTTCAAACTTATGTTTTCTCAAGGTTATCCCTAGCTATTTATGCTATTCTCATCAACTATCCAACATACCCCCTTGGCTAGGGTTTCAACCTACTGCTTGCACTACTGACGTATTTTGGCTGCCTACTATGCCATGCTCATATAAGCTCATAGGGTTTCTATAGGTCCTTCTCTGACCTCAACAGTGAAGGAGTTATCCTTCATTCTAACATGCACGACCCTTCCTAGGGTTGGGTGGCCAAAGGTACTCGGTCGTCCAACCTCTCATGGTTCATATGGCATCAAAGGCATGTCTATCCAAACACCTGGTCTACCATGACATCTTACTCTTCATGTCATCTCTCTCTTTAACCTTCACTTAGGGTTAGGGTTTACATCATCCTCATCGGATGTGCCAGGTCTCTACTTGTAATGGAGATCTCTTCCTCCAAGACTAACTCTCTTCACTTATCCTGCTGACAAGAAGGTCTAGCCTCAAGTCTCTCCTAAGGGCATGACAACTTATGTCATACGAAATAAGCATGTATATATTCTTTTACTCTTAATCTATTAATCTTATGTCCATGACATCTTATTTACATGCCTTTTATTAATTTGGTGGAGGATTTCTTAAACCTTATCAACCTTACCCATACCTCAAGAGGGTGAGGAAAAGAGAGAAAACCCTAATCCTTATAATCCTTAATAGCATTTGATTTTAAAAGGGATGAACAAGATGAGAGAGTCCTAAAGGTATCTTATTTCGAGTCAAATCTTGAGACTTTGGCCAGGAAGTCACACAGATCTGGGAGTCCTCGTATTCTGACTAGCGGTGTGGAGGAAAATCTTGCCAGCCCCCGGGCGTGATCCTTTTCTAGACACCTATGTCTTTTTAAAATTCCTCTAATAACTCCCTTGCGTTCTACAGAGTTTGAAAAATTTAATAATTATTACAGATTAAATGAGGAACCCATGCTCTAATACCAAATGTAAGGACCCCACCTACCAGTAACCCCCAATTAAGGGATACCAAGAGGTCAGAGCCGCTATCCCAATTTCTAGATCAAATGTTCGACAAATAATTAATAATAATTAACAAATTCTACCAAACTAAACTGAAAGGATGTAATAAAATTAAACTTTTCATACCTTTTTCAAAAACCTGGATATCTACTTCTATCCACATGGAGTCTATTCTAACTAATCCTCCTTTGAACTTTAATTCATATTTAAGTCCACATATGCCACTTTACTGTTTGTCCTTTTCACTTGTACCTAAAACGCCGACAAACAAAACGTCAGTCAACATAAAGATGGTATGTGGGGGAAACAATAATCGTGCAACTATGATAACAATGTAATCAACCAATTATCATTTAACAACCAATACTACATCTTAAGCAATACTACTCAATCCTTACCTATCCCCTATCTCTGTGTTGTCCCTGCAGTGGACCTGGATGCTACCTTCCTCATGGTAGATGTGAATTAAACTGCACATGATCCTACCTAACAGGTAGATCAATATATAGGATTGAGTCGCATGGAACTACCCATATGTAGCCCAATCCCTAACTCATGGTGTGCAAAACAGTTGCATGGAACTACCCAAAGGTAGCCCAATCCCTGACTCAAGGTGACTTGATGGAACTACCCCATTGGTAGACATGTACTAAGTCATCCAATGACCTGATGGACCTACCCCATAGGTAGACTAGGTTAAACTATTAAGCCACAGAGGGGACTAGGATCTGAGCTAGTAGGCACATATCCTAAGTGATAGTCATATCCACATTATAGTTTGCATGAATTAAATTCATCCAATAGTTTAATTCAAGTCATCGAGGAAAACTTTGAAAAACCTCGAAAAACTAATTCGAGATATTCATAAGCATAACCACATACTTGATCTGATGATTTGAGATAGAAATATTCCATGCGAGTAAGAAATCCAAGCAAGCAAGCACACATTACAAGATCCTAAAATAATCACACAATTCCCTTTTATTACTCATGTCATCAAGATCTATTAAACCTAGCTCACTTCCTAGGGTTTCTGGCCCACTTTTAGGGTTTCCTTTGCAATTAGGGTTCCACTTCATTTTTACTATTTTAAACCGTAATTGTATATGATTGCTTACAAACCCTATTTATCTCATATGTTCTTCACGAAAGATATTAAAGTTATCTTTTAACAACATATAACTCTAATTTCAAAAAAAGCACAATTAACCATTAATTAAGTCCATTAAGCCTCGTTTACATTAAAGCTACCATTTTTATCCTTTTAATCCATGACAAGATCATTATGCTCATTTATCATCAATTCATAGTTCATTATGGTCTAAGACTCGATTTGCCATTAATTCTACCTTTATCCATTAGAAAACCCTAATTATAACATTAAGGGCATTTATCCACAATTAGGAACCATTATACTTGAAAAAGCTTAAAATTATCATATCTCAACTTTAATCATGAAATCGATCAATTAAAGCCATTAATAGTCTCATTCACTAATATTAGGGTTTCAACGCCCATTAAAGCATATTTACACACATGAAACTCCAAATTGATCAATTTTGTGCAAAGTTCATCCTTTTTGTTCTTAATGTACTTTTTTATAATTAATAGCTTAATATAAACTTTAATCATCCATTAAACCAATTAAATACATTAATCATCGCAAAATAGGGTTTCTTAATCTTTAATTCATTAAAGTTGATAACTTACACTACTTTTTGAATAGCAAGCTGAATTAGCCTCTCAAACCAATTTTAATGAATTCCTATTGTTTTTCTTAGCAAAAATACATATATTATTTGTACCCATCTGAGTTACCATTATTTAAATATGAAATTTGTAAGAAATTACTTACCATAACAAATCAGAGAGCGCCACGTCGCCTATCCCATGCAATGTTGCACGATTCTTTGGAAACATAATCAAAAGTCGATTCTGCCCTTGATAAGTGAATTCTTTCTTCAATACCCGGAGGGGTATTTTTGTCAAATGGCCGAAGGGTGGTCTTCCTCCTCCCGATATCCCTACCGCACCGACCAGCAGCCCTAGGCGCGGCTCCGACTCCTCATCTTGGATCCCGTCGACCTCCAGGGAGGTTTCCTCTACTTCTGTCATACCTCTATGCACGTGAGGACGCCACTGGTTCGTGGCCAAGATGGCCAGACCGAGCTCACTAACCTTGCAACACGTGGACATCCTGCTGCTCTCATGCGGCCACCTCCACATCCCTTCGCTGCTAAACTCTTTCTCTCTCTCATCTGTGTGTATGCCTCTGTGCTGGTGTGCATGGACGGAGGGGTTCTCGGCACCACCCTCGATGAGGCAACTACCTCCTCATGCCAAGCATCCATGTCAAGGGCACCGTTGGCATAGTCGTACATGCACCTCTGTAGGTTGTTCCCAGCGCCCACCTTCTCTGCAACTAAGAGTGTCGACCCCTGCTTCCTATAGATCCCCATATGACGTTGTCAGTTCCTGGACTCCTTGGGTCTGTGGGGGTGTAGCGACGCTGCTACATAGGCCGTAGAGAATGTCTGCCCACTGATTCACATCTCCTTTGGCCTTCCTTAGACTTCAGCCCGACCCTACTTCCTGTGACCTTCATTTAGATCTCAGGCTACGCATGGGGGAAACAAGAACCCTTCATAAGGGTCACCATGGGTTATCGAGGCTAGGCCTGAGTTCTTTGGTGGCGAGGGATCTCTATACATTGCCTTATATATACATCTTATGGAAACCCTACTAGTTCCCACAAAGGGGAAAAGCAAGAGAGGAAGAGTGGCCGCTTAAACGTACCCACAATTCTTGTGCATGGACAATATCAAATAGTCATTAATTATGTATATCACATTGCCCTCTTAATATTTTTATTTTCTCTTTCTTCTTATTCATTGGGACTCCTTGACCCCAAGAAATTCTATTATTCTAAAATTCCTTTTTAAGGATACTGATTATCCTTTTACATGCATCTACATCCTTTATATCGCATTATCTTTCTTATTTCTTTATTAAGATATTCTTTTGCAAAGATTTCCCATTACCTTTCATTTCCTCTCCTCTTTTCCTATTTCTTTTATTAGAAATCACATGTAAGCGAATTTTACTCAATTGTGGCCATTAATGCCACTTTCTAGATATTTCCAAGTATTTCTTATAAATACTTTGCTTAAAATCCATTACCTTTTATCTTTTTCCATTATTTGGAATTTTCCTCATTTCTTCTCTTTCATATCCATTAATGGATTAATCTAATAATAGGAATCACGAAATTCCTATCAAAAGGGATATTTGCAAAGAAATTCCTTCTTTGAAGAAAACTGTACAATCCTTTCAATTAATTCCAAATTCACAAAATCATTATATTTCAATTATGAAAACACATGCAAAATTGGGGTTGTAACATCCTTCCGCTCTTATAAGAATTTTTTCCTCAAAATTCCATCAAACAAACAAACAAACAATTCAGGGTAAAACTTTTACATGTCCATCATTGGCCCTTATGTGGCATTACCTTATCCATGGCGCTTCCAAAGAACCTTAATCATCACATATTATTTTCTCTGAGTTCTTTCACCTTGGCATCTTTAAGCCTCATAGGTGACTCAGGTCATTTCAGCCTCCCTTGGGGTCACTAGGTTCATTGCTCCGTACATGGTCCAGGTACCTCACATAGTGCTCTAAATTGGACATATAAAACTCATCACACATCACATTACCCTGAGGGGAAAGGGAAAATTTAACCTTCTCCACCAACCCATGTCAAAAGAACCCATACATCTGGGACCTAGCTCTCTTATCTATAACTTATAGGGGTCGGATTTTCATGTCACATTTTCCCCCATAGTGAACTACATGTCAGTCTACTTTGCATCAGCTTACAACTCATGTCATCTCAGGCTCCTTTCATCCATTGCACAATCAAAGTGACTTCATCTGCACCCACGGTGGTCCTTTCTTGACCTTTGTGAGGTCCCTTCACCAACATCATCTTAATGAAGTGGTGACCGACACAACCTCCTTTATAGAGCTTCTTTACATCCTGGTACTGGCTAGGGTGGTTATCATCACATCTTACAAAGGACAAAAACTGTCTCTATGTATCACCCTGAATGAGCACACATGCTCTCATCAGACCCTCTAGTCGGGATCATACTAACATCTAGTTCTTCATGTACCTACTTCCACCTTATGGAAGTGAACCTTTAGGTCATACTCAAGAACTTTTGAACTCGCATCATGGTGTTGTTGAGCCATCTCTCTAATGTGTAGTTCAACTCGATCTATCCCTGGACAATACTCTTTCTTTCTCATGTCATCTAGGTAAGGTGACATAACCCATATTGCATCATGACCTTCCCTGGTCTATGGGAAACTTACTACAGATCCCTAGTGATGAACTACCATTCTCTCTCGGGGACTCTTTATCCTCTATACCAACTCATTGGGTTACTGATATTCATCCTTCACCTCCTGTCATGCATGGCAACATACCCCATGCAACTTCATCTTAGGCATCCAAAGTATCACTTTCACTTACCATCTTTGTAGTGCCATGGTGTATTGTGATCTTCAATCATGATCTCCTGTGTTATCATGATTCCTTAAGATTAATTCCTCAGAAACCCTAAACCACTCTAATCAGGGTTTCATCACGTTCCTTTCAAGAGAAGGCATCTGAGGTTCTACAACCATCCTTTCATTGCATCAAGGCCTAAGATGGCTAACCAAACAACCATTAACTTGATCAACCAATATTGTTACATCTGTGTGTTTGCCAGACTTATCTCTTTTTCCAACTGGGGGTTATCCTATCAACCTCTCCTATCCTCCATCTAAACTAGGCACTTGTATCTCATCCATAGCATCCATTACTACTTCACATCCTTAGGTGTTAGGTAACGTTGAAAACATACACCTCCATGTATTCCACTTATTATCTCATGATAAATGCATCCTCATAAGATGACTACCTTGTAACCCATGCATGTATCATTCACTCCACCAGGGTATGTTATCATCTCTATCCTCATACCTCATGGCAACGTTCCAACTCACATCACCTTTTATCCTTGGTGTATTGCATGCGTATTGTCCTATCTCTCACCCCCATAACAAGATGAAATAACAATTTGGTTGCAGCCCAAATACATAGTTCTTCCTATTCCAAGAGTAGAGATGGTACATCCCACCTTGCCAGTACACTTGTAAATTTAAGTTGAAACATGCCACATATGTCTCTACATCACAAACATCTCGATATCGAAGTTACTTCCATGGAAAACTGGTCTCGAACTTACTTGGTTCCACACACAAACCTTGGTCATCTCCTCTAGGTCTGTAGGGTGCTGGCACTTTTAGGGTCATCCCTCTCACCTTATGCATCCAGAGAGTTCCTTCCTCATCTGCCCTTAGGGTCTCAAGAGTTCATGAAGGTGATTAATCTCCTAATCCATGGCCCTCAGATAATGATAGTTGTTACCTCCCAACCCTATGGTCATGTGGAACTAGGGAATTAGGTAACTCCTACTTCCATCGGTCTTATCCCTACCTGACCCTAGGATAGACCTAGGATTCTATTATAGAACATGTCTAACTTGGAACCTTACCCAAGCCTTCATCATCTCTCTCTTCATTCATGGGTTGACTTTCATCCTTTCATCGGAGTCATGGTGACCTGCCTACCTTGGTTAGGCCCCATACTGGTTACCTACATGGTAACACATCCACATGCACATAGAGGTGGTTATCTATGGGTCTACGGGTTCATTCTCATACCATGTACTTTTCACTTAGCCTCTCATGATCTTATGAGACCTCTTTAGGTTTCCACAAAAACAATAAACTGGTACACACCCTACCTAAGGGTTCTTCTCCCAGGGTGGGAGGAAACTACAACTCTTGACAACAAGGTCACAAACATCCTTAGGGTTTAAATTCACATGAGCATGCTTAACCCAACAACCACCAAGGAACAAGTAGACCACCTACTAAACCATGCTAAGTCATACTTGTTCTCATCCTCAACATTGGATCAAAATCATACCTTCCCATGTCATCACTTAGCTGTGGGGGGTTCATCAAACATACCTTTAAACTTAAGGGGTTTCCCTCTCCTCTAACCATGAGGGATACCATGCTCGAATCTATAAAAACTCAAATCTCGTCATGAGCATCAGGTACACCACTTACCCTCTTAGGCCTAGGTTCACTTTTTGGGTGTCCAACTGCATGCTCAACCTCTTAACCATGAACCAAACATGTACAAGGTATGGCATGCACTTGTTGTCCTCCTTCTACTCGAGCAACACTTCAGAGTTGAGTCCTCCTCAAGGACAAACATCAAGGTACAAGGCCTCACAACCTATTACTAAACCTCTCCAGGTCTAAAGAACTCTTCTTCCTATCTCAAAAGGTAACTACCTACACCATGGACACCTAGGTATCAGAAGGCTCATCCTATCTCTATGTTTTGGTTCCTCTAATGGCAACCAAGATATCATCAGCCTCCAAGGATCAAGCATGAGGCAACCAAAAACATCCACTTAGGTCACATCATGCTCAACTCCCCACTTCTCCTCATATCTCAGAGTCTAGGCTTCCGACATCCTTACATGGTTCCTGCTCTCTCTCTATAGCTAACCCTACAAACATCCACACTACCAGATTTCCTCTTCTCCATGAAGGCAGATCAAGCTCACAAACATACCCCTACATGGGTGATACTTATGTTCAAACTTATGTTTGCTCAAGGTTATCCCTAGCCCTTTATGCTATTCTCATCAGCTATCCAACATACCCCCTTGGATAGGGTTTCAACCTACTGCTTGCACTACTTATGTATTTTGGGTGCCTACTATGCCATGCTCATATAAGCTCATGGGGTTTCTATATGTCCTTCTCTAACCTCAACAATGAAGGAGCTATCCTTCATTCTAACATGCACGACCCTTCCCAGGGTTGGGTCTCCAAAGGTACTCAGTTATCCAACCTCTCGTGGCTCATATGGCATCTAAGGCATGTCTATCCAAACACCTGGTCTACCATGACATCTGACTCATCATGTCGTCTCTCTCTTTAACCTTCACTTAGGGTTAGGGTTAACATCATCCTTAGAGGATTTGCCAGGTCTCTACTTGTAATGGAGATCTCTACCTCGAAGACTAACTCTCTTCACTTATCCTCCTGACAAGAAGGTCTAGCCTCAGGTCTCTCCTAAGGGCATGACAACTTATGTCATACGACCTAAGCATGTATCTATTCTTTTATGCTTAATCTATTAAGATTATGTCCATGACATCTTATTTACATGCCTTTTATTAATTTGGTGGAGGATTTCTTAAACGTTATCAACCTTACCCATACCTCAAGAGGGTGAGGAAAAGAGAGAAAACCCTAATCCTTATAATCCTTAACAACATTTGAGTTGAGAAGGGATGAACAAGATGAGAGACTCCTAAAGGTATCTTATTTCGAGTCAAATCCTGAGACTTTGGCCAGGAAGTCACACAGATCTGGGAGTCCTCAAATTTTGACTAGCGGTGCGGAGGAAAATCTTGCTAGCCCCCGAGCGTGATCCTTTTCTAGACACCTCTATCTTTCAAAAATTCCTCTAATAACTCCCTTGGGTTCTACAAAGTTTGTAAAATTTAATAATTATTATAGATTAAATGAGGAACCCATGCTCTGATACCAAATGTAATGACCCCGCCTCCCAGTAACCCCCAATTAAGGGAGAAAAAGATGTCAGAGTTTCTATCCTAATTTCCACATCAAAGGTTTGACAAATAATCAATAATAATTAACAAATTCTACCAAACTAAACTGAAAGGCTCTAATAAAAATAAACTTTTCATACCTTTTTCAAAAACTTGGATATCTACTTCTATCCACATGGAGTATATTCTAACTAATCCTCTTTGAACTTTAATTCATATTTAAGTCCACATTTGCCACTTTACTGTTTGTCCTTTTCACTTGTACCTAAAATGCCGAAAAACAAAACGTCGGTCAGCATAAAACTGGTGTGTGGGAGAAACAATAATCGTGCAACTATGATAACAATGTAATCAACCAATTATCATTTAATAACAAAGATTACATCTTAAGCAATACTACTCAATCCTTACCTATCCCCTATCTATGTGTTGTCCCTGTAGTGGACCTGGATGCTACCTTCCTCATGGTAGATCCCCATTAAACCTTGCATGATCCTACCTAACAACTAGATCAATATCTAGGGTTGAGTCAGATGGCACTACCCATAGGTAACCCAATCTCTAACTCATGGTGTGCTAAAGAGTCACATGGCACTACCCATTGGTAGCCCAATTCCTGACTCAAGGTGACTTGATGGACGTACCCCATTGGTAGCCATGTACTAAGTCATCCAATGACCTGATGGACCTACCCCATAGTAAGCCATAGAGGGGACTAGGATCTGAGCTAGTAGGCACATATCCTAAGTGATAGTCATATCCAAATTATAGTTTGCATGAATTAAATTCATCCAACAGTTTAATTCAAGTCATTGAGGAAAACATTGGAAAACCTCGAAAAACTAATTTGAGATATTCATTAGTGTAACCACATACCTGATCTGATGATTTGAGATATAAATATTCCATGCGAGTAAGAAATCCAAGCAAGCAATCACACATAACAAGATCATGAAATAATCATGCAATTCCCTTTTATTACTCATGTCATCAAGATCTTTTAAACCTAGCTCGCTTCTTAGGGTTTCTAGCCCACTTTTAGGGTTTCCTTTGCAATTAGGGTTCCACTTCATTTTTACTATTCTAAACCCTAATTGTATACCATTGCTTACAAACCCTATTTATCTCATCTATTCTTCACGAAATATATTAAGGTTATCTTTTAACAACATATAACCCTAATTTCAGAAAAAACACAATTAACCATTAATTAAGTCCATTAACCTCTTTTACATTAAATCTACCATTTTTATCCTTTTAATCCATGAAAAGATCATTTTGATCATTTATCATCAATTCATAGTTCATTATGGTCTAAGACTCGATTTGCCATTAATTCTACCTTTATCCATTAGAAAACCCTAATTACTACATTAAGGGAATTTATCCACAATTCAGAACTTTTATAATTGAAAAAGCTTAAAATTATCATATCTCAACTGTAATCATGAAATCGATCAATTAAAGCCATTAAAAGTCTCATTCCCTAATATTAGGGTTTCAATGCCCATTAAAGCATATTTACGCACATGAAACTCCAAATTGACCAATTCTGTACAAAGTTCATCCTTTTTGTTCTTAATGTACCTTTTTAGAATTAATAGGTTAATATCAACTTTGATCATCCATTAAACCCATTAAATACATTAATAATCTCAAAATAGGGTTTCTTAATCTTTAATTCATTAAAGTTGATAACTTACACTACTTTTCGACTATATAGAAGAATAAGCCTCTAAATCTAATTTTATTGAGTTCCTCTTGTTTTTCTGAGCAAAATACATATATTATTTGTACCTATCCGAGTTACCAATATTTAAATATGAAATTTGCAAGAAATTACTTACCCGAGCTAATCACAGCGCCCCACGTCGCCTATCCCATGCAATGTTGCTTGCTGCTTTGGAAACATAATCAAAAGTCAACTCTGCCCTTGATAAGTGAATTGTTTCTTCAATACCCGGAGGTGTATTTTCGTCAAACGGCCGAAGGGTTGTCTTCCTCCTCCCGATATCCCTACCAAGTCGACCTGTAGCCCTAGGCGCGGCTCCGACTCCTCATCTTGGACCCCGTCGACCTCCAGGGTGATTTCCTCTACTTCTGTCGTGCCTCTGTGCATGTGAGGATGCCACTGGTTCGTGGCCAAGATGGCCAAACTGAGCTCACTAACCCTGCAATACGTGGACGGCCTGCTGCTCTCATGCGGCCGCCTCCACATCCCTTATCTGCTGAAATCTCTCTCTCTCTCATATGTGTGTATGCCTCTGCACTGGTGTGCATGGATGGCGGGGTTCTCAGCACCACCCTCGGTGAGGCACCTCCTCACACCAAGCATCCATGTCAAGGGCACCGTTGGCACAATCGTACATGCACCTTTGTAGGTTGTTCTCAGCGCCCGCCTTCTCTACAACCAAGAGTGTCGACCCCTCCTTCCTATAGATCCCCATATGACATTGTCAGTGCCTGGACTCCTTGGGGCTGTGGGGGTGTAGTGATGCTACTACATAGGCCGTAGAGAAGGTCTTCTCACCATTTCACTTCTCCGTTGGTCTTCCTTTGACTTCAGCCTGACCCTACTTCCTGCGACCTTCGTTTAGATCTCGGGCTACGCATTGGGGAAACAAGAACCCTTCATAGGGGTCACCCTAGGTTATCGAGGCTAGGCCTGAGTTCTTTGGTGGTGAGTGCTTTCTATACATTGCCTTATATATACATCTTATGGAAACCCTACTGGTTCCCACGAAGGGGAAAAGAAAGAGAGGGAGAGTGGCTGCTTAAACATACCCACGATTCTTTTGAATGGAAAGTATCAAAAAGTCATTCATTATGTATATCACATTGCTCTCTTATTATTTTTATTTTCTCTTTCTTCTTATTCATTGGGACTCCTTGGAACCCAAGAAATTCTATTATTTTGAAATTCCTTTTTAAGGATACTTATTATCCTTTTATATGCATCTACATCCTTTATTTAGCATTATCTTTCTTATTTCTTTATTAAGATATTCTTTTGCAAGGATTTCCTATTATCTTTCATTTCCTCTCCTCTTTTCCTATTTCTTTTATTAGAAATCACATGTAAATGAATTTTACTCAATTGTGGCCATTAATGCCACTTTCTAGATATTTCCAGGTATTTCTTGTAAATACTTTGCTTAAAATCAATTACCTTTTATCTTTTTCCATTATTTGGAATTTTCCTCTTTTCTTCTCTTTTATATCCATTAATGGATTAATCTAATAATAGGAATCACGAAATTCTTATCAAAAGGGATATTTGCAAAGAAATTCCTTCTTTGAAGCAAAGCGTACAATCCTTTCAATTAATTCCAAATTCACAAAATCACTATGATTCAATTATGTAAACACATGCAAAATTGGGGTTGTAACATTGCTTCTCCTCTTGGATCTTCAGCCTTTCCCTTCTCTATAACTTAGATAAGATCACCACCTCTTCATCAACCTTGAAGAGGACCAGCTACAGCTCATTCTTCACTCGATGGAGCTTGATTCAGCTTTTCTTCATGAGAAGGGGATAGGGAAGTAGAGGAAGATTGAGAGCTTTACATGAACAAAGGTGGAGCTCTCTTATAATAATCCTAACTCACTCACAAATCATGAAATGATGTGTAAACTAGAGAGAGAAAGGGACTCAAGGAGTAGTAGCACACTCAACTATAGCAAGGACCTTGTATGTAGTGAATGAGTAACCTTGGAATGAACTCTAAGGGGTCTTATTTATAGCTGGGGGTGCTCCCTAGAGTTGGGGAACACATAGGGCCAAAAAATAGCCGTTTTTTCTCAAGGAAACGGATCTATTTTCATCCAAACAAGTCATCAATGGTTAGAATCACTTTTGCTAAAATTTTCATACAGTACATTCAGTTGAGATTCAATAAAGGTAACTCAACCGATTGGCTAAAAGATAAACCCAATTTTCAAACTATTAGTCGAGTTTGTCCTGGGAAACTCAACCGATTAGTTAAAATCTCATTTGGACAATAAGGAATTCGGTCAAGTTCTGTGAATGCATAACTCGACCGATGCACATCATTAGAAAATTGATGCATGGGATCTGTCGAGATTGAAATTCGACCGATCAACAACATGTGATCAATTTTCTAAATTATCTAAAAAGTGATTAAAACTTGGTACTAAGTGTCCCTCATATTTTTCTCATCCTAGTTACAAGCCATATCATCAATACAAGTGATTACGAAATTCTTCTAAGGTACTTTGAAGGGATTTCCTTATTAACACACTTGCATTGCATTTGACTTGAACTTTGACAAGATAGGGCTTGTTTAATTTGATCCTTTTCATGTACCTAACACCTGAGATCAATCTTGAATACACAAATTAGATACATATGAATGGAATGGTTGAGTCATTATCAAAATATGGACAATGTATAACCTCTAGGTCAACATTTCCCCCCTTTTTGACAATGACAAACCATTCCTCAAACACATTGAAAAGGATATTGAAATTATTCCATTGCCTTATGAATTAAGGGGATTCAAGATTTGAACAATGTGAATTGCTCCCCCTCAATCTATGCTTACTTTAACCTACATAGTTATTCTATCTACACAAATTAATGATATCACAAATGTATTATATGGTCCTTTGCAAGTCACATGAAAAAGCAAATAATGAATAAGAAAAGGATCTCCTAAGAAATAAATAGCAACATGATAAAGAATAGCAATATGATTGAGTTTCAAGATATTGAGTTTCTCTCCCCCTTTTGACATTATCAAAAAGTAAGGGGGTAGAAGATCAGATAAGCAGGTCTTCTCCAAACACAATCAAGTAGATAATCAAACATGCAATCTCATAACATACAATAAACGGAGATGAGAGACATACACAAGCTAAGTCATAATCAAAATATGGTGAAATATGAAACCAACTCATAAGATAAAACCAATCAAAGAGTAAGAGTGCAAATAAGATGGATTACAACTCATGAAGCATGTTCTCATAAAAACAACTACAAGTGAGAATTGATGAAAGCTAAAGATAAAATAGTACATATGAGATCATGTGCCCAAATGATTTTAATACAAAATATTCTAGAAAGATATATATGATCAGCAAACTACACTAAAAACTAAGAACATCTAGACATCTAATCTATCTATGTCCATAGCATCATCATCATCCTTGGCATCAGGCTTGTAGTCATCATCTTCATCTGAAGGTGTAGCAGCAGTGCCTTCATCACCAGAGTCACCACCAGAGCCATCATCATCATCCTCACTATCACCAACATCCTCATCAACATGAATAGTCTTATCATCAGCCTAGTCATGTGTCACAGAACCATTTTTACCCCAATCCCAATCTCACTGCCTAGATAGTGGTAAAGGGATTGAAGCGCCCGTCCCTGAGTGGCCTGATAGAATCTATAACACTGACATATACAATAAGAAATAATAACTCGAAAAATTGGATATTTGAAGAACAACTAACCCAATATGAAGATATAGTTGATTTGTCTTTGTCATCAGAGTATGTATAGTGCGGAAGCGATCTTATTCAGTATTCCACATGTATTGCCTAAAATCAAGAAAATCAAGACACAATCATGCAATTGCACAGTACGCTATCAAAATCAAGTAAAACGGTTTATAACAAAAGTGTATACTTGGCAGGACTTATATTCAAAATAATAACAAATGATTTCCAAAACCAATATCATTCGACAAAATGTTTGTTATTCAACGATTCAATTTTTATTACGAGTTCCAATTATGTTGTAATCAAATAAGCATGCTTATATATTTTGTGTGACTCTATTACCCCAACGCGATGGGGAAGGTCACTAGGCTCCTGATAACCTCCAATTTTGTGATGTTATCTTAGTATTTTTCCTCCATTTTCTACACTCCTCTTTAGATATATTAGACAAAATCCCTAGCTATCCCCTTTTATTGCAAATAAATTGTTAGATTAACTTTTCCCCTTTTTATTTGCAGAAAAAGACACAAAAAAATCATAAAAGATTCAACTAGCCTCAAGACCGCATGGGCTCAAACGGTCCCAAGACCGCATGAAGCCAATCGGTCCCGAGACCGCATGGAGTCACACAGTCCCAAGACCACATGAAGCCAATAGGTCCTGAGACCGCATGGAGTCACACGGTCCCAAGACTGCATGAAGCCAATCGGTCCTGAGACCGCATGGAGTCACACGGTCCCAAGACCGCATGAAGCCAATAAGTCCCGAGACCGCATGGAGTCACACGGTCCCGAGACTGCATGGAGTCACACGGTCCCAAGACCGCATGAAGCCAATCAGTCCCGAAACCGCATGGAGTCACACGGTCCCAAGACCGCATGAAGCCAATCGGTCCCGAGACCGCATGAAGCCAAACGGTCTTGAGGTCCAAATGGTCTTGAGGTCCAAACGGTCTTAAGATCCAAACGGTCTTAGGGTCCAAACGGTCTTGAGGCCCAAATGGTCTTGAGGTCGAAACGGTCTCCAAACCGTTTAGGCTTCACTTAAGGCCTATAAATAAGACCCCAAGGGTCCTTCAAAAGGGGAAGTTTTTCAGACGTCCAAAGGCTGCCTCAATCACTCCAGAGCACATCCAACTTCCATCCTCCGCCCAGGGGCTGCCGGTCTGAGACCCATACTCCATCTTGAAGCTATTTTCTCTCTCTCCACCAAAGAAGGTGGGAAGAGGGAGATCTCGTCATCGTGCAACCTGTGAAGTTGGTGGATCGTTTCTCTCTCTCTCCAAGGGGTTGACTTTCCTCTCTCCTTTGTGGGGATGACGCTCTCTCTTTCTTTTCTTGCCTCCTTCCTTGTCCTAGTTATGAGTGAGTAGTCTTTCTCACTAGGGTGCGGGGAGTAGCCCCGCTTCCCATGTTTTCATATCATGTAAATGTAATTCATAGTTTGTAATATAGAGTTGTTATCTTTTCAGTTCAACATCAAACATTTAATGAATGCTTGTTGCTTGATCACCAACTTGTGTTATCTTTTGTCTTTTAGTATGAATTGTCTACGTTTGTACTATTAGATACGAAACTCATTTGTATGTTGGTTCTAGATGCATGTATCCACCATGCATATGTTTCAGTATCTAGGAGTGTCTTTCAAGAAGTGGAGTATACTCACTCCCATCATTGTACTTTCATACTATGAAATGGAATTAGTTGACGTGTGAAAGTACAACCTTGGTAAGTCGAGGAACACACTTTGAGAAGGGAACGATGCAAAGAAATTGACCATTCGTTCGGGGATGGCTGGCGTTGCATCATTCCCACACTTCTTGTAGTTAGTTCTCCGAAAGGAAACTAAATCTATGAAGATACTAACTGACTAAAACTCTTATTGCAGGCTATGTTTTACTTTGCATGTCTTGATCCATGTGTAGTGGCGGTGAAAACTGATCACACCCTAGTGACTTTTATCATTGTTTAACTTCTTTAAATTTACTTGCTTGCTTTATTTTACATGTTCTTAGTTTAAAAACAAAAAAACCAACCTTTCGATCTAAATACCAACTAATAAGTGATTAAGTGAAATTACAACGTTTTCTATCTTGTTGTAACCAACAAGACCGCTGTCCCATGGATTCGACCCTTAACTATACTACGATTAGACTTCCACATATCTTAGCATACGTGGGTGGAGTTCTATATCTAGTATAAGCAAGGCTAAACCTAAAGACTTACCATCCTTAGGATTTTTAGTGGTGCGCGTAATTCCACGTAAGTGGAAGCTCCATCAAAAATTGGCGTCGTTGCCAGGGACAACAGAACGTTTTAATTTAATTTTGTATCTTGCTAGTTGGTTAGGGTTTTTCACTTTCTTTCAATCATTAATCCATATCTTCTTGAAATCATTATATCTTTTCCATCATCTAAAAGGTGTTTTCTTTTCTGTACTCAGGTTGAAAACGTGTATGCAATCATCGCATAACCGCAGATTCTTCCCTGATCCAGCGTACGACTCTGAGGTAGAGAGAAGCTTCCATCGCCGCATTAGACTCAATCGCCAAAGAGCCAGGCAAATGGCTGAAGATCAACGTCAGGCTGCATTGGTGATGGAGAGGGTCAATGCTGCCATCGCCGCTCAAAGAGCACAATTCATCGTCGAGACTCGTGCTCAGATCCAAGTAGAGATTCGTGTGGAAGAACAAGCCCGCATCAGAGCTGAAAATGAGGCAGCAAACCAAGATTCTCAGTTGGAACTAAGGAACAAGAAGTTGAGGGATTATGTTGTCCCAAAGAACTACGAAGACAACCATCCGGTCTGACCTCCGATCATCAACATTCCAAACTTTGAGATCCAGACCCAATGGATTCAGATCATGCAGGGCATCTCATTCTTTGGAGGTTCTGGAGATGACTGCATGGATCATCTGAAGAGGTTTAAGGCACTATGCTGACTGGTCCCGCAAGCCGGAGTTGCCTTTGACGCAATAATGCTTCATCTGTTTCACTTCACTCTATCTGGGAGAGCTCTGAGTCAGTATAACTCACTTGATAGAGAGCCAATGATCACCACATGGGCTCGCCTGGAAGAAAAGTTCTTGGAGAAGTTCTTCCCCCCTTCACTGACTTACGAGATTAGGGGGCAGATTAATCACTTCTCTCAACTTCCCGAAGAATCACTTGCTAAAGCATGGGAAAGGTTCAAAGAACTTCTGCGAAAGTGCCCTCATCATGGAATCTCCCAAAACCAACTAATAGAAACATTCTATAGAGGAGTGAGTGATGACATAAAGCGATTTCTGGATTCCTCATCTGGAGGAAACTTTATGAGAAAGAATTACGAGGATGCCTGGAAAATAGTCACACTTGGAGCTGAGAATCAGTCCAACTGGGGACGATCAGCTGGCAAAGGAGTCCTTAAGGTCTATAAAGCCGAAGAATCAATAGAGATGAAGGCTATTGCTGAAGCCTTGAAAACCATAGCTCATAAGCAACAAGCTCTCGAAACTTCTCTTGGAGAATTTGACAAGATGAAAAATTCTTAGGTTCAACAGGTCAAGGCTGCCACAGAGACCTGTGAAGCCTGTCATGCTTTTGATCATCCAACCCTTTCATGCAGAATGCTTTACAATGTGATGATGGATATGCATCCACCACCACAACAATATGAACCAATCACTGACCAGTCTGAAGAGCAATTGCCAGAACAAGTCAACTCTATTCATACCATTCCTGGACAAGTCTATAATAACCCTAATCAGTGAAGGAACCACCCGGGATTCCAATACGGGATCCCTGCTGGGACCGCAAATCCACAACACCAGACACATGGTGGATCTTCCAGTAGGTTGCCACCTAGATTCCCAAGCAACTTCAATCAAAATCATGGGAACCCCAGGAATAACTTTTTGAGATCCAACTACCCCAGGAATCCGTCTGCCTACTATCAGTATAATCATCCTCCTCTCCACCCACAGATGCACCCTCAGTTGCAACAACCTCAGTTAGCGCTGCCTTCACAACAACCTCAACAAGGACAACAACAACTCCCTCAGAAGAATACACCTTCTCAGCCAGAGGATGAGATGCCTTTGATAAGGCAGATGATGTAGTCAAAACAGACTATGCTTGCTAATCAACAAGCTCAGCAAAAGGCAGTAGAGGCTCAACTTGCCCAAATTGCTGCACAACTGAAGCCTCCAGCAGGCACGTTTGTAGGGCAGCCTGAATCGAATCCTAGACACAAACAGAACAGGCATGAACAGTTGAATGATGTTACTACGAGATCTGGACGTACCCTTCATGAAACCACCAGGATCACCCTTGATGATGATAATACACCTACCTTTATGATAAATGAGAGCCCGAAGCCAGGAACGGAGAAGTCCACAGAGAATACAAAGGGCAAAGGAAAATAACAAGTGTCCACAGAGCCGGAAATCTTATAGTATAAACCAAGGATCCCATATTCAAGTAGACTGCAAGAAACGAAAATGGATACCAAGTTCCAAAAATTCAAGGAGGCGATGAAGAAACTTTACATCGATATCCCACTCTTTGATGCCCTCTCTGAGGTACCGGCTTGGGAAAAATACCTCAAAACTCTGTTATCAAGGAAGTACATCACTGAGGTACAAGAAACTGTCAAGCTTGCCCAAACCACCTCTGATATCATCCTGAATAAAATGCCAAAGAAGAAGAAGGATCTAGGTTCCTTCGGAATTCAATGCTGCATTGGAAATGCATAAAAAAAAAGGGATTAGCTGACCTAGGGGCCAGCATATCCATTATGACCTATTCTATGTGCAACCGATTAGGTTTCACTGAATTGCTGCCTACAACAATGACAATTCAACTAGGTGACTCTATAATCACCGCACCTCTTAGAATTATTGAAGATATTCCAGTTAGGATAGGCAAGGATGCCTATGTCCCATGTGACTTTGTCATCATGGATATTAAGGAAGATCTGAGATACCCGATAATTTTTGGCAGACCCTTCCTCGCTACTTCCAGGGCGCTTATCGATTTTGAAGATGGTACCATCATTCTAAGGCTCGGAAAAGAAGCAATTCAATTCCGAGTCCTCAACAGCATGAAAGGCCCCAACATCTAAGAGGAGGTCTTTCTTCTAGACGCAATACATCAAATGTCTCAATTAGAAATATCTGAGCCAGCGGACGAGTTAGAGAATGTCCTAACCAACCCAGAAGTCAAATTCTCTGCAAATGAGTTGGTTCAACAATGTCTGCAACACTTAGAGAAGGCCGAAGAAGCACCGACGACCACCTTTGAAGAACTCAAAGTTGTCACCATTACAGAAGCAACTTAGCCACCTAAGGCTCCTGAGATGAAGACTCTGCCCATGGGACTCAAACATGCCTTCTTGGACGAGGAAAAATTATGCCCGGTCATCATTAGTTCCACCTTAAATGAAAACCAAGACTTCTAGATGAGCTGAAGAAACACAAAAAGTCCATTGGATATAAGATAACTGACCTGATGGGCATAAATCCTGCCCTATGCATGCACAAACTACCCATGGTCGAAGAATTTAGGCCATCACACAAACATCAGAGGAAGTTGAACCCTAATCTCAAAGAGGTAGTTCTCCTGGAAGTCCTTAAATTACTAAAAGCCGGCATAATCTACCTGATTTTTGACTCCCAATGGGTCAACCCCATCCAAGTAGTTCCTAAAAAGGGAGGCACTACTGTCGTGCTTAATGACAAAAATGAGTTAGTACCCACCAGGACGGTGACGGGGTGGAGGATGTGCATCGACTATAGGAAATTAAACAAATCCACACGGAAAGATCACTACCCTATGCCCTTTCTATATGAAGTCCTAGAATGCCTAGCCCATCAGAAATACTTCTTCTATCTAGATGGTTATTCCGGGTTCTACCAAATACCCATACACCCGGAAGACCAAGACAAAACTACCTTCACCTGCCCTTTTGGAACCTATGCTTTTAGAAGAATGCCTTTCGAGTTATGTAACGCACCCGCTACCTTCCAAAGGTGTATGTCCGCCATTTTCGCAGGATTAACAGAATCCATAATGGAAGTGTTCATGGATGATTTCTCAATTTACAGAGATTCTTTCGATAACTGTTTAATCAACCTGGGACAAGTTTTACAATGTTGCGAGGAAACGAACCTTATACTGAATTGGGAAAAATGCCACTTCAAGGTAACTGAAGGTGTCATCCTTGGGCACAGAGTGAGTGACAGAGGGATCGAGGTCGATATGGCAAAAATCGATGTTATCTCAAAGCTGTCACCACCGAAGATTCATTAAGGATTTCTTGGGTCATGCAGGGTTCTACAGAAGATTCATTAAGGATTTCTCAAAAATAGCAAACACCATGATCCAACTCCTGACCAAAGATACTGAGTTCATCTTTAACCAAGACTGCCTGCAAAGTTTCTCAACTCTAAAAAATGCTTTAATTTCTGCACCTATACTAAGAGCTCCAGATTGGTCGCAACCTTTTGAAATCATGTGCGACACTAGCGATTACGCCATAGGGGCAGTGTTAGGACAGTGGATCGACAAGAAACCCTACGTAATTTACCACGCATCTTAAACACTAGATGAAGCACAGAAGAACTACACTACTACAGAGAAGGAGTTCCTAGATGTCATCTATGCGTTTGAGAAATTTCGTTCCTATTTGATTGGATCCAAGGTTATCGTTTACACCGACCACTCCGCCATTCGATACCTAATTCAGAAGCAAGATGCTAAACCCAGACTTATCCGCTGGGTGTTGATGCTTCAGGAATTCGATTTGGAAATTAAAGATAAAAGTGGAGTGGATAACGTCATAGCCGACCATCGGAGTCGCATTGAAGTTGAAGATGAAGATAAAATCCCTATCTGAGATTCCCTTCCAGACAACCAACTGATGAAAGTTACTTATGGATTCCCTTGGTATGCGAATATTGTCAATTATCTAGCTACAGGAATCATTCATCCATCTGCTTCCCACCATGACAAGAAGAAATTCCTCCACGACATAAAGCAATATTATTGGGATGAACCTTACCTGTTTCACCTTTGTGCTGACGGACATTTCCATCGCTGCTTACCGGAAGAAGAGATCACCCCCATCCTAGAGCATTGCCATTCAGGACCCACGGGGGAGCATTGCCAAAGAAAACTGCTATAAAAGTTCTGCAATCTGGTTTCTTTTGGCCAACCATAGCAAAGGACTCCTATGATTTTGTGAAATCTTGCAACAAATGTCAGTTTTCTGGTAACATATCCAAAAGGAACGAAATGCCCCTCACAATGTGGCAAGAAATTGAGCTATTCGATGTGTGGGGGATAGACTATATGGGCCCTTTTCCTTCTTCCTATGGTTTCTCTTACATCCTGGTTGCGGTGGACTATGTCTCGAAATGGGTCGAAGCTACACCCACTGTGTCCAGCGATTCCAAACCAGTTATTAAATTGTTCAAAGATATCATTTTCCCCAGATTTGGAGTCCCCAGAACTATCATATCAGATGGCGGGACCCATTTCCTGGAACGAAGTTTTGAAGCCCTGTTAAAAAAGTATGGAGTCAACCACAAAGTAGCAATGCCTTACCATCCACAGACCAGTGGTCAGGTCGAGGTATCTAATAGACAACTAAAGGTGATCCTAGAAAAAATAGTAAACAGAAACCACACTGACTGGTCTGCCAGGCTTCCCGATGCCCTTTGGGCATACCGAACAGCCTATAAAACACCACTCGGGACAACCCCGTTCCGTTTGGTATATGGAAAATCATGTCATCTTCCAATAGAACTAGAACACAAAGCTTGGTGGGCCATCAAACAACTAAATTTCGATCTTAAAAGTGCCATAGAAAATAGACAACTCCAGCTGCAGGAGCTTGAGAAGCTTCGAATGACCGCTTATCAAAGTGCTAGGATTTATAAGGAGCAAACTAAAATGCAACATGACGGTCATCTTAAAAGGAAAGACATCGCCATCGGCAACAAAGTGCTCCTTTTCAACTCCAAGCTCAAGTTGTTCCCCAGAAAACTCAGAAAAAAATGGTTTGGGCCCTTCACCATTAAGCATATATACCCAACTGGAGCTGTCATAATTGTCAACAATAACGGAGGAGAAAGGACGGTCAACGACCATCATTTGAAAAAATATTACACTCCAGCAGATAAAATGCCAAGACACACCATCAAAATCAGAGACGCCATGTCGTCAACATAACAAACATCAAAGCTTCGTCGAGCCAGCGACGTAAAACCCAGGCACTACTTGGGAGGCAACCCAAGATTTCAGCTTCTTCTTTTATTTTCTATTCTTTTATTTACCTTAGGTTTATCTTCTGAAAATATAAAAATTTCACATAACCAAAACAAATATAAAAATATAAAAATCCTTTCGACCTTAACCCTCCCAAACGGTCCTGAAACCATTTGGAACCAAACGGTCTCCAAACCGTTTGGGACCAAACGGTCTTCAAACCGTTTGGGACCAAATGGTCTCCAAACTATTTGGGACCAAACGATCCTGAAACTGTTTGGGACCAAATGGTACTGAAACTGTTTGGGACCAAACGGTCCTGAAACCATTTGACCTGGAGAATTTGTAGGGTCGATCCCCGATCCCTATAAATATAAACCCTACCCCCTCGTTCTTCTCTCTTCGACTCTCGAGCTTTCTCATACTCTTGCGCAAGAGTTGTTCCATTGCTTCCGTCATCTTGCTCTCGCGCAACCCAGGTTCCCTCTGCCTCCGTCAACCTAGTTTCCGTGTTCTTTCACGGCAACCTCACCTCAACCGCAAGGTAGTACTGCCATCTCCGATGCCTGCATCCACCACCGCGGCAACCGTTTCAATCTTTTCGCCTTCGCAACCATCCTCTTCACCTTTGTCGTCATCTTCAGCACCGCTGTGGCACCTCCCATCGCCGCCTTCATCTTTATCACCACCGGCTCCGCCGTGATCATCTTTACCATCACCTTTATCGCCGTCAGCTCCACCTTTTCCATCGTCGCCTCCGCCTCTATCACCATCGGCCGCGCCTTCTCCATCGCCACCTTCATCTTTATCGCCTCCGGCTCCGCCGCAATCCTCTTTTCGCCGGCCGCTTCATCCGACGTTTCACCTTCCAAACAGTCTTCAAACCGTTTGGGACCAAACGGTCTTGAAACCGTTTGGGACCAAACAGTCCAGGAACCGTTTGGGATCAAACAGTCCTGGAACCGTTTGGGACCAAACGGTCGTGAAACCGTTTGGGACCAACCGGTCCTGAAACCATTTCGGACCAACCGGCCCTGAAACCGTTTGGGACCAAACGGTCTTCAAACCATTTGGGACCAAACGGTCTTCAAACCGTTTGGGACCAAACGGTCTTCAAACCGTTTGGTCTTTTCAAAATCGCTTGCTTTTAATAAAAACACATAAACACGTCTTTTATTTTAAATAAACTTCTCTTTCTAACACATGACTATCTTACTTTCATTAATGGCATCACCAGAAAAAGAACCCACCGGATGTGAGGCTACTCCCTTCTGGACACCAGAGGAACTCATAACAGACTGAGCCAAGCTTCAAAAGATCATAGATAACTACAACGCGAATGGAAAAGCCCCTCCAAATGTAAAAATCATGGCGGTTCTATGCGAAATTGACCGCATAAACAAATGCCTAGTTGAGGCACCGGACGAAGAAGTGGAAGAAATTTCTTTCCATGATGATGAAGGCTCAGAATATGAGCCGACTCCTAAGGCAGAATCCCCCACCACAAAGACCAAGGGGAGGCGGAAGGCCCAGGAAGCTGCTACAACTCAACAACAAAAGAAACGGGCAAGGAAGCAAGTTCATCCTACCACTGCAAGGGAACAAACCCTAGATGGGTATGTCCCACCAACCACTACCACCACCATTACCCCTCCCCCTCCTACCGCCACCATCACTACCCCCGTCTTCTCAATTATCACCACCACCGCACCACCACAAGAAAACCATTTCATCCACACCATCCAGTCCACTGACAAAATCCTCAAACCCACAAAGTACGTCTGCTCCAGCATACTCCTTAAAATGGGGATCCATAACCGAATCTTCAACATGCTAGACAAAGCCAACCTTGCAAGGTTGTGTTTAGTACCTGAGATTTCATATTCCGAACCCACAACTGAATTCTTCACCTTTCTTAACAAAGAGCCAGTCGAAATTATGGATAGATCACAGGATGGAGGTGACCATAGGCCGGTCACCCAACTTTTCGGCAGCAAGGTTGTCATCACAGAAAACATGTTGAATGAAACTTTTATTAACAACCAGGAGTAGCTAAAGAAAGCCAAGGTTGTGGGAACTGAGAATCCTAATTTCAACAGGAACAACTTTTGGAAATCTCTGACTGGGCTCCACACCTATGATGCTAAGACATGCAAAGCATCGAATATACATTTTGGACTAGTGCGCACCTTACACAAAATCCTAGCAGGAGCACTCTTCCCCAGGACAGAAGGAGGGAATGTTATAATCTCGGATCTCTTTGTTCTCTGGTCCATTCTAAATGAAATGCCAGTCAACATTGGATGACATCTGATCTAGAAATTATCTTCCTACTCCCTGGGGAAGGAAATCTGCATGGGAGGTCATGTCACATCCATCATCAAATATCTCAAGATGGATAGACCTCTACCCAGATGCACACAAATAAAGGGCGACATCCTCACCAACGAACAAACCTTGAAGAACTCCTTCATTATCAAGGAAAAGGATGTGAAACTACACTATGTTTTCTGCCCTACAGTCAAATCATCCAGAACCCTGCTACCGCTGCCAGAGCTCACAGACTACGATAAGGAAAAGCTCCTCTTCACTGTCAAGGAGCTTACCAAACTCATAGCTACGGTAAAAGCACCAGCAAAGAAAATAAAGGCAGGGCAGACTGAACTCAGCATCAACGCCCCGATAGCCAGAATACCAAAAATTCCTGTGAAATGACCATCCACAAGACTTTCACAGAATCAACAGTTGTCGGGGACACCAACTTCAAAACCACATCCAGCAGAAAACCCACTTCCTGACGATCACATCACCTCCTCATCTTTAGACTCATTCATTATGAGTCTAAATGCTGAGCTAACCGCCACCACCTCACCACCCTCCACCTTTCCAACATCCACCACTCTTCCTTTTTTCACCACATTTACACAACCACCCACATCCTCTTTCTCACCCCCTTTCCCTTTGGACTCTCCCTTCTCCACTCCTACGCCCATCTTTACCACTTTCCCCTCCACCTCCACAGTCTCTACCACATCACTATCACTTCCACCACTTTCACCAGAGATACCACCACCTTTCTCATCCACCACCACCCTGACACCGTTGGTGACCCCATCCATAGTCACCACGCAGTTCGCGCCACCATCAATGTATCTTCCGCAAGGCACTACCACCCTCCCACACAGACCCCAGCCACCCCACCCTTCCGCCTCTGGGGTCCCCTTTCCCAATATCGGTGAGGAATTCGCACATCAATTTGACGTCATACGAAACCTCCTCACCGATCCTTCTAACATTTTACATTCTATTTTTTCTTGTGTGCAGGGATTATCTAAATAGGTGGCCATGACCGACGAACAGAACCACACCTCGCCCAACATCCTCCAAGGTTTTCAGCAATGACAAGATGCGGTGGCTAAGGAAGTTGATCACATCAACAACCACTACAACAACCTGCCCGAGCTGGTCCTTGAAGCGAAGCGCCAGCAAGAAGTGATGGCTAAGCAAGTCGATGAGATCTCTACGCAGACTCAACCTCTGCCCGAGACTCTCTGCGAGCTCATACAGTAACAAGTAGCTCTTAGCACGCGCTTGGACACCATCAGCATCACCCTCACACACCTAAACAATCACCAAGAGGAGTCAACAAATACTGAAATCCAGCAACTACGTGCTCAAGTAACAGATCTTACAGCATGACTCCTCTCCGCTGAGGGCCGATATAACGATCTCAAAGAAACACACGACGCACTGCTCGAAACACATGAGCATGTGCAAGTGGCATTCGATGAGTTACAAGCCACCCATCGGCGGTGCAAAACGAAAGCAAACAAGAAGCTAGCAGAAAAAGAAGCAGCTGACAAAGATGGCGATAATGATGACGAAGAAGACTCCGACTCCTCTGCCGACTCTAACAACGATACTACCTCCTCATATGACAAATCTGATGATGGAGAGGATCCTTGACAAACAGCAGAACCTTCTCAAAAAGGTTATAACAAAGGTCACCAAGAAGGTGGACACCTTCCCAAGTCCCCCACCCACAATGACAATGTAAACATGTCATATGGGGACCAATTCCTTGACTACCCTAATTTGGGATCCATTGGGTAGTCTTCTAAAAATGTGGCTTTCACTGAGTTCCACCAATGTCTATTAGGAACCAGCGCATGCCCACCCGCAACAACCGCTCAACCTTTCTCCGCACTTGACATATCAGTGCCTTTCCCCGATGACCAGGACGAGTCAGAATGAGTACGATTAGATATGGATGAAGAACTCGATTCTGCTTCTGACTCAGATGACGATCTGCAAGGCTATGTAGAAGTCCTGGAACAACCTTCTTCCCCCCTCCTCCGTAGGGGCTTCCACCGCCACCACCTCTACCGCACAAAATGCACGATTTAGATATAGCGGTCATCTCCACACTAGATGCTCAGGATATTTTTATATTGAACACTATTGTCGATGATGAAAAAGCGGGGGAAGACATCATCTATCATAACACAAAAACTAAGCACAAGTTGACACGAGAAGACTTCCACAACATCCTGCAACCACGGTCCACGATGCCAATGACAATCTTCCATGTCCTACTCGCCAACTGTATAGAAGTATACAGAAGCTCTAAGAGACAGCAACCAGTTTTTAACGCCTCACCTGCTCTATCTATCGACATTTTATACAAAGATATACGAGTAAAATCCATAGAGCGACTGCGTGCTGGTTTAGCACGACAGGCACGTTATCTCAGAGTACCCTTCCAAGTTTCGGACCACTGGCTTTTTATGATTGTACACACCGAGGCTCGGGACGCCAAGGTTTATAATTTTTGCGGCACTGATCTACCTGCCGATACAATAAATTTTGTTGGTGAAGAAGCAGGTGAAGCACGATGCATACCTTTCAGGCTTCTCAAGTTAATCTGGGCCGCATGCCCATCCCTCCGCCAAGACTGGAGCCAACCCTGGTTCCAAATCATTAACCCACATGTTCAAGCTGCTGAGGGATCTGGAGACTGCGCTTTTTGCACCATCTGTCACATCCAAGCGTTGAACCAAGAAATCCCTTTTGCTGATCTAGTCGCTGAAGATTTTCACTCCTTGCGAGGACGTTACGCCATGGATCTCATTTGTGATAGAAGGTTCTTCAAGGATCCGACAATGGCACCAGATGATGTCCCTCGTTACTTTTTTCAGCAATACAACGACCACAGAGGTGACCTTTCCGACAAACTTTGAAAGAGTTGGAGATATCCAAAGCGACAACCACAACTCCCGAGCAAAGAAAGAGTGACATAGATCCTTTGTCTACCATAGAACCAACTTTCCCGGACATTGACCTCAGTGCTTGCAAAGGTCTCTCTGACATTGAACTATGCCTCATCATGTCGAGGCTCTCCGCCGAGAAGGATGAACTCATATTCATGTCTGGTGACATTCTAATAATGGCAGACACGCTTCGAGAGACTATACAGTTTAAAGGATCTCTCGCCGTCAGCTTAATGGCCTCTTATCAATTTCTCCTCGGCCAAACTAACCCCACAACATATATGGTGTCCCCATACATGAAGGATGATCTTTTAAAGCTAAATAACTTCGGAACAACTGAAGCGCTGATCTCCTTTCTACAACACACAATGCCGAAATTCATCATACTACCCTTCCTTTATCACGAGCATTGGATGCTCCTGGCAACAAATCTACCAGAAGGAACAACTACAATCTATAACAGTTCCGACAGCCAATACAATCCACAATAGAGGAATTATGTCGTGACACCAAAGACGCCCACAGAGGTAGTAGCGACGGAATGCGCTGACAAATTAATCGCCTTTTTAAGTTAGCATTCAAGGGCCTATGGCAAAGAACATTTTCATCGCCCAACCTTCAACCACAAATGTCCACAGCAAATTCACCAGTCAAATGATTGTGGCTTCCATGTCCTCTACTGGATGTACACCATCATGGCCCTTCAAAGACCAGTAGAGGATATGACAGATGTGGATTACCACGCCCTTTGCGGAAAATTCGCTGCTAACCTACTCCGCACACACGGCGCAAACAAAGGATTAACAGAAGCCTGATGCCCTTGTCCTTGTACTTCTCATCCTATCACCTTGACACTCTACAGACAGAGTGAGTGATAAGTTAGGGGGGGAGTACACTGGACAAGGGCGAGGTATCATTTCTATAAACCTTTCTTCTCAATTCTCCCTTCTCTTTATCTTTGTACAAATTCTTTTACACTTTTAGTCTTTGTTTTTTGTTTTAGATTTCCTAACAATAAACCCCACTCATATAGAATAGCGTCCCTCTTGGATCAAGATCAACCCCTACTGACATAAGAATCCAGTAGTCCTCAAGAATAATAATAATAATAGCATAAAGGCATGTAACGACGAGTTAATAAATTTCCTTCATGCTTGACTTTCATGATTTCGCTTCAGTTCTACATCAGACTCTTCAACAAGTCAATATCAAAGCCGAAGCAAGCCAAATATTCTCAAGGACAGGAGGGAAATCAGTGAAATCCAAATCAAGCAACCTTGCAAGTGGACCACCAACCAGAAAATAAGTGCATGTCGGGAAATTCTAAGAACAATTTTCTTCTTTTTAATAAAAGAGGCTTGGCCGCCCAACTAAAAACCCAAATATCCAAATCCCAAGCCTGTGAGTTTTCGAATAAAAGCCAGAGTGTTGAATAAAAACATGAGAGTTGTGCCATGCATAAGGACTTATATGAAGAACCGATAAAGGTCTCACCCGGCCGATACATTCAGCTGCCCTCACAAAGGTAGATGTGTCGTGCCTGGTAGTGAGATCCTAAGGTCTCCAAATATTGAAAAGGCTGATAAAGGGCTCGCCCGACCGGTACATTCAGCTACCCTCATGAAGGCAGATGTGTCGTGCTCGGTAGTGAGTTCCTAAAAGCATAGATAAACCCTCTCCCGCTAAAAGGGAGAGTTACACAAAAGCCCTTAGCCAACCCTCATAACCACTCTAGTTTCCAATAGGTTTTCAAAAGAAGTACAAAGTTGATTAGAGTCAATGACACGCACATAATAACATCAGGAAAAAGGTGGTCCCAATATGAGCTACGTGATTTAGAGGAAACCTGAGATCCGCACAACTCTCTATACCTGAAAGAATTAAGGCAAGCAGAAGCTCTAATATGACCTCAGGAGATCTCTGATTTAGAACTGAAGCAAGACTATGGAAATCTTAACTAAATAAAATCACCTCACCATTACATGCCTCAGCTCTATCTAGCTTGAGGACAAGCTAGACTCTAAGTTAGGGGGGGTGATAACCTCCAATTTTGTGATGTTATCTTAGTATTTTTCCTCCATTTTCTACACTCCTCTTTAGATATATTAGAAAAAATCCCTAGCTATCCCCTTTTATTGCAAATAAATTGTTAGATTAACTTTTCCCCTTTTTATTTGCAGAAAAAGACACAAAAAATCATCAAAGATTCAACTAGCCTCAAGACCGCATGGGCTCAAACGGTCCCAAGACCGCATGAAGCCAATCGGTCCCGAGACCGCATGAAGCCAATCGATCTTGAGACCGCATGAAGCCAATCGATCTCAAGACCGCATGGAGTCACACGGTCCCAAGACCGCATGAAGCCAATCGGTTTTGAGACCGCATGGAGTCACACGGTCCCAAGACCGCATGAAGCCAATCGGTCCCGAGACCGCATGGAGTCACACGGTCCCGAGACCGCATGGAGTCACACGGTCCCAAGACCGCATGAAGCCAATCGGACCCGAAACCGCATGGAGTCACACGGTCCCAAGACGGCATGAAGCCAATCGGTCCCAAGACCGCATGAAGCCAAACGGTCTTGAGGTCCAAACGATCTTGAGGTCCAAACAGTCTTAAGATCCAAACGGTCTTAGGGTCCAAACGGTCTTGAGGCCCAAACGGTCTTGAAACCCAAACGGTCTTGAGGTCCAAATGGTCTCCAAACCGTTTGGCCTTCACTTAAGGCCTATAAATAAGACCCCAAGGGTCCTTCAAAAGGGGAAGTTTTTCATATGTCCAAAGGCTACCTCAATTACTTCAGAGCACATCCTACTTCCATCCTTCGCCAAGGGGTTGTCGATCTGAGAACCATACTCCATCTCGAAGCTATTTTCTCTCTCTCCGCCGACGAAGGTGGGAAGAGGGAGATCTCGTCATCGTGCAACCTGTGAAGCTGGTGGACCATTTCTCTCTCTCTCTAAGGGGTTGACTTTCCTCTCTCCTTTGTGGGGATGATGCTCTCTCTCTCTCTTTTCTTGCCTCCTTCCTTGTCCTAGTTATGAGCAAGTAGTCTTTCTCACTAGGGTGCGGGGAGTAGCCCCTCTGCCCATGTTTTCATATCATGTAAATGTAATCCATAGTTTGTAATATAGAGTTGTTATCTTTTCAGTTCAACATCAAATGTTTAATGAATGCTTGTTGCTTGATCACTAACTTGTGTTATATTTTGTCTTTTAGTATGAATTGTCTACATATGTACTATTAGATATGAAACTCGTTTGTATGTTGGTTCTAGGTGCATGTATCCACCATGCATCTGTTTCGGTATCTAGGAGTGTCTTTCAAGAAGTGGAGTATACTCACTCCCATCGTTGTACTTTCATGATATGAAATGGAATCATTTGACGTGTGAAAGTACAACCTTGGTAAGTCGAGGAACACACTTTGAGAAGGGAACGATGCAAAGCAGTTGACCATTCGTTCGGGGATGGCTGGCGTTGCATAATTCCCACACTTCTTGTAGTTAGTTCTCCGAAAGGAAACTAAATCTATGAAGATACTAACTGACTAAAACTCTTGTTGTAGGCTATGTTTTACTTTGCATGTCTTGATCCATGTGTAGTGGCGGTGAAAACCGATCACACCCTAGTGACTTTTACCATTGTTTAACTTCTTTAAATTTACTTTCTTGCTTTATTTTACATGTTCTTAGTTTAAAAACAACAAAACCAACCTTTCGATCTAAATACCAACTAATAAGTGATTAAGTGAAATTCCAACATTTTCTATCTTGTTGTAACCAACAAGACCGTTGTCACGTGGATTCGACCCTTAACTATATTACGATAAGACTTCCACGTATCTTAGCATACGTGGGTGGAGTTCTCTATCTAGTATAAGCAAGGATAAACCTAAAGACTTACCATCCTTAGGATTTTTAGTGGTGCGCGTAATTCCACGTAAGTGGAAGCTCCATCAGCTCCTTCTCACCATAGGAACATAGAAGGCCAATGTAAAAGTCCCACCTCCAAATGAGGGGGTTGTTGCACTCAATATCAACATTATCAACATTATCAATATCTTCATCATTATCAATATACGGGCAGTCATAATGGGCATGCAATCTATTTTTTCATGTTTTTCAAAATATAGTATAGAAAAATGGAAGACTAATCATAGGGAACAGTAGCTCATCCAAGTAAGTATCCAATTATATAGTCAATAGATACATAAAAGTATCTTCAGTACAATCAAAGAGGAGTTATATAATAGCGTACCTTTCACTAAAGATTTTGAGTATAGATCCACTAGTAATAGGTCAACCCTTCGAGTTAGATCCTAAAACACAATGTTTGGATCAAGGGTCAAAATCAAGATATTTGGATATCATTTTTCAATATTCAAGATTAGGGTTACACTTTCTTAGGTCAACCTTATGGTTAGGTCATCCACTTATAATCAACCAATATTTCAATATGTCCAACATGATTTCAAGTATCAAGTATTTTCGAGTGATAATGACTTTCCTAGGTTTCTAGGATCATATGTTTTAACCCTAATCTATGAACATTATCCAAGTCATCATCAATTTCTAGATTATCATCATTGTACTTAATATAATCAAGATCAGATTGATGGGTCAAAACTATATCTAGTGTTTTGCAAGATTAGGATCAATATCAAGATTACTCATATTCCTTATAATCAAGATTGAATCAAGTCAACAAATATAAATCTAGATCATTAATGAGTCAATTATGATTTTAGAGTCTCAATATGAACATTCGAGTCAAATATTAGGGCTTCAGTGTTTGGTCAAGATTAACCACAAATAGAGACATTTAGACCAATTACATAAGCAAGAATCAAGATATAGCTATATCGGTGAGAATCGTTTGGAATCAGGTTTCAAAATTATTTTTAAACGATCCATTGGATTTTTCTGATCAAGATGGACTACTTATTTGTAATTTTTGGAGTTTGGATGCATTTTCTATGATTAAAACGAGATTTGGGCATTACATTGAATATTTGTCACAGAAGAGAATATAATACCTTAATTGTGAAATATGAGGGCCGTTGGATCCAAATTGGATGGCCTCGATCGTGTCACATGTCTCACTGGTCTAGTGGATTATTGGACTCATTTGAGTGGCTAAATTGGCCAGTTTACACTTGATTTCTTGGTTCACGGGTTCAATGTTGATTTGGTTAGTTCATTCCTCGATTTACTGCTTCAGACGATGGTTCATTGGTTCCTTGGATTGGTCGGTTATCTACTGGACCGGAAGTTCACAAGACTATTCCTCTCTTGTGCAGAATGAACTCATTAGCCTAGAACTAGGGTAGAGGGCTTTGCCAGTGAGGTGAAGGCTTTGGAGGAGGAGTAGCCGTAGAGGGTAGGGAAGGTGTCGCCTGACCTCGTCGCGACCTCGCATATGAGGTGGTGGTGGCTGATTGACGAGAGGGGGTGAGTATAGGGAAAGCCCAATGTGAGTAGGGTGGCAGTTCCACAATAGAGAAGGAGGTTGCAGATGCAAAAACAAAGTGTTTGAGGCCAAGATGGCATGCGAGGCTGTGCTCTAAGCAAGATGTGCTTGCTGCGGGCCTTGGGAGGTCCCTTTTATAGCATCATGGGGGGATTTAGTGCTAGATGATCTAGAGCAGCAGTGATGGCTGCCGGGATGAGAAAGGTGAGCATAGAGCTAGTTTTGGCAGTGCAAGGATGCTCAAAATCTTGTCAAAATAGGGCTTGCCCAGTTCAAAATTGCGAGAGGGTCATTTTGGCTCGCTTAGAATTGCAAATAGCGTTCTAGAGCGGGAGATCGATCATCATGGTCGCATTCATATACCTCCCTATAATTAGTGGGAGGTTGAAGATAACCTCACAGGTACTGGATCAGACCCCTGATCCGCATGTCTCAGATCTGAGGGTTGGGGTTCATCCCCTACATTTATAATGGATCGATGACTTGGAAAGGGGCAATTAAAAGGGCAAATAAAAGAATTTCCAATACATAAACTTCAAGAAATCATAGTAAATTGTAGGAATGTCTAATTGTTCTCAAATTTGGATCACAGCTTCAAAAAGACGTGGAGAACCTTTATAAAAAGTTTGAGAACAAAAGCATGAGATTTGATGGATCAATTTTCTTCATTGGACAAAGTGATGATTGAATCTTATTTGAGGTGTGATAATGTGTATAAAAACTAAATTGATCACCATATTTTGTCTTTGAGCCTCAACATTGATTATTAAGGCAATAAAAATTATTTGAGACCATGAGAGAATATAATGAGGTCAAAAGAGTAATTATCTCATTATTATGCTAAAATCCACTTTGTCACATCCTTCCCTCCTTAAAAAGGAATTTTGTCCCAAAAATTTCAAAAAAATCCTCAAAAATTGGGATGATTCAACCTAAGTCATTTCCTCAAATAGTGGGGTATCCTCAAGTATAAAATAAAAATCATGTTCTCAAATTTCAAGTAATTCAATAATCATAATTGGGATTCCATGTTCCATAACATAATCAACTTGGTACTAACACCATTTCATCATCAAGCAATTGAGTATCAAGATAAGCACATATATTATCCAAAGTCATTATATGAGTCACAAATATGTAAAGCATCCCATTGATCGCAAATTTGGAGAGATCATATTTTAGGTCAAACAAATTGAGTTCAAGTGTACAAGGTGACTTTCAATCCCAATATCTTAGGGTCTTAAACTCTACATTGGCCTAGGTGGGGATATACATCCATGATTTGAGATTTTAGATTTCAACATTTCAAGAACACATCATACTTTCAATATCATGATTTTCAGGCTCAAAATCACTGGGAGGTCCCACCCTAGTCCTAATAAGAGCTAAACCCTAATTCATAAGTCGAGAAGTCAAAATAGTCATTATTTAAAAAAATTCAAGATTTGGGATTTTGAAGTCATTAGTCATATATCTCAATGTCCAAAAACTGTGATCATGGAGTTTGTATCATTATTGAGATTTGATATTTGTGAGTCACAATATTATATATCAATATCAAGAGTCAAGATTTTTGGACATCAAATGTCATAGGTCCAGAATTTGGAAGCTAGGGTTTAGATTCCTATTTAGACCTTAGGGGATATAACTCACTTATATTCCATTTTGAGAAACAATATTTAAGCAATATTTGATCAACAAATCAAAATTTCATTATCATTGTATCCAAGTTTGATGAATGATCTTGACCTAGGTCTATCTAGGAAGTCAACCACAAGCTATAGTCAACATTGTCATATATCAAGGTCATTATCAAATCAATATTCAACATCGAGTATCAACATTGGGTTTAACCTATTAAGCCTAAGGTCAACCAATCCAAATCGGGTGAAAAGGGATACTTTTCGAAACTCTAAATAATCAACCATATGAAAATTTAGATCTAGTCATAATAGGGATGTGACCTAGGTTAGGGGAGTCATGAGTCAACTATCACCCTAATCTATAACATTACCACATTAGTCATTATCCATCGAGATTATTCAAATAGGGAGAGTATCAATGATCATATCATGTTTTACAAGGTCATAACATCAAAATTCAAGATAATAGGGCAATAATGTCAAGTTTTGTAATCCTTTCCTTTCATGATCAAGGTAGTGATAAAATAGAGGGTTTGAATTTGGCATTCAAGGATTTAGAGAAAAGTAGTGCAAAATCTAGTGCCATACTCATCATATCAAAATCGAGATTGCAAAAGGCATCAATAGTCAATAGGAAAACTACTTTTTGCATCATAATCTTACATCAAATAGGATATGGAATAGTCAAGATGTGTATAAAATAGGATATGAGTTTTCTTAACTATGTTTGAGGTTTAATCAACAATAGGGAAACATGGGTTTAATCAAATAGGGAACTTATCAACAATAAGGTATAAGGTATAAGTCATCCTTATTTCACCATATCATAACCTCAAACATAGTCAAAATTGAGTGTTCATGATATTAGGGGTCATACATGAGTATTTGATTTCAAAATTAATTGATCAAAATTGAGTTTTCAAACTAAGGTCAGATCATGGTATCAACTTTCAAAATTTTGTGATAATCATTTTTACCATGCATAAGCTACCCATAATTGAGACATCATGTGGTAAAAGGTAACAAGAAAAGGACCACATGAGGAGATGAGAAGACTACCTAATCTACATCTACATGGGTGGCTTAGGATAGTCCTTAAAAAAGAGATCAGATGCTAGACGAATCTCTAGGGTTTCACAAGAGAACCTTTCGGTCTAGTTCTGGATCAATTGAGGCCAGGTAGAGTGGGGGATCTCAGCCACCATGAAGATGGATAGGAGAAATTATGCTAGGACCTCGAGCCTAAACACCTCAATTTTCACCATTATGGACTTTAGAGTTTCTTGGGTGTAAGAGACTCGAGAAATTATTTACTTAAAGTATATGGGAGTGTGTAAGATCTGATACCAAGTGTCACAGAACCATTTTTATCTTAATCCCAATCTCACTGCCTAGACAGTGGTAAAGGGATTGAAGAGCCTATCCCTGAGTGGCCCGATAGGATCTATCACACTGACATACACAATAAGATATAATAACTCGAAAAACTGGATATTTGAAGAACAAATAACCCAATATAGAGTTATATCAGATTTGCCTTTGTCATTAGAGTATGTAGAGTGCGGAAGCGATCTTATTCATCATTCCACTTGTATTGCCTAAAATTAAGAAAATCAAGACACAATCATGCAATTGCACGGTACGCTATCAAAATCAAGTAAAACGGTTTATAACAAAAGAGTATACTTGGTAGGACTTATATTCAAAAGAATAACAAATGATTTCCAAAACCAATATCATTCAAAAAAATGTTTGTTATTCAACGATTCAATTTTTATTTCGAGTTCCCATTATGTTGTAATCAAATAAGCATGCTTATATATTTTGTGTAACTCTATTTCCCCAATGCGATGGGGAAGGTCACTAGGCTCCTTCTCACCATAGGAACATAGGAGGCCAATGTACAAGTCCCACCTCCAAATGAGGGGGTTGTTGCACTCAATATCAACATTTTCAATATCATCATTATCAATATACGGGCAGTCATAACGGGCATGCAATTTATGTTTTAATGATTTTCAAAATATAGTACAGAAAAATGGAAGACTAATCATAGGGAACAATAGCTCGTCCAAGTAAGTAGCCAAGTATATAGTCAAGAGATAAATAAAAGTATCTTCAATACAATCAAGGACGAGTTATATAATAGCGTACCTTTCACTGAAGATTTCAAGTATAGATCCACTAGTAATAGGTCGACCCTTCGAGTTAGATCCTAAAACACAATGTTTGGATCAAGGGTCAAGATCAATATATTTGGATATCATGTTTCAATATTAGAGATTAGGGTTACAATTTCTTAGGTCAACCATAGGGTTAGGTCGTCCAATTATAATCAACCAATATTTCAATATGTCCAACATGATTTCAAGTATCAAGTATATTTTAGTGTGAATGACTTTCCTAGGTTTCTAGGATCATATGTGTTTACCCTAATCTATGACCATTATCCAAGTCATCATCAATTTCTAGATTATCATCATTGTACTTAATATAATCAAGATCAGATTGATGGGTGAAAACTATATCAAGTGTTTTGCAAGATTAAGATCAATATCAAGATTACTCATATTCCTTATAATTAAGATTGAATGAAGTCAACAAATATAAATCTAGATCATTAATGGGTCAAGTATGATATTAGAGTCTCAATATGAACATTCGACTCAAAAATTAAGGTTTTCACTATTTAGTCAAGATTAACCAAAAATAGAGTCATTTAGACCAATTACATAAGCAAGAGATCAAGATATAGGTATATCAGTGAGATTAGTTTGGAATTAGGTTTCAAAAGTATTTTTAAATGATCCATTTGATTTTTCTAATCAAGGTGGACTACTTATTTGTAATTTTTGGAGTTTAGATGCATTTTCTATGATTAAAACGAGATATGGGCATTTAATTGAATATTTGTCAAAGAAGAGAATATAATACCTTAATTGCGAAATATCTGGGTCGCTGGATCCAAATTGGATGGCCTCGATCGTGCCACATGGCTCACTGGTCAAGTGGATTAGTAGACTCAGTTCAGTGGCTAAATTGGTTGGTTTACACTTGATTTCTTGGTTTACGGGTTCAATGTTGATTTGGCAGGTTCGTTCCTCGATTTACTGCTTCATACGATGGTTCATTGGCTCCTTGGATTGGTCGATTCTCTACTGGACCGGTGGTTCACAAGACTATTCCTCTCTTGTGCAGAATGAACTCCTGAGCCCAAAACTAGGGTAGAGGGCTTTGCCGGCGAGGTGAAGGCTTAGGTGGAGGAGTAGCCGTAGAGGGCAGGGAAGGTGCCGCCTGACCTCATCGCGACCTCATGTATAAGGTGGTGGTGGATGATTGATGAGAGGGGGAGAGGATAGGGAAAGCCCAATGTGAGAAGGGTGACGATGCCATAATAGAGTAGGAGGTCGGGGATGCAAAAATAGAGTCTTTGAGGCCAAGAAGGCATGTGAGGCTGCGCTCTAAGAAAGATGCACTTGTTGTGGGCCTTGGGTGGTCCCTTTTATAGCATCAAGGGGGATTTAGGGCTAGAGGATCTAGAGTAGTAGCCATGGATGCTGGGATTAGAAAGGAGATCAAAGAGCTCATTTTGGCAGTGCAAGGATGCTTGAAATCTTGTCAAAATAGAGCTTGCCTAGTTCAAAATGGCGAGATGGTCGTTTTGGCTTGCTTAGAATTTCAAATAGCGGTCAAGAGTGGTAGATCGATCATCATGGTCGCATTCATACCTCCCTGCAATCAGAGGGAGGTTGAAGATAACTTCACAGTTGCTGGATCAGACCCCTGATCCGCAGGTCTTAGATCTGAGGGTTGGGGTTCATGCCCTCCCTTTACAACAGGTCGATGACTTGGAAAAGGGCAATTAAAATGGCAAATAAAAGAATTTATAATACATAAACTTCAAGAAATCATAGTAAATTGTAAGAATGTCCAATTGTTCTTAAATTTGGATCACAGCTTCAAAAAATGTGGAGAACATTTATCAAAAGTTTGAGAACAAAAACATGAGGTTTGATGGATCAATTTGCTTCTTTGGACAAAGTGATGATTGAATCTAATTTGAGGTGTGATAATGTGTATAAAAACTACATTGATCACCATATTTTGTATTTGAGCCTCAACATTGACTATGAAGACAATAAAAATTATTTGAGACCATGAGAGAATATAATGAGGTCAAAAGAATAATTATCTCATTCTTATACTAAAATCCACTTTGTCACATCAGGCATCTCCTCATCCATAGAAGGATCGAAGCGATGACCAAGACAATGAGCATTCTTCTCATCCCAAGCCATACCAAGAGCATAAAGCTCATTAGCCTAAGGGGAGGAGGGAGTAGAATCACCCAGATTGGCAAGTAGAGTGACCAAGGGGTAGCAGGTCATGGAAAGAAGGTAGGAGCAGGACCACCAACACCAGAGGGTGTGGGAGCAGTAGTAGAAGGCTTAGGTGTAGGGTAGAAGTGATTATATGCATAGGATGCATAATCACTACCGGGGTAAGGCTGGTAGGTGGGGTAAGCATGTGCACATGGTAAGTTCATGTTATACATGATTGAAAATAAATCTTGGAGTAGATGCTCCAGGACCTGGAGGTTGTATGCCTATTGGTGTATCATATAACCCATGAGGGCTTCATTGGACACACAGAACGAGGCATGGCTAGGTTGGGTAGGCTGAGGAGGTGGAGGAGCTCGGGATGAGGTAGGTGTAGTTGAGGAAGAGGCAGAGACAGAGGCACCGTGTGTGGTGGAGGAAAAGACTGGCATAGATTTTTGAAGAGTGGTATCACCGATACACACTCCCTTCCTGGAAGGTCTGCAGTGGAAGTCAGAGAATACTAATTTCTCAGTGGCAAATTGGAAAAGGCCACATATCAGGGCAGGATAAGGGGGATGGGTTCCATGGGTGTTCTTACCAGAGTCAAAGAAAGTCATGTGGTGAAGGATGTATCTAGACCACTTGACTCCGACATTCTCCAAGATGCAGTACATTATTACCGCAGTGTTCTCTGCAATATTCATTTGGTTTTTCTTTGGGTGGATGTTGTCGTTGACCACTAGGGCTAATATACACTTCTTAAGATCAAGGAGGAGGAGGGTAGGGTGTTATTCTTCTTATAGGGAACACTAGGTTTCTTTATATAGTGATGGATATCAAGAAGAGTGATCTCATTCTGCTTGTAGAAACCTTTAGGGTCTAATAGGTCAAAATACTCACCATAATCCTTATGCAAGGTATTATTCTCATCAGCTCCTGAAAAGAAGACATACAGGATATCCTCTGAGATTTGGAATTTCTTCCTCGTAATCATAGAAGTAAGGATCACTTGAGTATTCAGAGGGGGTACAAGGGAGTCGTAATTCCAACACAAATTTGCATAGAATTTTTGAACTGCTTTCATGCTTATAAGAGAATTGACAAAGCAGTCATGCTTGATAGTGAGGGAAGAAAGGTGAGGAACAAAAAGCAAATTTGCCACTTGATCGATGATATCTTGACGCCTAAGGCTAGGCTAAAAAGGGCTCTAACAGGAAAAGGACGCCTAGGAAGAAGATCCTTATACCAATTTACAACCTCTATTGACACAAAGAGGGTCTCATCAAAAGGAATCAAGCAGGAAGAAGAGGAGGAGGATGGTGCATTGCTAGGGGCGGCTCTCTTCCTTCTATTTGAATCCATGGAGGTGAAATGAGGAGCAAGGAGAGATCAAACGCACAAAACATTCCACAAAAAATGTTCACACACCTAGGTTGAGTAAGGGGGAAGGTCTCCCTAGGTCAGGTTAGGGCTAGGTTAGGGAAGGTAAGGTCTGGGTTTGAGAGCTTAGGGCTAGAAGGAGAGGAATCGTTCGACTATTCTCTAGTTGAGAGGGAGAATAGTCAGCCGAACTCAACTTAAGTTGGCTTCAGCCCGCTGATCGATCGAGTTTTGTGAGGTGGAAACTCGACCTATTGGTCCATTTTAAAAAGCTCTCGGCCATGAATCGGTCAAGTTTGTCCTAGGGGAAACTCGACCGATGGTCAACCTGACCTAAAACCATCAAACTTAATTTCTAGCCATTTGAATATTGATTAAATTTATTTTTAATTCCATTATGTATATTAAACATACTTAGGAACATATCACTCATCATTGGAACTATTTTTCAATAAAATAAGCATTTGAAAAAAATACCCAAAAACAAGAGGAAAAAACAAGGCAATATGAACATGAAAAGCCAATTTTAAGCATATTAGCACTTAAAGATAATCAAGATAGATGCAAAACATATAGTGTAACATCCCTGACCTAGATTTAGGACTAACCCTATTTGTTTGGCTTAAATAAGTTGCTTATAACTTTAATATAATTCTCTAAAGTGTTTTGTTAACAGGTGACAAACTTATGTTTCAAGTTTGGTCTTGTTTGAATAATGTTTGAGCAATGTTCTCTTATTTTGGACCAAAATGCAATTTACCCAAGAAGAGGGGTTATATTGCAATATGTCACATATTGAATGTACAACATGTTTTTTAGAATCATAATAGAGGGAATGATTCTAGGTGGTGGATTGTGGAAAGCCTAAATTCCAAGTTTGAACTTGTTTGAATAATGTTAGTGCCTTTTGTACCAATTTTGATACAAATTGTAATTTACCCAAAATGTAAGGTTGATATTCAAACTACCACCTCTAGAGTATCCCTACTTCCTATATGTATCATTTATAGGGTATATAAAGAAGGATGCACCATTTTTGAAATATTTATGAGTGATAGTATTTTGGGTGATGAAAAGACCAAGAAAGGGTTGAATGTGAAACCCTAACTTGGGTTGTATCGAGTTGTAGAGTTCATATGAGAGTGCATGTCAGAAAAGGAGCCATGGGGGGAGTCTCATATCGGTTTCTTAACTCTTGGAATTGTCCATGATGGGATAAGCACCTCAAGGAGGTGAAGTGTATTGGTTTACAACTTCCTTGGAAAAGTTGTATCGGGTTGTGAATAAAGTGGTTATTGAGTTGAAATATCTTATCCAACAAGATGAGTGATGGACGAAATATCATCTCTAGATTATCCTAAATTGTTTTTCATGTCAAGATAAATATGAGTGCATGCATGTACACATGTCAACCATGCATGGATACGTGGCACGTAGTAGCTTAAAAAGATGACACCTCATATACACTCTTTTTCATGAACCTCAACTATATATCCATTCCTTTCACGTATTAGTGAAACTTTTCAAACATTACCACCCTTAATCTCTTATATATCATTCATAGTGTCTTGGTATTGTGCATAGGTGAAGGGGTATCATTCATTGAGCCTTGACATCGGCTATAGCAAGGTGATATCAGCCATAGCAAAGTGATATCGGCCAAGTGAAGGGATATCGACCACAAGTGAGGGATATTGGCCACAAGTGGTGAGGTATCATGCATAGTGATGAGGTGCACAAGTCTTGGATCTTTTATAAGCTCATATTCAACCTAGGGAATGTGAAGCTTTGGAACTTGGAGATTTGAAGTTGTTCTTGAGGCAGGTTATATAACTTGAACCCAATTATGTTATTATTCACCTTCAATTCTGTTATACTTGTTCATCTACTTTCAATTTCAAATTCCCTTGAATAATTGATGATCCCTTGAGTTCTAAAAGTTGTTTAGGACTGTTGTACATGAACTAAAATAGTAAGAACAAAGGTCTTGAGCTTAATGATGGTGACATCATCATGGTCCAACCAGATTATGGGTTGAAGTACCTCTAACCCGATATGACAAACCCTAGATGATGGGTAGCTTGATATAGTGATGAGTTTATACCTCATGGACGATATGAGTGACACATACATAAACCTTGTGTATCATATGGTGTCAAGCATACACCTTGAGCACGATATGAGGTCAAGCAAACACACCTTATGCATGACATGGTGTCAATTATACACCCTAACCCGATATAGTGTTGAAAACTTAGATGATGATATGAAACCCAACATACCTTGGAACCCCACACCCCTATCATTTTATATAATGGTTTAATTGTGAAGGGTTCAACTAGTTGTCTAGACTGTCACTCAACACATGATAGAATTAATCCCTTGAAGGTGTAAAAAGGTATGAGCATAAGGGTCTAACCCGATATGGTAACCCGATATGGTGAGGTGAATATACCACTAGCACGATACCGTGATGAAGCATATACCTTATGTATGATATGATGATGAAGTTCACACCTAGTGCATGATATGGTATCAAGTGTACACCTTATACATGATATGAGGTCAAGCACTCACCTCATACACATTATGGAGCTAAGTACCTCTAACTTGAGATGACAAACCTTAAATGTTGGGCAACCTGATATGGGTGCACGATATGGTAGTGGGGGATACACCTTATACACAATATGTTGATGTGGATACACCTCATGCCCAATATGGATGAATGATATGGTGATGAGGTTACACATCAAGAATGATATGGTGTCAAGTACACACCTTTATGCCCAATATGGTGGAAGCACCTCAATTCAATGTACTTGATTAAGTAACACATAAATTGCATTATGTTGAGTAATACATTAAGATATAAAGAGTTTAATGCAGTGTGTTAAGTGTAGGCCAATGTAACTTGAGAGAAGGATTGATCCAATTAAATAGAGTATGATGCAATCAACATCCTAGTGAGGATGAGAGAGAAACTTTTACATATGTGATAATCATGTTAATGAGCTTACATTGATACTCCTAATTTAAGTGGAGTATGAATTAGGGTTTGATTCTTGATGATATGATTTGAAACCAAAATTGTTTAATAAGGGGATAACCCTAACCCTAATGAAGGGTGATGATATGATTTGAAATGCTAATTGGTTAAGAAGGGGAAACCATAACCCTAATGAAGGGTGATGGTATTCACTTGAAACCCAAATCAGTTAGAATGAGAAACCCTAACCCTAATAATGGGAAGGATGTATTTCTCTTGTACCACATAGTGATGATGTGAATCTGAAACCCTAACCGGTTAAAATGGGAAACCCTAACCCTAATAATGGGAAGGTTGTATTTCTCTTATATTGCATGGTGATGTTATATACTACTAGTGTTTTTATCATGAAGTGCTAACCATGCAAGAATCATGAGATGATGAGCATAGCCTGATATGAGCTATGATGTTTTATATAATACAGATATTTAAATGGGCCTTGTCAGCCATGTTAAATACTTATACAACAAGTATAATGCTTAAAGGGTCTAATTACCTAAACAGATAGTTTTTTCCTAGTGAGAGGTGATAAGATATTTAAATGGGCCGTGTGAGCCATATAAAATACTTGTGCAACAAGTATAATGTATACCTTGGTCTGAGGACCTAGAGGTAACAGTTACCTGATGAGAGGAGACAATGTTCAGTGATGAACTAAGAGTTTGAATACCCATATCTTGTAATCATGATGATGATAATGCTAAGGGAGAAGAATCCCTAGTAATGTGATAAGGGACAGAGATCCCAAGAGTTATGCATTCAATGTGTTCCAAAGATCATGAAAGTACTTTATAAATGTATTACACCTTTCTTTGTAGCATCTATTATAATTCATGTTTGTAACTTGGTTGATGCTAAAAGATATTGTAATGCGATAATTAATCAAATGGAATCTCATCATGTAGTTTCCCTGACCATAGATCCATTCAGTGTCAGAATTTTCTGAATGGTGAAATGAGTTTAACTCAGAGAGCATATTTTTGAATATGCGGGGGTGAAGGATGAAATATATCCATACGTCCTAATGAAGAATTGATGTAGTACCTTCCTCATTTATTTTATATCGAGATGATGTGAATCTCCCGACCAAATGAGGAATTGATGTGTACATTCTTCTTCATTAAGTGTTATCGAGATTGATATATATATCTTCTGACCAGATGAGGAATTGATGTATAATCTTCCTTATCATTATAATCAGGGGATGGCTAACTAAAATCTCCTTGAAGAGAGTGCATGCTATGGCTATAGCTCTATAGAGAAGATACCAATATACCCTTGTAAGCTAATTGCAGTTTACACAAGATGTCTTGCTAGTTATCTCGTACTGGCTGAGATGGGTGAGGTCATGGCAGTCGGCTCTTCCATTCACCTTGTATGGTATTGATGCTTTACGTAGTCATGGTCAGTTGGAGCATGAGCGGTATACTTCATCTCCTCAGGGAATAAGTGTGATTGTAAATATGTAATCAGCCGTGTAGCATATTTTCTTAAGGATCGAATATGGAAGACATTGGTTGATGCACACTTCTTTTATGCATCTTAAATGGATAGATATTATACATGTTCTTTATGTTCCTTATAAAGTGAATAGATGATTTATTTCTCTATCATAGATAGTTGTATTACTTTAAGAGATGAGTTTTCTCTGTTCTTCTTATAATAAAGATTAATCTTGCTTGTCAATATAAAAGAACCTCTGCTCAGTTTTATACTGTTTACCTATGATAATAATATTGTTGGCGGAGAGTTATATCTCTCACTGGGCCAATTATCTCAAGATCCACTATTTTTTAGGTGGGCATGCATGAGGAGGTAGAGAACATTTTGCAGAGGAAGAACAACAATAGCTTGCAGGAACAGTAGTAATAGCTCAGGTTGAGTGTATTGTCTGTCGTGTCTTGTAGATAAAGGTCCTATGTGTGTTCTCTATACTCTCAGATCCTTGGATTTAGAACGTGATGGTTTTATGAACGATCTAAGATTTTGGCTTGAATTCCTTGGGGTTTTTGTTGCTTATGTATAGGTTTTGGCAGAGCAACTGTTATATGTTATCCTCGAGATGAGATGGTACAACATATGTACAATGGGAACCATGATGTATATAAAGTTTTGGTTCTTCCTTTAAGAGTTTCCTAGAAATTGATCTCTTTGCAAAATGGTTTTATTTTTAGTGATTTTGTTAATCTGCTGCTTATGATTATTCTGCAATTATTACTGGTGGCAATTTGGCTTGATTCGATGTCATGTCGTCACATATAGGGTAGATGACTAATAGCTAGAAGGCATATCAGATTTATTCAAGTCAGTCACAAGCAATTTTGATCTAATAAAATTGAATTTCTCTCTAGCTAGGGGTTTAGTGAAAATGTCTACCAACTGATTTTCCATGTCCACATGTGTGATATAAATATCCTTCTTGGCAATGTGATCACGAAGAAAGTGATGGTGAACCTATGTATGTTTAGCTCTACTATGCAATATAGGATTGTAAGACAAGTTGATTACACTAGTATTATCAGAATAGATAGCAGAAGCATCAAAATGAATGTTAAAGTCTTGGAGCATTTGCTTCATGCATAGGACCTGGGAATAACAACTCCTGGCTACAATGTATTTAGCCTCGGTGGTTGATAATGCCACAGTGCTCTGTTTCTTGGAGAACCAAGACACCAAGCATGGTCCTAGGAGGAAACAAGTGCCACTTGTGCACTTTCTATCAATCAATCAGCCTGCATAATCGACATCACTATAGGTAGTAAGAGTAAAGTCCCTTGACTTGGGATAACATAGTCCAAAATTTTGAGTTTTGTCTAGGTACCTTAGAATCCTCTTAACAGCTATAAGATGAGATTTCTTAGTATTTGATTGAAATCTAGCACACAAGCCAACACTAAACATTGTGTCAGGTCTAGAGGCAGTTAAGTAAAGTAAACTTTCAATCATACCTCTATAGAGCTTCTCATCTACCTTTTCACCTTCTTCATCTTTATTAAGTTTGGCGGTGTTTGACATGGGTGTGTCCATCGGCTTGGTATTCTCCATCCAAAAGCGCTCAAGTAGTTCATTTGTATACTTACCTTGGTTGATGAAGTTCCCATATTTTGTTTGTTTGATTTGAAAGTTGAGGAAGAATGTCAGTTCACCCATCATACTCATCTCGAATTCACCCTATATAACATCACTAAATTCTTCACAAAGATCAAGGTTAGTTCCACCAAAAATGTTATCAACAAAATATATTTGAATGATAAGAAATTTGTTAGAAGTGTGCTTTAGAAACAAGGTAGAATCCACTTTGCCCATGATATAACCATGATCTAACAAAAAATTCTTTAATTTCTCATACCAGGCCCTTAGTGCTTGTTTCAGTCTATAGAGAGCTTTTTGCGACAAATAAACATGGTTAGGTAGATTATCATGTTCAAAGCCCGTAGGTTGTGCAATATACACTTACTCCTCAATTGTACCATTAAAAAATGCAATTTTAAAATCCATTTGATACAAAAGAAAGTTTTTATGACTAGCAAAAGCAAGCAACATATGAATGGACTCAAGTCTAGCTATAGGTGCATATGTTTCATCAAAGTCAATACCAGGCTATTGATTGTAGCCTTGAGCCACTAACCTTGCTTTGTTTCTTACCACTTTGCCGATTTCATCTAGCTTGTTGTGGTAGACCCATTTAGTTCCAATGATCTTTCTATCACTTGGTCTTGGCACAAGGGTCCAAACTTTGTTCTTCTCAAATTTTTCCATCTCCTCTTGCATAGATAGGATCCATTCTTCATCCCCAAGATCTTCCTTGACATATTTAGGCTCTAGTTGTGAGATGAAGGTGTTGTTGTCTTGTTCTTTGTTGAATGTTACTTGCATCTTCACTCTCTCAAATGGATCACCTAAAATCAACTCCTTATTTTGGGTGATGTTGTGTTCTTTAAGGATAGGAATTACTTCATCTGCAACGTCATCATTTGAAACAATATCTTTGGAAATAGAGGGGTTAGTCTCAATAAACTCTACATTAACATATTCTTCTACCTGAGCAAGATCAACATTATAAACTCGATATGCCTTGCTAGTAGTACTATAGCCAAGAAAGAAAGCCTTATACGATTTCATATCCAACTTTTCGAGAGAATCTTTCATATTCAAAACAAAACAAGGACATTTGAAAACATGAAAATACTCGATATAAGGCTTCCTACCACGCCATATCTCATAGGGGGTTTTCTTAAGAGAAGGATGAGTCAAAACACGATTTTGTACAAAACAAGAGGTATTGACAACTTCAACCCAAAACTTCTTAGGAGTATCATACTCAAGAAGCATGGTCCTAGCCATCTCCTATGGAGACCTGTTCTTCCTCTCTACAACCCCATTTTGTTGAGCTGTTCGAGGTGAAGAAAAGTTCTGTGTAACCCAATTCTTGACAAAAATGCTCAAAAAATTCATTTTCAAATTCTCCCCCATGGTCACTACAGATGGAAACAGTCCAACAAGAATCTTCATTTTCAACTCATTTGTAAATACTAGAGAAAATGTTAAGCGTATCACTCTTTGAAATGAGAAAGAAGGTCCAAGTATGTCTAGAGAAATCATCAACAATAACAAGGCAATACTTGGAACCACGAAGTGATTGCATTCTCATTGGTCCAAATAGGTCAATATGAAGTAGCATAAGAGCTCTCTTAGTGATAAGGACTCTTTTGGATTTCAAGGAGGACTTGGTTTGCTTTCCTTGTGTACAAGGTTGGCATTCTTCATCCTTTTCAAAATCCAATTTAGGAAGTCCCTTGACTAAGTCCTTTTTGCTCAACTTCTTTAATTGATGCATATTTACATGACCAAGCTGGAAGTTCCAAAGAGAAATATCATTCAAATTGGCTAAAAGGCATCTACCAACCACATGCTTAATAGAGTTAAGAATAATAACATAAAGTTTACCACCTCTAGTTCCCTTAGATATAACTTGGTAGGTGAGGGAATCTAGAATCAAACATTCAAAAGCAGTAAATGGTACAAGGTAACCATTATCACAAAGTTGACTAACACTTATTAAATTATGATGTAGGACATCCACAAAAAGAACATTCTTGATGCATAAGGATTCACCTACGTCATCCTCACCTTTGACTTTACCTTTCCTGTTGTCCCCAAAGGTAATAGATCCTCGTTTCTTCTTTGTGAAATTGTTGAAATGGCTTATGTCACCGGTCATGTGCTTTGTGCAGCCACTATCAACAGTCCATCTATCTTTTCCCTGCAAGAAAGGAGAGTTTCTATTCTAAACTCAAACTTTGGGATCCGGAGTTAGCTTGGGGACCCATTTCTTATTTGGGTTGGTCCCCTTAGGCTTGTAAGGAAAATAAGTGGAATAATGATCATCACATTTGCAATAAGAACAAACCATATGATTCTTAGTTCTTGAAGATTCTCCTACAAAGAAGGAGATCTCCTTGATCTTTTTCTTAACTTTGGCCTTACTCTTGCCCTTTGAGGCGACTACAAATTTCAAACCACTAGTACCACTTTGTTGGGTAGAATGATCAAGGATTTCATTTAGGGAGTTCTTTCCTTTCAGGAATTTCTACATGGATGCTCTTAATCTATGGTTATCATCATTCAAAGAAATAATAGTAGAAGATAAACTAGATATGTCATCCTTAGAATCCATAAGATCAACCTCAAGACATAAAGGCATTAGTAAGATATGAATGTTTTTCAAGAGAGATGGAAGCAACAATAACACTAGGCAACAAAGGTCTAAAAGATAAATCATTTACTTGACTAAGCAACCTAGCATTTTCCGATTTTAGCATTTCAATCTCTTTGAGATAAACATCTCTCTCTTCTCTATGAGCATCAATAAGCAACTTAAATTCAGCATTTTCAATTTTATGCAATTCAAGTTCCTTTAGGAAATTCTGGTTCTCTTCCTTAAGACTTTCAATGTTCTTAAGGTAGATACCATTCTCAACTTCAACCCCAATTGTAGTGGAGTTCAAGATCAAGGTATTGCCCTTGCAAATTATCAATACTCTCACGGTTGATTTTCTCATTCAATTCCAAAATTTCAAGCTTAGCATAAAGATCATCAATGATTTTTCCTAACTATTTTCTTTTAGATTTACATTTAGCAAAAGAAGAATGGGTAGTAACAAGCATGTCAATAATATCTTCTTAAGGAAATTCATACACACTTACCTCACTTACCTCACCAATGTCTTCACTTATAGAGCCCATGAGAGCAAGGTGGTACTCTCCATCTTCTTTGGAGCGAGAGCTGCTTGAAGATGAAGCTTCCCAAGCCACATGAGTTGCATTCTTGTGTCTCTTTTCCTTCTTGTCCTTCCTCTTATTATTTCTCACCTTCTTGTAATCCTCTTCTTTCCTTGAGCTTCTCTTGTGGTGAGACTTTCTTGACTTTGGGTATTCACTCTTGTAGTGCCCCTTTTGACCACACTTCTATCATCTCAGAGTAAAGTAGGAGGAGGCTTGCTTTCCCTTGAAGTTCTTGCCCTTGGTGTAGCTGGCTTCATGCTGACTAGGTCCTTCATCTTCACTAGAGGAGGGGGAAGAAGTCCGGGATGCAAGTTGTTGTTGAAGGATAAAAGCCTCCATTTGTGCTTTGAAAGCACTATTTTTTATCTTCTTGGCTTCCTTCACTTCTTGGTTGGCTTCTTCTTCTTGTTTGTCAAGTCTAGGCTCATGCGCTTGAAGATTGCCAATGAGTTCTTCATTTGGGATGTCACCAAGGATCCTCACTTCTTCAATGGAGGTGACCTTTGACTCCCATATCTTTGAAAGAGTACTCAAGATTTTTGAGTTGATGACACCTCTATCCAAAGTGTTGCCCAATGTACCCAGCCCGTTGATGATGACATTAAGCCTTGAATACATCACTACAATGCCTTCTTTCTTTCCCATCTTGAAGCTCTCTAGGAGTTTGTTCAAGATATAGATCTTTGCCTCCTTAACTTGCTTTGTGCCTTCATAATGTGATGCAAAGCTTGTCCTAAATCTCATAGGTGTTGTCCCATGATGAAATCTGATTGAACTCTGTGGGGGTGAGGGTTGCATAGAGGATTCTAATTGCCTTTGCATTGAGTTGAGCCTCCTTGAGAGCAGCTTCACTCCATGTAGCAACAACTCAAGTTGGCTCCTTGTAAGGTGTGACCATCACATTCCACATTTCAAAGTTCATCCCTTGAATGTATAACTGCATCCACCTCTTCCAATAGAGAAAGGTAGTGCCATCAAAGACTGGAGGATGCATGGAGAAGCCTCCCTCTAGGTTGAGTGAAACAAGTTGGTTGTCGCCCATCTTCTCATCTCATGGGAGATTTTTGGAGAAGATCCTTTGCTCTGATTCCACTTACTGGATCTAAGGGCTCTAGAGGGGGTGAATAGAGCTACAAAATTTCTCACAAAACAGATTAGACATTCATTTATATTAATTAGGAGAAAAATCTTAATTACAATTTGAAGTCCTATCTAACAAGCATAGCAAGGATGAGAGAGATTGATAGCAAGAACTTGACAAAGGGATGTAGAGTGGTTCCACACTTCAAACTAGAAGTAAGTCAGTCCACTACATAGAGAGGCCAACCTCTAGGACTTTGCAAGTGTTTTTCTCTATTATATCACCACACAGATTTACAGCAATAGACTACCAAATGACTTACCCATCCAACCACAAGGAGATCTCCACCTTAACAAGGAACTTACCCACTTAGCTTGAGTCTTCAGCCTTCACCTAGGTCTTACCCACTCAAGCTCAAGTCTTCCACCTTGAAGGACTTTTCTTCTCCTCTTAGATCTTCAGCCTTTGACTTCTCCTTCACTTGGAGAAGATCACCACCTCTTCATCAACCTTGGAGAGGACCAGCTACAACTCCTTTTTCACTCGATGGAGATTGCTTCAACTTTTCTTCATGAAAGAAGGGGACATGGAAGTAGTAAAAGATTGATAGCTTTACATGAACAAAGGTGGAGCTCTCTTACAATAATCCTAACTCGCTCACAAATATTGAAATTATGTGTAAACTAGAGAGAGAAAGGGACTCAAGGAGTAGTAGCACACTCAACTATAACAAGGACCTTGTATGTAGTAAATGAGCAACCATGGAATGAACTCCAATGGGTCCTATTTATAGATGGGGTTGCTCCCTTGAGTTGGCGAACATGTAGAAATATATCATTTTTCTTCAAGGAAACGGATGTCCAAACAGGTCACCAATGGTTAGAATCACTTTTTCTACAATTTTCATACAGTACATTCAGTCGAGATTTATTAAAGGTAAGTCGACCGATCGGCTAAAAGACAAACCCAATTTTAAAACTATGAGTCGAGTTTGTCTTGGGAAACTCAATCAATCAGTTAAAATCACATTTGGTCAGTAAGCCATTCGGTCGAGTTTTGTGAATGCACAACTCGACCGATGCACATCATCAGAAAATTGATCCATGGGATAGGTCGAGATTGAAACTCGATCGATCAACAACATCAATTTTCTAATTTAGCTAAAAAGTGATTAAAACTTGGTACTAAGTGTCCCACATATTTTTCTCATCTTAGTTACAAGTAATATCATCAATACAAGTGATTAAAAAATTCTTCTAAGGTCATTTGAAGGGATTTCCTTATTAGCACACTTGCATTGCATTGACTTGAACTTTGACAAGCTAGGGCTTGTGTAATTTGATCTGTTTCATGTACCTAACACTTGAGATCAATCTTGAATACACATATTAGATACATATGAATGGAATGGTTGAGTCATTATCAAAATATTGATAATATACAACCTCTAGGTCAACAAGTACTACTACCATTACATGACTCTTTGTTGATTATATCAACTAAATTACTAGGTGGGCTTCTATAAACATAGAATCCACCTTGGGTTTTTTGGTGGATCTTGGCCAACTTGTCCGCAGCTCAGTTCCCCTCTCTAGGGATACTCTTATAGTGTCAATCATCTTTCCATCTACTTCTGATTTTAGCTACCTACTTTGCGAGATTGGTGAAATCAGTTTCTTTGCCTTATATTGCCTCTTTCGCACATTTAGAGTCTGTTTCAATAGTCAGGTGTTCATAGTTCATATTGATTCCCACCTCCATAGCTAGTTTGATCGCATGAAGTTTAGCTTCCAGCACGCTACTCGCCATGATACTCCTTCTCCATCCTCCTCTTCATATGCCTTTGTTGTCTTTGTCGACTACTTCTATAGTTGAGTAGGTTGCCTTTTTTCTGGAAATCATGTCAGTATTGAGCTTGAGTCTCCCTGTCCTTAGTCTCTCCCATGTCATTCCTAGTTTCAGTTTATTGATCTCTTCTTTGTCTTCCCTCACCCACTTGAGTTTAGAGACTTTGCACTCCATCTGAATGAGATAGACAATGAGGTTGGTGGATTGTTTTGTTTTCTCGAAGACCTCTAAATTTCTGCTCTTCCAAAATTTCCAACACCCAATCATGAACTCAAGGTTCTCTAGGTTATCGATGCTCATATTCATCATAAACCACTGCCACACATTCTATTTTGCAGCGAAGTTAGACCATCTTTGTCTATTGATGACCACTCTCCACACTTCAGTAGCCTTCAGACAGTCTCTAAGAACATGTAGCACTTCTCATCCTCTTTCCCGTAGATGGGACATAGGGTGGATGTAGATAATTGGTGAGTTGCTCTCCTGCAATTTGTGAGGATGGCATTATGGCCCACTATCAATAGAAAAAACTTGACCCTCATCGCCACTTTAGCCTTCCAGATGATATCCCATTTACCAGGGACTCTTATCTCCTTCCCTCTTCTCAGTATGTTGTAGGCGCTCCCTGTTGTGAAGTTACCAGTGTCAGAATGAAGCCAAATCAAGGTGTCTGTTCCTTCCTCATAATTAGGCACATCAGCCTTCATAACCCTCTGGGAAATGTCTCTAGAGAGCCAATCGTTTTTGTAAGGTTTATTAGGCTTCCTACCTTTAAGTCCTAAAGTTATGATGGTATGGGTTTAGTGACAAATTCCTCTAATTTTCTATTGGGGCACCACCATTTATCAGTCCAAGCATTAACATCACGTCCATTCAAAGGGATGAACATGGAGTTATCTGTAATGAACTCCTTACAGTGTAATATAGCTCACAACAATCTCGAAGCATCAGGTTTGTATCCACACTTATAGTTTCCTTACTTTGGGGCCATGATCTCACATTAAAACATTGTTCTTCCTTTGGTGATCTCCCAAGCGTGTTTGGCTATGAGATCCACGTTGAGCTCATGCATCAATCGTAATCCTAAGCCACCATTCTCTTTGTTGCAAGTGATCTTATTCCAAGCCACAAGGGATAGCGGATGGCCTTTATGGTTTCCTTCCCAGACAAACGCCTGAATGTTGCTGTCAATATGATCACATACTTTCATAGGGATGACGGCAGTTTGCATCACATAGCTTGGGATGGCTATCACAGTTACTTTGGTGAGGCAAACTCTACTAACAAGACTCAGACTGCTCACTGACCATGCGTTAATAGATGTAAAAACTCAATCAAGTACACTAGTATCAATACCTGCTCTTACCTTGCCATGGATGAGAGGGACTCCCAGGTACCATTTGAGGTTTTCAGTAGTGATAAAACCACTGGTTCTACTGATTCTCTTCTGAATTATCATAGGGACACTTTGGAATAAATAGATGGATGATTTGCTAGTAGAAATGGCCTACCCTGAAACTTCACCGAATCTCTTAAAACAATTGAGAATGGTCTTCATTTCTTTGATGTCAGCTTTGGCAAAGAGAAGCATATCTTCCGTGAAGCACAAGAGAGAGATACATGGGCCTTTGTAGCTCAGTTTAATAGGTGTCCACTCCTTCTCCATCACTGGTGCTTCAATATATTGGTAAAATTGTTCCAAACACATCACAAAAAGGTAGGGGGACAGGGGGTCCCCTTGCCGCAAGCCTCTAGTGGCTTTGAAGGAGCCTGCATTTTTACCATTCTAGAGAATTGATATATCGCCACTTGATATGGAATTCCGTATGTAGTTTCTAATGGTAGGAGGTATCCCTAGCTTTTCAAGGGTATTTGTAGTGAAAGGCTGTAACATACCAAATTCTAAAATTTTATATTTTGACCCTCTTTCCCATCTTTTCCTTTCATTTATATCCTTATTGTCCTGTCTATTTAATTAGTGGAATTTATAGTCATTTAGTGAACATTTATTCACTAATTGTACCAATATAAGCGTTTATGCACAAATACCTCAGTGAAAGATTGATTACCATAATTAAGTGCTCTAAACCTTAATCTCACTTTTTGATATGATTTGAAAACATAAAATGATCCTAAGTTTCAAATTTGGTTTGATTTGGATGTTGTTTGTGCAAGTTATGCAATTATATGTACATTCTGGACTTTTATGCAATTTACCCAATTGAGAGGATTTTCTTTGCAAATTATCAACTGAATTTTAATGATTAGATATTCCCTAACCATTAACGAGATTTTAAGACATTGGAGAACCTAGTTTCACATTGGTTTGATGGTATTTCTTTCCAAGGGCATTATAGGGATTACCCTCTTTATAAAGATGTTTATCCATAAAAGCTATCAACCAATGAGGTTATTTCTTTATTTAAAAATGGTGTGGATGGCATAGAATAATCTATGGGCTCTTAGGAACGACTTTTGATATGCATGAAGCCTCTATGAGCTATCCTCTTACATGGCCATCAATCCCTAGGCTAAAGACACATGGAAAGTCCCTTAAGACTCCTCATGCTTCACCTCTTTCTATATATAGCCATGTATACCCCTTCCCAACTCACAATTCGAAAACTCGTGCTCTCCTTTTATTTCCTCTAGCTTAGATAATAGTTCCTTCTGTACTTGGCCACAAAGTTTCTATCCCAAGGTAATATAGGGAGCCTACCTTGGCGAAGAAGGCTCCTAGGGCTTCCAAATTGCCATATTAGGGTTTCTGAAGCTCCTCCTTGGTAATTTCGACCAAAACTAGTAAGTTTCCTCCCTTAATTCCCTATTTTCATATTGATAGTCTTACTTAAACCTTCTTCTAGGTCGGAACCATGACCATACATGGTAAAACTCCACCTAAAACCCTAAAACATGTCATCTCCTTGCTCTTTTGCTAGGGTTTGCACCTCTAAAGTGGAGAAGGTGATCTTTGCTCAAGAAAGGAGCTTGGCTTGGAGCAACCAGACCTTATAATCTCAGAATCCTTTCTGTTTGAACCTTATTACCTTCCTAGAGGCAAGTTTTGTTAACCCACTTCTCATATATTGGTTAAGTACATGCTAAAAAACCATGCTTCTATGTTGATAATCGATGATTTCCATCTCTTTTTACCATGTTCTTCTAAGGTTTTGGTTTCTTGCTATTTTATTTTCTCTAGAATATTTAGTTTGGTTATCAAAGAAACTTCAAACCTGATATTGGGTCAAATGGTGTTTTCTCCCTCTCCCTTTCTCTTTAATTATCTCGATCGGTTTGATGATGTGGCAATTTCCTATTGGTTAGTATTGCAAAATTCATATCTTCTAAACCTCTTATCCAAATTTGACAATTAAATATGTTTTGGAATTGGAAAATTAATATCTGTGTAATAAAAATATTTTTAATGTATGATTTCATGGTTTGACGAAGGATGATTTTTATAAAACGAATTTAATGCATAAAATCCATAAAAATTACATCTTAATCATCATAACACCAAAATTAACATAAATATATGTTTTCTTGATCAGGAAAACCTAATAAGTTTATTGGTGATTTTTTAAGAGTCTAAATCCGAATTTTGCTAAAAAGCTCTAAAAATAGGGTTTCTATATATTAATGTGCACTATGTACTCTAATACATGTTCATACATTGAAAATAGGCAAAGTGGAACTTGGACTCAATTAAAGTGGTGAAAGTTAGTAATTGATATCAGTAAGAGACGTATGTGCTATGTATGTGCAATCCCTCTTTATGTATGTGCATTTACACCTTAATTTGGGAATAATTGTGCCTTAACCTATTTTTCTATAATGAGGCTTTATTAAACCCTATTCCATATACTCTTGAATCTTTTTCTATACTTGCCTCATAAATCAATTTTAGAACAATATTCTTGGGTCTTGGAACCCCACAACCAAGTTGTAATTATATGATGATTTATCTTGCCATTTTACTATTTCTTGAGCATGATGGTTTATTTGTCTATTTAACTATAGTAGTGGTACTTATGTACAACCACCCACAGAGGGCATGTAAATAATCGCCCTGGGAAACGTCTTATTCTCCCTTGGGGAATGTGTTATTCCTCCCCTATAAAATTTGATAGGTGACTGGGAATGTATGAATTTTCCCCTCACCTATAGGTTGAGGTTCGGTAGGTGCCTCAACCCTACTTAGTTAATGTAGTCCAATTAATATCATGCATGCTACTTCTTATATGTTTTGTAATGGTAAGAATCTATTTTGTTATGTCCCTCATTCTATTGGCCCTTTCATCTTATGATGATTCAATATATTTATGTTTCATAGGATTTCTTTTTCTCTTGTACTTATTCTTTATTTGACGCATACCTTGTTTTCCTCTCCCTTTTTCTGGGTGCTTTCTCAACCACCCAGGTGATGAGAAAGGTGATGAACAAGACAAGGAGTATATAGCTTTTGGCTTGGACTCAGTTGATGGAGTTGTTTTTTGGAGACAAGATTGTAGTATTCTAGACTTCCCTCTATCTAGATCATGATTGTGTATCTTGATGTAAACCATAATGGGAGAATTTGATGTATTTTTGTAAACCTTTTATGAATTTGAATATAGTCAGTTAGTTTTTGTTCCGCTGCTTTCTAATGGTCTTTTGTATACCAATGTCTAATAAATTTGGAAAATTTATGCCCATTCCATCATACTTCTGAGAGGGTTTGGAATGGATGTCAATTCTTCAAATTTATAGTAAAGGGGTGATTTCACTCTCTTACAACATGGTATCAGAGCCCATGGTAGTCAGAATCTGACTATTTCAGTTTTGTCTCCCTAATTAGAATCCCTGGATTACATAGTTCCTTTAGGTGACATGGTTGCCCTATAGTTGATCTATGAATGATGAAAGGTTGATTTAGGACCCTATACTTCCACATTAGTATCATGATGAATAAAACCATAAAATACTCATAACTAAAATATGCATAAATTAATGTTGTATAGGTTTGGCTTTAGGCAACTATTAGGGCATGAAGTTGAAGCAAAGGTGTCTAGAAAGGATCAGGTTCTGGGGGCTGGCAATATTTTCCTCCATGTCACTTATTTGGTTTACGAGGACTCCCATATCCATATGATACCGGTCTGGCCTAAGATGAAATGGATTGTCTGAAATAGTTTGCTTTTAGGCAATAGTGACCTTAGGCATCTATGTTGTATATCTTTGGGAATCCAAAGTTTTAGGCGTATGATGACTTGTTTGAGGATGGATACCAAGACAGTCTCCTTATGTCCCTTAGGGTCACATGTTTGGATAGTTTATCCCTAGAACCTAGACTATAAAGTTTGGGGTTGAGTGAGCTATCAGAGTGCACAGTGGAAGTGTGATGGATCTTGTACATGGTTTAGTTAGACTCATCCTTTAACCCTAGTGTAGTTTGTTTTGATAGTTTGAACCCTTTAATGGGTGGAGTATAGTTAGTTTGATGATGTTGAGTGGTTAGATTTCAAGGACAAAATCGCCTTTAGGAGGATGGAGCCCTATGACATCTTGAAATCTATCTACACTATCTTTAGAAACCCTAACCCCATACTTAGGAGGTTGTTGTGCTTGACACCTTAGTGGGATCCAAACAAGTTATAGTTATAGCCTAACATGCTTCTTTATATATTAATGAACATATAATGATCATCTGAGGAATAATTTATATGTTCAAACCCTAATGAATACCTAATGCACATAATATGAGAAACTCACATATTAATTCTAACAAATATCCATGGTGTTGCCCATGTCATAAACCAATAAACCCTACTGAAATGGCAAGTAATATAACTATAACCTAATCTTGGACTTAATACATGCTAAGTAAAATATAGTGATCATATTAACCTGAACCCTAAGTTGTAATCATCGAACCTTAACATATACATCCTTAATGCCTTTCATGATACATTAATGACATTAGCTTCCATAATCAGTTAACATACTTGGATACACATAAATGATATATATAATCATCTAATCGCATATTAATCAAGTCATCAATATGAAATGCATGGTATGTTACCTTATTATGTAATATGCACATGATTATTCACTTAATGTGAATCAATTCGCAATATGCCTCACCTTGATCATTAAAACTCATGAAGTGGCTTCAATATGAATATGAAGTGATTTTATTCACATAAATGTGCAAATCAATAATATAAATAAATATGAGAAAATGATTAATGATGACATTAATGTGAGTAATAAAGATAATGTGGTAATGAGATAATGCTTAATATAAATATATGTAATTGATGTGACATAATTTGTATTGAATGAAGACTTAATGAAAAATTGAATATTTCATGCAAAATAATTTGTTATAACTTAATGTGATTATAGTATAAGGGTAATGAAGTCGAAGCTCAAAATATTAAGGATAATGATCAAGTATATTGAGAGAATTGAGTAACCCATAATTTTGCTAAAATTCTTAGTAAGATAAATGAGAAATATGTATATATATGATGTTTCATGGATGATAATGAAATATAACTTCCTTGGTAATAAAGTGATTATGACATGCCATAATTAAAATAATGGTGATAGTGTGATATCATAATGAATATAATGTTAATGAGCCAAAAATGTAAATAATGTTAAATCTCCTAAAATAATATCTAAATAATGAAACCTAGGTGATCCTTGAAAACCTAAACTATGTCAAGATGCTTGTGGAGTATACGTTGATGAGTTGTTTGGTGGAAGTTAAGGTTGGAGAAATAACCTGAAGTTTTGTGATGAGATGTTGCACACTCACCCTTCCCTTCTTGCTTGTGATTTCGGGGATGAAATCCTCTTTAAGGGGTGGAGTGTTGTAACATACCAAATTCTAAAATTTTATATTTTGACCCTCTTTCCCATATTTTCCTTTCATTTCTATCCTTATTGGCCATTCTATTTAATTAGTGGAATTGATAGTCGTTTAGTGAACATTTATTCACTAATTGTACCAATATAAGGGTTTATGAACAAATACCTCAGTGAAAGCTTAATTACCTTAATTAAGTTCTCTAAACCTTAATATAACTTTTTGATATGATTTGAAAACATAAAATGATACTAAGTTTCAAATTTGGTTTGATTTGGATGTTTTTTGTGCAAGTTATGCAATTATATGTACGTTCTGGACTTTTGTGCAATTTACCGAATTCAGAGGATTTTCTTTGCAAATTATCAACTGAATTTTAATCCTTAGATATTCCCTAACCATTAAATAGATTTTAAACCATTGGAGAACCTAGTTTCACCTTGGTTTGATGGTATTTCTTTCCAAGGGCATTATAGGGATTGCCCTCTTTATAAAGATGCTTATCCATAAAAGCTATCAACCAATGAGGTTATTTCTTTCTTTAAAAATGGTGGGGATGCCCTAGAATAATCTATGGGATCTTAGGACTGACTTTTGATATGCATGAAGCCTCTATGATTTGTCCTCTTGCATGGCCATCAATTCCTAGGCTAAAGACACATGGAAAGTCCCTTAAGACTCCTCATGCTTCACCTCTTTCTATATATAGCCATGTATACCACTTCCCAACTCACAATTCAAAAACTCTTGCTCTCCTTTTATTTCCTCTAGCTTAGATAATAGTTCCTTCTGTATTTGGCCATGAAGTTTCTATCCCAAGGTAATATAGGGAGCCTACCTTGGTGAAAAAGGCTCCTAGGGCTTCCAAATTGCCATATTAGGGTTTATGAAGCTCCTCCTTGGTAATTTCGACCAAAACTAGTAAGTTTCCTCCCTTAATTCCCTACTTTCATACTTATAGTCTTCCTTAAACCTTCTTCTAGGTCGGAACCATGACCATACATGGTAAAACCCCACCGAAAACCCTAAAACATGTCATCTCCTTGCTCTTTTGCTAGGGTTTGCACCTCTAAAGTGGAGAAGGTGATCTTTGCTCAAGAAAGGAGCTTGGCTTGGAGCAAATAGACCTTATAATCTCGGAATCCTTTCTGTTTGAACCTTATTACCTTCCTAGAGGCAAGTTTTGTTAACCCACTTCTCATATATTGCTTAAGTACATGCTTAAAATCCATGCTTCTATGTTGATAATCGATGATTTCCATCTCTTTTTACCATGTTCTTCTAAGGTTTTGGTTTCTTGCTATTTTATCTTCTCTAGAATCTCTAGTTTGGTTATATAGGAAACTTCAAACCTGATCTTGGGTCAAATGGTGTTCTCTCCCTCTCCCTGTCTCCTTAATTATCTCGATCGGTTTGATGATGTGGCAATTTCCTATTGGTTAGTATTGCAAAATTCATATCTTCTAAACTGCTTATCCAAATTTGACAAATAAATATGTTTTGGAATTGGAAAATTAATCTATATCTAATAAAAATATTTCCAAGGTATGATTTCATGGTTTGACGAAGGATGATTTTTGTAAAACGAATTTAATGCATAAAATCGATAAAAATTACATCTTAATCATCATAACTCCAAAATTAACATAAATATATGTTGTCTTGATCAATAAAACCTAATAATTTTATTGGTGATGTTTTAAGAGTCTAAATCCGAATTTTGCTAAAAAGCTCTGAAAATAGGGTTTCTATATATTAATGTGCACTATGTACTCTAATACATGTTCATACATTGAAAATAGGCAAAGTGGAGCTTGGACTCAATTAAAGTGGTGAAAGTTAGTAATTGATATCAGTAAGAGAGGTATGTGCTATGTATGTGCAATCCCTCTTTATGTATGTGTAGTTACACCTTAATTTTGGAATAATTGTGCCTTAACCTATTTTTCTATAATGATGCTTTATTAAACCCTATTCCATATACTCTTGAATCTTTTGCTATACTTGCCTCATAAATCAATTTCAGAACATTATTCTTGGGTCTTGGAACCCCACAACCAAGTTGTAATTATATGATGATTTATCTTGCCGCTTTACTATTTCTTGAGCATGATGGTTTATTTGGCTATTTAACTATAGTAGTGGTACTTATGTACAACCACCCACAGAGGGCATGTAAATAATTGCCCTGGGGAACGTCTTATTCTCCCCTTGGGGAATGTGTTATTCCTCCACTATAAAATTCAATAGGTGACTGGGAATGTATGAATTCTCCCCTCACCTATAGGTTGAGGTTCGGTAGGTGCCTCAACCCTACTTAGTTAATGTAGTCCAATTAATATCATGCATGCTACTTCTTATATGTTTTGTAATGGTAAGAATCTATTTTGTTATGTGCCTCATTCTCTTGGCCCTCTCATCTTATGTTGATTCAATATATTTATGTTTCATAGGATTTCCTTTTCTCTTTTACTTATTCATTATTTGACACATACCTTGTTTTCCTCTCCCTTTTGCTGGGTGCTTTCCCAACCACCCAGGTGATGAGCAAGGTGATGAACAAGACAAGGAGTATATAGATTTTGGCTTAGACTCAGTTGATGGAGATTGTCACAGAACTGGAATCCCAGTCCCATGAACCAAACGTATACCAAATGTGAAATGCGGAAGCGTAAAGATTAGCACACATTAACATATAACAAGATAAAGGCACCAGCATAATCTCAACAATCAACAAGATATATTAAGCAACATCATTATATTACACAATTTGAATAACATGTTCAAGAGTCACTTTGTACAAGTCTGCTCATGTATACTATATCTGGATCTTACAACAAGTACACGTAGCATAGCTCACCAAGCCCTTCATCTTTCTAGCCATCTCTGAACATGAAAACAATATACGAGAAATGGGTCAACACACGAGGTGTTGAGTATGGGGCAGAAAGATACACATATATATAAGCTTTGCATAATTTTGAAAAGATTTCAAGATTAAACGAACAAGAATAAACATGTTAATTGTTTAAGAAATGTGAAACCATATTTTATGTCATTTCACTCCATTATACCAATAATATCAAGCATGTTTAAGGCCTTTGACCATATTCCCGTCAGAAGGGTCTGTAAGGGTGCTCAAGCTTAGCTAACCCTTTTATACGATAGGGACCTCAAGGACGTAACCAAGAGTTAACCCTTTATCAACAATATTATAATGGAGTTCCATATATATATGTGTGTTCAAGTTATAAAACTAACGAGGCAAACATCGAGTAAGACATATCAATACTACATGGCAATATTTGAGAAAATAGACAAACAAGCATACAATATATGTCTTTTCAAGCAAGAAAGCGATAGTCATATAACTAGATAAGGCCCATACCTGATTCAGAGATTTCATAACCTAACATAGGAAAGAACAAGATAAAAGCAAGCAGGTGATCAAATTACAAGCAAACATCGACAATTAACAATGAAATGAAAAGTTATATATATGCCTCAGAATGTTTAACAAAAGGACATGAAAGCATGGGCAGCGGGGCTAGGTCCCGCACCCCAAAAAAAGTGAACTACTCACTCATGGTAAGAGAAACAAAAAGAAAAAGAGAGATGAAAGATTCCTCCATGAGCATGGTGAAGAAGGTGATCGCAACTCAGTGAAGAGACGATCTTCTACACGATGTCGGGGCAGATCTAGACAAGGAGTGATGACCACCACGATAGATGGGGTAGGCTTTCTCTCTCCTCCTTCCTTCTCTTCTCATCCTCCTTGCAGGCAGCAGCAGGAGCAGCTTGTGGACACAATGGATGACAATGGATGGAGCGGATAGATGGATGCAACAGATCTAGATCTAGCTCTAGATCTAGATGTTTGGAGTGGCTTGCACCAGGGGTCAAACTCTTCTTAGGCATAGCCTGACTGTGGAGGAGACCATCTCCTTAGGCTGAGGACAGACTTGCTGCCTAAAGGCATCTAGAGAGGGCTCCCTTTGAACAGTTGTGGTAGGGGGGCTATTTATAGGCAAGCTGGGCTAGACCAGTGCCACAGTCATGGGCTTTATAGATCGTAGTCGCGGTCTATTCTGTACTGAGGTTGCTGTTGTTTGCCCTTGCCTTAGGTCACAATATCTTTGTGTTGTGACTGTAGGCAGTTGCTTGGCGGTCGCGGTTGCTGACGAGTCGTGACTTGAGGACTTGAGAAGCATCACAATTCTTGGATGTAGGATGGCGCAGCTGGTCGCGGTGTGGTTGAGGTCATGGACACTCCTAAGATTGTGGTCCTAGATGTTGTGTATTGTAGTGGATGGTGCCTAAGGTGGAAGGCAGGTCGCGGTGTACAGAGGTGGAGAAGGGCAGACCTACGGAGGCAGTGGAGAAGAGACCGCGGTAGTAGGTTGTGGACGTCACGCTTTGCTGGAGGTGATCGCGGGCTCAAGGACTGAGGGTAGGCCGTGATGGTGGGAATCATGAATAGGTTGGATAAGAAGAAGTCACGAACATTGATGGAGGTCACAGTTGTTGCTTGCTCTCGACCGCGGGCATTGGTGGTGAGAGATAACATGATCGTGGTGGTTGTGCTGACAATGGCAGTAGCATGGTGCGACCACGATCGGAGGATGGGCGTGGTGTATAGTTGTTGTGGCCTCTATTGATTGTGTGTCCCAATTGTGGTTCCTTGCAAGAGGTCATGGTTCCTAGAGGTATGTGGAGGTCACTGTTAGGGAAGGAAGCAGAGGGGAGAAGAAGTACTGATGCCACAGGTTGAGGTTGGAAGACCGCGATGGGGGGATTTGTGGTGTGGAGACTGGGAACGATGCATGCAGAGGTGATCACAGTTAGGGCAGTAGACCTCAGTTGGTGGTGGTGTGATCACGGGTAGGTAGAGAAGGAGACACCATGATCGCAGTGCTACTGGGATGATGGAGGAAATGATCGCGGTGCAGCAGGTGGGATTCGTGACCTCGAGAGCGGGTGGGGAGAATGTGCAGCAGGTGGGAGATCGCGGGTAATATGCACCGCGCCCGTGGTGTAGTGGATGGGAGGTTGCTGGTGAACAACAGTTGGTGGAGTTAAGCAGAGTGCCCACGGTTAGGGTTGAGAATCATAATCTGATGGAGGCAGGGAACGAATCAACACAGGAAAAGAAAGAAAAAGGGGTCGTGAGCTGTAGAGATGGACCGAGTGAAGATTGGGCTCAAGTGCCCAAATTTGACATGCACATAGGTGCAAAAATTGAATTAAAACAAGGATGAATTTGATTAAGACAAGTCAATTCGCATATTAGAAGATAAAGCCAATAAATGTGAGAATACTAAGAAAAATTGGGCCCATAATGGTGACCGAAACCTAAAGATTATGCATTCATCACGACCCCTCAATCTATGCTTACTCTTACCTGCATAGTTAGTATTTCTACACAAAGAAATATAATATATATACTATATGGTCCTTTAGCAAGTCACATGATAAAGCATGTAATGAACAAGAAAAGGATTACATATGCAATAAAAATAATATGGTTGAGCTTAAAAACATAGAACTTCTCTCTCCCTTTTGACATTATCAAAAAATAAGGGGGTAGAAGAGAAGAAAAATAGGTCTTCTACTAGAACAACCAAAACATAGATCCACAAGATAAATCATGCAACCTCATAGCACTCATCAAACAAAGACGAGAGGGACAAGCAATCTAAGTCATAATCAAAATATGGTAAACATGGCACCCACTCATGAGATATAGTCAATCAAAGAGTAAGTGTACATCTGATTAAGATTACAACACAAAAAGCATGTCCTCAAAAGAAACTACAAGCTGAAACCATAAAAACAACATGATCATAAAATAGTACATCTAGATAATGTGTCAAGATGTTTTTCGTACAAAATAGTCTAGAAAGATATATATGATCAGAATGTTGAGATTAAAAACTAAAACATATAAATGTCTAGGATATCTAAGTCTAGAGGGTCATCATCATCTGCATCAACATCATCATCAGAGTCTTCAGGCTCGTAGTCATCATCTCCATGTGAAGCTACAAAAGAGAAAACATCATCACCTTCATCACTAGAGGCACCAGCAAAGCCATCTGAACCATCCTCGCCATCATCCTTAGATGCCTCCCCATCAACAGTAGAAGCTTCCTCATCATCCTAGTCTATCATCTTGTAAAGAGATGAGATCAACTCTCTACTATAAGTGGCAACAAAGAATCAATGGGAAGCAGAGGAATTTAAAACTTGACTTTAATCAAAATGTATAAAGAGTACATTACAAAATTTCCATAAAGGAAGTACAGCTTTATACAAAACATAAGATTTAGGTAGAGGAAGACTAAAACTATGTCAACATGTTTCCAAACTAACACATACATAAAGGTATAGCTAAGTCTATGCTAGTTGTTCTCTCTCCTTATCCTTAGGCAATCTCACCAAGCTTCCACTGTGCACTCTGATCCTAGCCTGGATGGTTGGGGTCATCCAGCAAGAGAGAGGAAAGTATGTGTTATTCAAGAGAAATAGGACAATTAAATAATCTAAAGCATTAAAATATAAAAGATTGCTTACACTAAGAGATTTCAAAAGAAATGAGGCAAGTATATGAATAAGAGAGAGAAGACTGCCATAATCAATCACCACAATAATAATCACATATCATGAATATATTAAGATACAAACTCATCTTAATGTAGGGTGAGGCACCTACCTGACCTCACCAAGTGGGAGGGGGACTAAAACCCGAATGCCTATATAAAGTGGCAGGGGGACTAAAACCTTAGTGCCTAATATAAAATGGCAGGGGGACTAAAACCCCAGTGCCCGACAGGAGGATTAAAACCTCAATGCCCTATGGGTGGTTTGTACTCATGTACACTACATTGTCATTTGGCCTAAAATACATCATGCTTAATAGTTCACTTGGCAGTAGTGGAAATATCAAAGTAACATTTGCCTCCTAGCATTTGGGAATAAAACACACGTATAAACCACATAAAGGAGCCAACATAGGCTATAGCAAGATTTAAGCATTTCCAAGAAAATGAGACAACATATCTAGTAGCCAGATTCACATGATTCAAATGGATGATCCACAATGGCATTAGAAGATAAAATAAGTAAAGATCCAAATAAAGCCATTTAGGAGGATATCAAGGCTAGCACATAATGTTTGTAGGGTTGGATAAGACCGAACTTAAGGATTAGGATTGTTTGCACATAGATTTCACAATCATACATTCCATATATATAATAGGAATCACATACACCAATAGGTTTTCACATACTAAAATAGGATCCACATACATAATTAGGATTCACATACATAAATAGGTTTTCACATACATAGGGGTCACATACCTTATCTTGATCCATTACTTCCACCAATCATAATGTTTCACTTCCATTTTCCCTAGTTATAAACATTACACATGTATTAGTATTTATAAGGCTTAAAGAATAGGAAAAACCATAATTTTGTAACTTATATTCAAAACCACGATTTAAGGTTTAAAACCTAGTCTAATAGATTAGTCATATTCTCCTGAATAATAAAACATATTTTATTACCCAATTTGGAGTTAAAATAGATTAATTACACATTTTAGATCATTTCATATAATCAAATAGGTATCCAAATAAAACTTTGAAAAAGCAATCATAATTGGGACTGAAGAACAATAAAATCAGACTCTACATGAAATATCCTTTCCAATGACTAGTTATTTGCATTTTGCTGACCATGGATCGATTTACTATGAATTAAGTACAATTGGCCAATCAGAATGCAAGAAAACCATAGCGTGTCAGAAATTTAAATGAAAATGCAATTCAATATAAATAGTAGGTGAAATGACCAAAATGCCCATGTGTTTAAAATGAAATCAATTAAAATGATGGGGTCACCAATGTCATATGTTCATTTCAATCGTTACAGCGAGAAAACAAAACCAAACGTGAATAGTCTGTATTGCCCATGGGGATTAAATTCTCTGATTGCAAGGGGATGGGCACCCTGGTCATTGCTAGACCAGGTATGCTCCAGCCGGCATCCATGGCGACCCGCTGTTGTTGGAGTTCGTCTCCATAACCCAGATTGCGGAGCACTTGCTTTTGATACAAACCAAGGACATCACTGATGTTCCCATCGCTCGACGATCTCATCGAGCTCGGGCTTAGGTCTCACATTGCTTAGGAGCTTCGGGAAGGCTCCATCGTGGGTCGGGAACAGAGGAAGAAGAAATGGGGAACAAATCACCAAAAATTCAAAGAAACAAGAAACTAAGGTTGGGATCACCTTCGTGGGGCCAAGGTGAGTTTAAAGAGTGCATTTGCGCAAGTAGAGGAGCACCAGGGCGAGGAAAAGCATGGTGCCGCCGGCAACCAAAACCGATCTAGAGGACCCGGTGATTGAGCGCATCACGAGACTAGGTAACAACGCAGAATGAAAGAGGAAGCATCGAGGATGCTTACCAAGCAACCAATCGAATGGAGGTGGCTTCTAGAGACAAGACGAGGTCGCCATCACCGGGGAAGAAGACCGAGCATGTCGGGGTCTTTGGGGGCAAACGAGGAGAATTTGTATGTGGAGGAGGAATGCTCGAGGCCTAAGGGTTCTCGACGACCCCATTTATAGGTGGGAGGGAGGCCCTTGACCTTACTGTGCCTTGCGGCAGAGAAGGGGGAGAGAAACCGAGAAAGGCATTTTGCCTACAATGAATGGGGAGCCATGATCTAGGGCTCATTGGAACGAGCGTTGAGAGACGAAACTGACGCAAGTAAAATTGCACGAAATGGAGAAGGGGGGGGGAGAGAGAACAACAACAGGGAGCTGGGGCGTCGCATCTGTTCATTGGGCAGGAGGAAGGTGATGACCTCTCTACCATTAGATCGGAGAGAGATTAAATCATGACCATCAGATGAGCAGCTAAAGGGGTGTGTAACAAGACTCTAAATCGAATAATCGACGAACTATAGGTGTTACAAACATTTAAATGATGTTGATTTAATATCTAAGGTTACACTATATTAGAAATTTGTAAAAATGATTTGAGGAGTCAAGACAACTCCAAAAGGCACCGAATTTTGACCACATGCACAAATTAAAGTGTAGAATCATGCGATGCAATTATATTCTCGTTTCACCCATCATTTGACCCTAAATTAATACATTACTCATTAAATTGTATATTAATATATTAAAATGAATGAATTATATGAAAGGGCTTCTTTTAATGGATTATATGAGTGAAATTCGAGATATTAGATACATATCAATATTAGGGGTCATATGTCATCATAATATCCTCTCATTAATGCATTAAGGTCCATATGGAGGAGAGAACGAAAAAGGTTAATTACTCTCATATATTAACTCAAATACACATTATTACTAATATATTTATCCAAAAAGCTCCAAATTAACATTATCTTCTTATATTCTCTCATAAAACTCCATTTTGCATTATTAGTCTGTAATTATTACGTTAAGTGGGTTATTTGTTCAAACACCCCTTTATTACCATAAATGGGGGTAAAATGGAATTTCACCAACATTTATGCTCAAATTGCACATTGAGTCCAAAAATGATTCAAAAGGATGGGAAATTTATGAAAAAGGTCCAAATGGACTAAAAGGCAAGGAAAAGCTCAAAAGTGGGTAAATTGCAGGAAAGACCCTAGATTTCAGTATGTTACAACACTCCACCCCTTAAAGATGATTTCTTCCTCGAAATCACAACAAGAGGGAAGAGAGGGTGAGTGTGCAACATCCCAACCTTAAACAACTAGATAGGTACTAAAAGCTCTACACATAAGCCAAATCTCACTAAGGTTTCCACAAAACCTATAACCTTTTATCAAACAGAACATAATCAACATTTCTGTCTTATTAGCTTAATCTCCTTCATAAAGAGGAATCTTATTCATTATACCATCACTTGTGCCACATTTTATTCAAAACAATTACATCTCAACATTATATCATGTGTATTTCCCGCATTAAGGGTTTTAAGCAAAATTAGGGTTTACTAAGCCATTTCAACATGTATCCATGTATTATGTCGAAAACCTTAATAACATGAATTCATTTTCCATTATCCTCTTAAAGCTATCATGTAGAATTATCAAAAATTATTTTGTAGAAAAAGTTAATATTTTCCCACAAGTTATTAAGCCCATAATAATTCCAAATAATGTCCATATTGCACATTGTCATATCATCTTTCATACTCATATTAATGAAATCATTAATCATTTTCGTCCATTACACTTCATATTATAAATTATACATATTTTAATTCACAATAGACATTTATGTAAATTTATGTGAATACAATTATTCATTTTAGTGAATAGGATGTAACACATTAAATATTAATGAATTAATTCATATATCAAGTTATGATGTGGTGTTCATTAGAGAACAAGGTGATATACCTTACATATATTGATAACTTTGTAACTATAATCCATTTATATGAATCAATGTATATTATGTGATGATGACACCTAATGTCACTAATGTATCACGAACGACATTAAGGATATATATATATATGTATATGTTGTCAAAGCCAGGTGATTACATATTATGGTTTAGGTCAGCATGATCATTACATGTTAAAGCATCCTTAGGGTGCATTATCCATACACACTTTACCATTAGGTTGGCATAGTCAACGTTATGTATATTCACAATTAGTAATGAGTAACGCATTATTATGTGCATCAATAATATGTGAAGGTTCGAGCATATGAACTATCTCTATATGACTTACTACATATTCACGTGTGTATAAACAAACAAGTTGAATTACAAGTATAATGTGTTTGGTAAATTCTTGTTCACATAAGTTATTATGTACATAAGACCACATAGATAGCGTTTCTAATTCTAAAAGTATTTCATTTTGCTTTTAATTGGGATTCCATCGCCCTGAAAAGGGATTTCATCCTCGAAATCAGATTTGCAAAACCAAATAGGGTACCAACACCATTACCCTCACTCCACCCCTTAAAGGGTCAACTAAGTCAAACTAAGATAAGGGTAAAAGGGTACATAAAACTCAACACTAAAAGGATTTACTAACCAAGCTTCAAGGTGTACCATAGGGTACACTAAACCCTAAACATAGGAGTATAAGGTATTTAAGGATGATTTTGTGTAATAGATCAAATCATCACTTATGGATTTCCTAAGGTATTCAACAATTAGGCAACATGCCCAAAGATACACTATTTTGAGTTTTCTGTATCCGATCAGTCCAGGCCAGGTCATATGAGCTCAGGAGTCCTCGTTACTAAGCTAGTGGGTAGAGGAAAATATTGCCAGACCCCAAGCTCTGACCCTTTCTAGACACCATCACTTCAACTTATTGCTCTAGTAGCTTCTCAATAGAAAATTCACCAAAAAGTTGACAGATTTTATTTGTAACTATGAAATTATTATGATCCTAAATCAAACTTTCATCATAGGTCAAACTCTAAGGTGAAAAACTTACTAAAGAAACTACATATGGTAAGGGTTCTATCTAGGAGACAAATTGAATTAGTCAAGAATCCGACTACCTTGATGCTCTGATACCATGCTGTAATGAGCTGAGATCAACTCTCTACTATAAGTGGAAACAAAGAATCAATGAGAAGCAGCGGAATTTAAAACTTGACTTTAATCAAAATGTATAAAGAGTACATTACAAAATTTCCATAAAGGAAGTACAACTTTATACAAAACATAGGATCTAGGTAGAGGAAGACTAAATCTACGTCAACATATCTCCAAACTAACACATACATAAAGGTATAGCTAAGTATATGCTCGTTGTTCTCTCTCATTAGCCTTAGGTAAGCTCACCAAGCTTCCACTGTGCACTCTGATCCTAGCCTGGATAGTTGGGGTCATCCAGAAAGAGAGAGGAAAGTATGTGTTATTCAAGAGAAATAGGACAATTAAATAATCTAAAGCATTGCAATATAAAACATTGTTTACACTAAGAGATTTCAAAAGAAATGAGGCAAGTATATGAATAAGAGAGAGAAGACTGCCATAATCAATCACCACAATAATAATCACATAGGATGAATATATTATGACACAAAGTCATCTCAATGTAGGGTGAGGCACCTACCGGACCTCACCAAGTGGTAGGGGGACTCAAACCCCAGTGCCTATATAAAGTGGAAGGGGGACTAAAACCCCAATGCCTAATATAAAATGGTAGGGGGACTAAAACCCCAGTGCCCGGCAGGAGGATTAAAACCTCAGTGTCCTATGGGTGGTTTGTACTCATGTTCACTACATTGTCATTTGGCCTAAAATACATCATGCTTAATAGTTCACTTGGCAGTAGTGGAAATATCAAAGTAACATTTTCCTCCTATCATTTGGGAATAAAACCCACGAATAAACCACATAAAGGAGCCAACATAGGCTATAGCAAGATTTAAGCATTTCCAAGTAAATGAGACAACATATGTAGTAGCTAGATTTACATGATTCAAATGGATGAGACACAATGGCATTAGAAGCATAAAATAAGTAAATATCCAAATAAAGGCATTTAGGAGGATATCAAGGCTAGCATATAATGTTTGTAGGGTTGGATAAGACCCAACTGAAAGATTAGGATTGTTTGCACATAGATTTCACAATCATACATTCCACATATATAATAGGAATCATATACACCAATAGGTTTTCACATACCAAAATAGGATCCACATACATAAATAGGATTCACATACATAAATAGGTTTTCACATATATAGGGTTCACATACCTTATCTTGATTCATTACTTCCACCAATCATATTGTTTCACTTCCATTTTCCCTAGTTATAAACATTACACATGTATTAGTATTTATAAGGCTTAAAGCATAGGAAAAACCCTAATTTTGGAACTTATATTCAAAACCACAATTTAAGGTTTAAAATCTAGTCCAATAGATTAGTCATATTCTCCTGAATAATAAAACATATTTTATTTCCCAATTTGGAGTTAAAATAGATTAATTACACATTTTAGATCATTTAATATAATCAAATAGGTATCCAAAGAAAACTTAAAAAAAGGAATCATAATTGGGACTCAAGAACAATAAAATCAGACTCTACATGAAAAATCCTTTCCAACGACTATTTATTTGTATTTTTCTGACCATGGATCAATTTACTATGAATTAAGTAAAATTGGCCGATCAGAATGCAATAAAAACATAGCATGACAGTAATTTAAATGAAAATGCAATTCGATGTAAATAGTAGGTGAAATTACCAAAATGCCCATGCGTTTAAAATGAAATCTATTAAAATGATGGGGTCACCAATGTCATATGTTCATTTCAATCATTACAGTGAGAAAACAAAACCAAACGTGAATAGTCTGTATTGCCCATGGGGATTGAATCCTCTCATTGCAAGGGGATGGGCACCCTAGTCATTGCCGGACCAGGTATGCTCCAACCCGCATCCATGGCGACCCGCTGCTACTGGAGTTCAACTCCACAGCCAAGATTGTGGAGCATTGGCTGCCGATACAAACCAAGGACATCACTGACGTCACCATCGCTCAATGATCTCATCGAGCCCGGGTTTGGGTCTCGCAGTGCTTAGGAGCTCCAGGAAGGCTCCATCGTGGGTCTGGAATAGAGGAAGAAGAAATGGGGAACAAATCATCAAAAACACAAAGAAACAAGAAACTAAGGTTGGGATCACCTTCGCGGGGCAAGGCGAGTTGAATGAGTGCATTTCTGTGGGTAGAGGAGCACCAGGGTGAGGAAAAGCATGGTGTCGCCGGTGGCCAAAACTGATCTATAGGACCCGGTGATTGAGCGCATCGCGAGACTAGGTAACAAAGAATAATGAAAGAGGAAGCATCGAGGATGCTTACCTAGCAACCAATCGAACGGAGGTGGCTTTTTGAGACAAGATGAGGTCGGCATCGCCGTGGAAGAAGACCGAGCATGTCGGGGTCTTTGGGGGCAAATGAGGAGAATTTGGACGTGGAGGAGGAAGGCTCAAGGCCTAAGGGTTCTCGACGACCCCATTTATAGGTAGGAGGGAGGCCCTTAGCCTTACTGTGCCTTGCGATGGAGAAGGGGGAGAGAAACTGAGAAAGGAATTTTGCATACAGTGAATGGGGAGACGTGATCTAGGGCTTGTTGGAACGAGCATTGAGAGACGAAAATGATGCAAGTAAAATTGCGCAAAACGGAGAGGGGGGAGAGAGAACGACAGTAGGGAGTTGGGGCGTCGCATCTGTTTAGTGGGTAGGAGGAAGGTGATGACCTCTCTTCCATTAGATTGGAGAGAGATTAAATCATGATCGTCATATGAGCGGCTAAAGGGGTGCGTGACAAGACTCTAAATCGAATAATCGAGGGACTATAGGTGTTACAAACATTTAAATGATGTCGATTTAATATCTAAGGTTACACTATATTAGAAACTTGTAAAAACAATTTGAGGAGTCAAGACAACTCTAAAAGGAACCAAATTTTGACCACATGCACAAATTAAAGTGTAGAATCATGCTATGCAATTATATTCTCGTTTCACCCATCATTTGACCCTAAATTAATACATTACTCATTAAAGTGTATATTAATATATTAAAATGAATGAATTATATGAAAAGGCTTCTTTTAATGGATTATATGAGTGAAATTCGAGATACTAGATACATATCATATGTCATCATAATATCCTCTCATTAATGCATTAAGGTCTATATGGAGGAGAGAGAAAGAAAAAGGTTAATTACTCTCATATGTTAACTCAAATACACATTATTACTAATATATTTATTTAAAAAGCTCCAAATTAAAATTATCTACTTATATTCTCTCATAAAACTCCATTTTGCATTATTAGTCTGTAATTATTACATTAAGAGGGTTATTTGTGCAAACACCCCTTTATTATCATAAATGGATGTAAAAATGGAATTTCATCATCATTAATGCTCAAATTGCACATTGAGTCCAAAAATGATTCAAAAGGATGGGAAATTTATGAAAAAGGTCCAAATGGACTAAAAGGCAAGGAAAAGCTCAAAAGTGGGTAAATTGTAGGAAAGACCCTGGATTTCAGTATGTTACAACACTCCACCCCTTAAACAGGATTTCGTCCCCGAAATCACAACAAGAGGGAAGAGAGGGCGAGTGTGCAACATCCCAACCTTAAACAACTAGATAGGTACTAAAAGATCTACACATAAGCCAAGTCTCACTAAGGTTTCTACAAAACCTATAACCTTTTATCAAACACCACATAATCAACATTTTTGTCTTATTAGCTTAATATCCATCATGAAGAGGCATCTTATTTATTATACCATCACTTGTGCCACATTTTATTCAAAACAATTACATCTCAACATTATATCATTTGTATTTCCCTCATTAAGGGTTTTAATAACAATTAGGGTTTACTAAGCCATTTCAACATTTATCAATGTATTAGGTCAAAAACCTTAATAACATGAATTCATTTTCCATTATCCTCTTAAAGCTATCACGTAGAATTATCACAAATTATTTTGTAGAAAACGTTAATATTTTCCAACAAGTTATTAAGCCCATAATAATTCCAAATAATGTCCATATTGCACATTGGCATATCATCTTTCATGCTCATATTAATGACATCATTAATCATTTTCGTCCATCACACTTCATATTATAAATTATACATATTTTAATTCACAATAGGCATTTATGAATATTTATGTGAATCCAATTATTCATTTTAGTGAATAGGATGTAACACATTAAATATTAATGAATTAATTCATATATCAAGTTATGATGTGGTGTTCATTAGAGAACAAGGTGATATACCTTACATATATTGATAACTTTGTGACTATAATCCATTTATATGTATCAAGGTATATTATGTGATGATGACACCTAATGTCACTAATGTATCACGAACGACATTAAGGATATATATATGTATATGTTGTCAAAGCCAGGTGATTACATATTATGGTTTAGGTCAGCATGATCATTACATGTTAAAGCATCCTTAGGGTGCATTATCCATACACACTTTACCATTAGGGTGGCATAGTCAACGTTATGTATATTCACAATTAGTAATGAGTAACTCATTATTATGTGCATCAATAATATGTGAAGGTTCGAGCATATGAACTATCTCTATATGACTTACTACATATTCGCGTGTGTATAAACAAACAAGTTGAATTACAAGTATAATGTGTTTGGTAAATTCTTGTTCACATAAGTTATTATGTACATAAGACCACATAGATAGCGTTTCTAATTCTAAAAGTATTTCATTTTGCTTTTAATTGGGATTCCATCGCCCTGAAAAGGGATTTCATCCTCAAAATCAGATTTGCAAAACCAAATAGGGTACCAACACCATTACCCTCACTCCACCCCTTAAAGGGTCAACTAAGTCAAACTAAGATAAGGGTAAAAGGGTACATAAAACTCAACACTAAAAGGATTTACTAACCAAGCTTCAAGGTGTACCATAGGGTACACTAAACCCTAAACATAGGAGTATAAGGTATTTAAGGATGATTTTGTGTAAGAGATCAAATCATCACTTATGGATTTCCTAAGGTATTCAACAATTAGGCAACATGACCAAAGATACACTATTTTGAGTTTTCTGTATCAGATCAGTCCAGGCCAGGTCATATGAGCTCAGGAGTCCTCGTTACCAAGCTAGTGGGTAGAGGAAAATATTGCCAGACCCCAAGCTCTGACCCTTTCTAGACACCATCACTTCAACTTATTGCTCTAGTAGCTTCTCAATAGAAAATTCACCAAAAAGTTGACAGATTTTATTTGTAACTATGAAATTATTATGATCCTAAATCAAACTTTCATCATAGGTCAAACTCTAAGGTGAAAAACTTACTAAAGAAACTACATATGGTAAGGGTTCTATCTAGGAGACAAATTGAATTAGTCAAGAATCTGACTACCTTGATGCTCTGATACCATGCTGTAATGAGCTGAGATCAACTCTCTACTATAAGTGGAAACAAAGAATCAATGAGAAGCAGCGGAATTTAAAACTTGACTTTAATCAAAATGTATAAAGAGTACATTACAAAATTTCCATAAAGGAAGTACAACTTTATACAAAACATAGGATCTAGGTAGAGGATGACTAAATCTACGTCAACATATCTCCAAACTAACACATACATAAAGGTATAGCTAAGTCTATGCTCGTTGTTCTCTCTCATTAGCCTTAGGTAAGCTCACCAAGCTTCCACTGTGCACTCTGATCCTAGCCTGGATAGTTGGGGTCATCCAGAAAGAGAGAGGAAAGTATGTGTTATTCAAGAGAAATAGGACAATTAAATAATCTAAAGCATTGCAATATAAAAGATTGTTTACACTAAGAGATTTCAAAAGAAATGAGGCAAGTATATGAATATCCTTAAAATGTCAATGAAACTATAATGGTTATCCAATGTTAAAGTTGAATACCTTGTTGTAGGCTACACAACAGATGAAACTATAGTAGCGTTTTCGTGTATATGTGTTTCATATTCTTATATCACTAGAAAGAAAGACAACCATTTTCATTACTAGTAGATGAATAAATACATTAAATACAAATCAATTGGTAAACTAATATAAATCAGTAGATGATTACATAATTCCTAAATCAGCACATAAATAAATACAAATAGTAGATGAATAAAATACAATAAATACAGTAATAGAGTTAAATCAGTAGATGATTAAATGATATCAAAATTAGTACATAAATAAACACAAATCAATAGATAACTAAATAAAAACAGTAATAAATAAAAACAAATAAGTATATGAATAAATACATAAGTGGAAAAGTAAATATGAATCAGTTGATAAATAAAGTTACATCAGTAGATTCTTACATAATTTCAGAAGCAGTATAAATAAATTCAAATGAGTAAATAGCTAAATAAAAAATAGTAGATGAATAAATACAAATAAGTAGATGAATAAATACAAATCAGTTGATTAACTAATATAAAATTATAAATCAGTGATGATTAATCAATTCTCAAATCAGTACATAAATGAATACAAATAGTAGATGAATAAATATAATATAATCAAATCAGTTGATAATTAAAGTTAAACAGTTGATAACTAAAGTTAAATAAGTAGATGATTAAATAGTATCAAAATCAATACATAAATAAACACAAAACAGTTGATAACTAAAGTTAAACAGTTGATAATTAACTAAAGTTAAATCAGTAGATGATTAAATAATATCAAAATCAATACATAAATAAACACATGTGACATGCTTGGAATGTAAATGATGAATTTTTCCCTAAATTGCCAATCATGCTTTTAAAGACATCAATAATCACCCTAACTTGAAGAACTAGGATTTTAGGTATAAGAATGACAACACATGTATTTGTTGGCCTAGAAACCCGTCCAAGATTTACTCATTAGGAGTAAATCTTGGATAGTCCCCGGTTTGGGACTGTTCTTGAACACCTAATCTCGCTTAGGATGTAAGTGTATAATGTGTATTGGGTTTTCAAGAAAATTTCGGCAGCATTTCCCCATTTGTTCTCTAAGTACATATGTACTTGGAGAACAACGGGGAAATGTTGCCTAAATTTTCTTGAAAACCCAATACACATTATACACTTACTAGTGAGATTAGGTGTTCAAGGATGGGATAGGTGGTACATGTACATTTATTATATATAAGAATGACATCACATGTATTTGTTAACCCTAGACCGTAATCTTGTTGTAATATATACTTGTTTTCTCTTTGATCATAGAGTTTTACAATTTTGTTGTGATATATACTTTGTTGTAATAGTGTGAACTTTACAATGTGAGCTTTACACTTTGAATTACTACTTTACAATGCAAACTTTACAATTTGAATGTGAATTTGCAGATGGCTGACCATTCTCCTGATGACCGTGCTGATGACTACCATGAGGGTGAGGACATCAATGCGCCGCCTCACAATGTAAGTTTTAAAAATATATCATATATTTATATCTATATGTCCATTTATAGTTATATCTTGTAAATTTGGATTATTTTGTCAAATTTTAGGTTGATGATGCACATGTACCATCTGAAGCACTTGAGGCACTTGATCAACAACACCAACAAGTTGACAAGAGAAGGGGCATTACTATGATGAAGAAGTTAATTGCGCAAAAGGGCAATGGACCCAAACTTGTTGTGGATTTCGATAATGCAGGAAATGTATGTGGTGTGAATCACAATTCATTTATTTCATATCTTGGGTTTGTTACTCGTAGCCATTGCGGTTGTCTCTTAGATTCTTGGCATAAAGTTTCTAAGGAGAAGAAAATTTTAATATGGAGGTATTTATGTGTGAGTTATTATTAATTTGCAATTCTATTTTGTAGATTACTAAATTTTTGGATACTAGTTAATAGCAATTCTATTTTGCAGAGTATATTTGAATTGGATGAAAAGCTGTATCGTAAATGCATGATGCAATGCTGTGGGAGAGTCCTAAGGAACTATAGGACAAATCTCACCAGAGAATACATAAAAGAAGCCGACAATAGGAAGAAGACAGCCACTGAACAGTGGAACTTCCTGGAAAAAGAAGAATGGGACGCGTTTGTCACTTCAAGACAAACTGATGAATTCAAGGTATTCGGCATCTGTCTCAATCTCATTAATTAATATATGTTGTATTCACTTATTCAAGATTAACATTTAGTGTTACTAACCAAATCATTAATTTGCATACTAACTAGGCCCTCAGTGAGGCACAAAGATCAAGGCGTGCACTGAATGTGCATGACCACAGAATGGGTCCAAAGGGGTATGCAGGCGTTTGCCAAAGGCTACAGGCTGAGGCTACTGCTGCTCAGTCTGCTGCTACTCAGGAGTCCTCTACCATAGGTAGCACACCTCTGCCTCGCCATGATGTTTGGATAGCTGGGAGGCAAAATAAGAAGGGATAAATAACTAAGGCCGCAACTGTTGAGGCGGCTGAAAAAATGGTAAAATACAACTCTTACAGCAATCATTCGAATATTGATTATTTGTGTTGTTTACTTAAGTACAAATTTTTGTTTTGGCGATTAGTGGGAGCTGCACGAGCTGAGGAAACAAGGAAAGTTCATCCCTGAGGGAACAAAGGATGAATTGACAGTTGCTCTGGGTAACCCAGAGCATCCTGGACGTGTTAGGGCTGCAGGCGCTGGTGTGGGCATCAAATCTTTTTTTGGGTCATCCCAGCGCAAACATGTCCCAAAAGAGGGACTTTCACAAGAAGAGGTAACATATTATTTCTTTATAATGTTACTGTAAAAGAGAATTCAAAAATTAGAATTTGACGTTTCTTTTATCCATGTATAGGTGGATAAGCTATTTGACAGGAAACTCGAAGAAGCAATGAAAAAGTGGCAGGCATCTCAGACTGCCACTTACCAGACAATACCTATTGTAGACTCTACTCCTACTCCTACTGCAGATGTTGGGAGTAATCCTATAGAACCACCACCTAGCAGATCCACTGTAAGTATTTTTATGACATAGTAACTAGTTTTTTAATTCAAGATGATACGTATATATGAAATTGTAGTCGTTTCAAAAAAATATGATATGTATATATGTATATAACATTCTTTACACAAAAATTTGTAGGGGTTGAAGCCATGCCGTCTAAAAAGTAAAGAATATGTCGTGGCAGAGGCGTCGGCTTACCCATCCCTACCAGGGGAAACGTGTCACGGGTCTCCAGTACCAGCTGGTTGGATTTGGGTGAGCCCGATACATATATTCCCCTAGTGGATGGATCTTCCACTTCCATATGCCCACCCAGATTGTGAAACCCTTGGTGAGGCAGTAGGCGGAGTGATATTGTGGCTAAAAGAGGATGTCTTCTTTACTGATAAGGTATGGTAAATTTACATTACGTTCAATTGTTAGTGTGTGTATATGCTGGCAGTTGATATGAAATTATATATATATACATGTTAAAAAGAAGACACCCACAAGATCTAGGCGTCCACTTCCACCTCCTGCATTACCTAGTTGGGTTCCACAGGACCTACCTGTCCCGTTAGGTCCTAACTGTAGGGGTATGGCAGTATGGTTAGGGGAACATGATATAAACTCCCCTATAACTGTTTCTTCTGATTCAGATTCTACAGGTCAGTCATACGAAACAAAACTATTTATACAAGATATATTGGAGTTGTTTCGATATGATTGGCTAAATACATCTGTGATAGAGCTATGGATAAGGTGAGATATTCTTTATACATCCATATACCTTGTGTATGATCTGGTGATCTGGTTTCTTATTTATTAATGCATGCGTAATTAATACATATTTTGCAGCTACTTAGACAACATATGTGCAGATTTTGGATTTGAACATGTAGGGTTTTTGATTCCATCCTTGATTAGTCTAGTAGCTAAAGACCCTACATCAGTTCAACAATACTGTTGTGAGTCTTTTTCAAATTTTGCTGTAAAAAAGAAGACGGTGATAATGGCTCCATTCAATGTAGAGTAAGTTTACTTTGCTTATTATAATTTGGACTTAAGAAAATTACATTTTATTGTGGATTTTGAGTTATTAATTTTTAAATTTTTTTCCTCTAGGGGTAGGCATTGGGAGTTATTGTTTATTGCCCCCAAGACGTTCACTGTGTATTATCTAGTTCCTAAGGGGGGTAAATTGAATACAAGATTTGGACATATAATGAAAATGGCAATATTTCGGTGAGAAATATTTCATTTTTCATATCCGTTAACATATGTTATTACATTACTATTTAATTGCAATGTTCTGTGTTACATTTACATGTAGGGGTTTTGAGGAGTACAAAAAGGCTGGAGGAAAGGTCCCCACGAAAAAGAACCAGCCAATAATTTGGAAGAACGTGCAAGTAAGTTCCCGACTGCAATATATGTATATATTATTTATGTGAACAATGCTTAATTAGTTGTATTTTTTAATATTTTGTATGTTTGAATTTATAGTGTGCTACACAAGACAACGGATGGGCATGTGGATACTATGTCCTGCGATATATGCACATGATTATCAAACATGCCGTACTGGATATCGAATGTATTGCTCAGGTATTATATAGTCTCGTTAGATAATATGATCGAAATATATCAATCTTATTTATAGCTCATTAATTATATATATACATCATTCTCTTTACATGTGTTTAAAGCTGACCCCATTACAGGAAAGGACTTACCAAATGTTAATGCTCCCTATACAATGGGAGAATTAAATGAAGTAAGAGAAGAATGGGCAACATCCATACAATTAGTGGGGGCTTTAAAATATAATTGGGATCCTGATAGCGAATAATGACTAAACAATGATACTTTGTAAATGAATTTCTGAATTATAATATATGTGTGAATGTTTCTACATGTCTGGATGTTTCTACATGTGTCTGAGTGAAAATGAATGAAAGTGTTGGTTGCTATATGAATGTTTCTACATGGTTGAATGTGAATGAATGGAACTACAAATTGCTAGCATGTGTGAATGTTTATAAATGTGTGAAAATAAAATGGAACTGCAGGTTGCATTGCTAAATGCATGTGCTACTTTTTTATTGTTAATTTTGCAGGTTTGCGACCTGTTGTCGGCTGATATCAATGGATGTCGTAAAACTTGCAGTTCATAACCGAACTGAACATGTTTCTCATCCTGCGACCAGCCACAACAGGTCTGCAGACTCATAGGAAAAAAAAACCAATAGGCATCGGTTATTTGTAAATAACTGACACATAATGATATAGTGTCGGTGTTCCTACAATAAACCGACGTCTATGTCCTTAACACCACGACCGTGCTGGACAGCACGACCGTGGGGCGAAGATATATGGTGTCGGTTTTTTACTTATAACCGACACTGATAGTTCCCAAGATGGCGCCCTTTCTGTGGCGCGAAGGGTTTGGGCATCGGTTTTTAACTAATAACCGACGCTTATAGTCCCATGATGGCGCGTTTTCGGTGGCGCACGAAGAGTTTGGGTGTCGGTTTTGGAACCGACGCCTGATCGGTGGACTTTTAGTGTCGCCCACATAGGTGTCGCTTAGAAACTGACACTAAAGGCTTTAAATAACCGACACTAAAGGTAGGTTCTGTAGTAGTGATTACCCTCACTCCACCCCTTAAAGGGTCAACTAAGTCAAACTAAGATAAGGGTAAAAGGGTTCATAAAACTCAACACTAAAAGGATTTAGTAACCAAGCTTCAAGGTGTAACATTGGGTACACTAAACCATAAACATAGGAGTATAAGGTATTTAAGGATGATTTTTGTGTAAGAGATCAAATCATCACTTATGGTTTTCCTAAGTATTCAACAATTAGGCAACATGCCCAAAGATAGACTATTTCAAGCTGTCTATATCAGATCAGGACAGGCCAGGTCATATGAGCTCAGGAGTCCTTGTTACCAAGCTAGTAGGGTCGAGCAAAATATTGCCAGCCCCCAAGCTCTGACCCTTTCTAGACACCATCACTTCAACTTATTGCTCTAGTAGCATCTCAATAGACAATTCACCAAAACGTTGACATATTTTATTTCTAATTATGAAATTATTATGATCCTAAATCAAACTTTCATCATAGATCAAACTCTAAGGTGAAAAACTTACTAAAGAAACTACATATGGTAAGGGTTATATCTAGGAGACAATTTGAATTAGTCAAGAATCCGACTACCTTGATGCTCTGATACCATGCTTTAAAGAGCTGAGATCAACTCTCTACTATAAGTGGCAATATAGAATCAATGGGATGCAGCAAAATTTAAAACTTGACTTTAATCAAAATGTATAAAGAGTACATTACAAAATTTCCATAAAGGAAGTACAACTTTATACAAAACATAGGATCTAGGTAGAGGAAGACTAAAACTACGTCAACATGTCTCCAAACTAACACATACATAAAGGTATAGCTAAGTCTATGCTACTTGTTCTCTCTCCTTAGCCTTAGGCAAGCTCACCAAGCTTCCACTGCGCACTCTGATCCTAGCCTGGATGGTTGGGGTCATCCAGTAAGAGAGAGGAAAGTATGTGTTATTCAAGAGAAATAGGACAATTAAATAATCTAAAGCATTGCAATATAAAAGATTATTTTCACTAAGAGATTTCAAAAGAAATGGTGCAAGTATATGAATAAGAGAGAGAAGACTGCCATAATCAATCACGACTATAATAATCAAATAGCATGAATATATTAAGACACAAAGTCATCTCAATGTAGGGTGAGGCACCTACCAGACCTCACCAAGTGGCAGGGGGACTAAAACCCCAGTGCCTATATAAAGTGGCAGGGGACTAAAACCCCAGTGCCTAATATAAAATGGCAGGGGAGCTAAAACCCCAGTGCCCGACAGGAGGACTAAAACCTCAGTGCCCTATGGGTGGTTTGTACTCATGTACACTACATTGTCATTTGGCCTAAAATACATCATGCTTAATAGTTCAATTGGTAGTAGTGGAAATATCAAAGTAACATTTTCCTCCTAGCATTTGGTAATAAAACCCACAAATAAACCACATAAAGGAGCCAACATAGGCTATAGAAAGATTTAAGCATTTCCAAGAAAATGAGACAACATATGTAGTAGCCAGATTCACATGATCCAAATGGATGAGCCACAATGGCATTAGAAGCATAAAATAAGTAAAGATCCAAATAAAGGCATTTAGGAGGATATCAAGGCTAGCACATAATGTTTTTAGGGTTGGATAGGACCCAAATGAAGGATTAAGATTGTTTGCACATAGATTTCACAATCATACATTCCACATATATAATAGGAATCACATACACCAATAGGATTACACATACCAAAATAGGATCCACATACATAAATAGGATTCACATACATAAATAGGTTTTCACATACATAGGGGTCACGTACCTTATCTTGATCCATTAGTTCCACCAATCATATTGTTTCACTTCATTTTCCCTAGTTATAAACATTACACATGTATTAGTATTTATAAGGCTTAAAGCATTGGAAAAACCCTAATTTTGGAACTTATATTCAAAACCACAATTTAAGGTTTAAAACCTAGTCCAATAGATTAGTCATATTCTCCTGAATAATAAAACATATTTTATTACCCAATTTGGAGTTAAAATAGATTAATTACACATTTTAGATCATTTATTAAAATCAAATAGGTATTCAAAGAAAACTTCGAAAAAGGAATCATAATTGGGACTCAAGAACAATAAAATCAGACTCTACATTAAAAATCCTTTCCAACGACTATTTATTTGAATTTTTTTACCATGGATCGATTTACTATGAATTAAGTAAAATCGGCCAATTAGAATGCTAGAAAACCATAGAGTGACAGTAATTTAAATGAAAATGCAATTCAATGTAAATAGTATGTGAAATGACCAAAATGCCGATGCGTTTAAAATGAAATCAATTAAAATGACGGGGTCACCAATGTCAAATGTTCAGTTCAATCGTTTCAGCAAGAAAAAAAACCAAACGTGAATAGTCTGTATTGCCCATGGGGATTAAATCCTTTGATTGCAAGGGGATGGGCACCCTGGTCATTGCCGGACCAGGTATCCTCCAGCCCGCATCCATGGCGACCCAATGCTACTGGAGTTCGACTCGACAGCCCAGATTGCGGAGCACTGGCTGCCGATACAAACCAAGGACATCACTGACGTCCCCATCGCTCGATGATCTCATCGAGCCCGGGTTTGGGTCTCGTAGTGCTCAGGAGCTCCAGGAAGGCTCCGTCGTGGGTCGGGGATAGAGGAAGAAGAAATGGGGAACAAATCACCGAAAACGCAAAGAAACAAGAAACTAAGGTCGGGATCACCTTCACAGGGCCAAGGCGAGTTAAAAGAGTGCATTTTTGCAGGTAGAGGAGCACCAGGGCGAGGAAAAGCATGGTGTCGCCAGCGACCAAAACCAATCTATAGGACCTAGTGATTGTGCGCATCGCGAGACTAGGTAACAAAGTGGAACGAAAGAGGAAGCATCGAGGATGCCTACCTAGCAACCAATTGAACGGAGGTGGCTTCTTGAGTCAAGGCGAGGTCGACATCACCAGGGAAGAAGACCGAGCATGTCGGGGTCTTTGTAGGAAAATGAGGAGAATTTGGACGTGGAAGAGGAAGGCTCGAGGACTAAGGGTTCTCGACGACCCCAGTTATAGGTGGGAGGGAGGCCCTTGGCCTTATTGTGCCTTGTGGTGGAAAAGGGGGAAAGAAACTGAGAAAGGCATTTTGCCTACAGTGAACGGGGAGCCATGATCAAGGGCTCGTTGGAACGGGCATTGAGAGATGAAACTGATGCAAGTAAAATTGTGTGAAATGGAGAAGGGGAGAGAGAGAACGAAAGATGGGAGCTGGGGCACCGCATCTGTTCAGTGGGAAGGAGGAAGGTGATGACCTCTCTGCCATTAGATCGGAGAGAGATTAAATCATGACCGTTAGATGAGAGGCTAAAGGGGTGTGTGACAAGACTCGAAATCAAATAATCGACAGACTATAGGCGTTACAAACATTTAAATGATGTTGATTTAATATCTAAGGTTACACTATATTAGAAACTTGTAAAAATGATTTGAGGGGTCAAGACAACTCCAAAAGGCACACAATTTTGACAACATGCACAAATTAAAGTGTAGAATCAGCTATGCAATTATATTCTTGTTTCACCCATCATTTGACCCTAAATTAATACATTGCTCATTAAAGTGTATATTAATATAGTAAAATGAATGAATTATATGAATAGGCTTCTTTTAATGGATTATATGAGTGAAATTCGAGATATTAGATACATATCAATATTAGGGGTCATATCTCATCATAATATCCTCTCATTAATGCATTAAGGTCCATAAGGAGGAGAGAGAAAGAAAAATGTTAATTACTCTCATATATTAACTCAAATACACATTATTACTAATATATATATCCAAAAAGCTCCAAATTAACATTATCTACTTATATTCTCTCATAAAACTCCATTTTTCATTATTAGTCCGTAATTATTACATTAAGTGGGTTATTTGTGCAAACACCCCTTTATTATCATAAATGGGGGTAAAAATGGAATTTCACCATCATTAATGCTCAAATTGCACATTGAGTCCAAAAATGATTCAAAAGGATGGGAAATTTATGAAAAAGGTCCAAATGGACTAAAACGCAAGGAAAAGCTCAAAAGTGGGTAAATTGCAGGAAAGACCCTGGATTTCAGTATGTTACACATCTCACCAGAAGAGGGGCCGAAGCCACAACCTGGACACCTAGCATTATGCTCAGCCCAAGACATACCAAGGTCCTGTAGTTCTTATGCTTATGGATAAGAAGGAGCATAAGTGCCAAGTCCTGCAAGCAAGGTAGCTATAGGACCAGTAGGGAGAGATAGCGTAGTAGGGGTAGATCCACAAACAACAGAGGATGTAGCAGTAGGTGGATGAGCAAGGCAAAAGTGATTGTATGCATATGATGCATAATCAACTCCTGGGTAGGGTTGGTAGGTAGGGTAAGGATGTGCACTAGAGAGGTTCATGATAGCATAGAGATCTTGATGCATGTGCTCCTGAATTTGAAGCTTATATGCTTGTTGATGCATCATGCACCCATGAGGGTTTCATTTGATACATGGAAAGATGTACGGGAAGGTCAGGATGGCTAAGGTGGTGGAGATGCATGGGTGGAGATAGAGGCTCCAGGTGTGGAAGAGGAAAGGTAGGAACACTCTTTTGAAGTGTGGTCTCATTGATGGAAACTCCTTTTTGGGCAGATTTGCAATATGAAGGTCATGAAAAAGAGATTTGCCAGTAGTAGTATGAAAAAGACCAGAAATCATGGTTGGGTAGGGTGGGTGGGTGCCACGGGTGTTCTTACCAGAGTCAAAACAGATCATGTGATGGAGAACATATTGAGACCACTTGACTCTAATGTTCTTCAAGATACAAAACATAATCACCGCAATATTCTCTGCCATTTTAGTTTGTTTTTCTTTGGGTGAATATTGTAGTTGAATACTAGGTTGAGTATGCAGTTCTTGACATCTAAGGCTGAGTGGGGAAGGGTGGACTTCTTCCTATTGACAAACTGAGGCTTGTTCAAGAATTTATATATGTCAAGAAGAGAGATATCATACTTCTTGTACAAGGCCTCAGGGTCAAGAAGATCAAAATACTCAAGGTAATCCTTCCTCCATGTGTCAAGAACCTCGGTACCTAAGAAAAAGATGTTCAAGGTATCCTCAGAGACTTGGTATTTCTTCCTGAAAATCATGGAAGTAAGGACTACTTGATCATTAGGCGGGGGTATGAGAGTGTCATAATTCCATTGTAAATTTGCATAGAATTAATGAATGGTTTTGGTGCTTGTGATGGAATTGTGGTAGCACACATGTTCAACACCCAAGGCAAAGAGGTAGTGGTCATACAACAACTCAGCTACTTGATGAATAACCTTTCGTCTATGTGGGCTTGGCTAAAAAAGGAACGAAAACAAAAGGGGTTCCTAGGAAGGAGCTCGTTGTACCCATTTAGAGCATCATTGGAGACAAAGAAGGTATCATCAAAGGGTATAATGTGTGATTTTGAAGAGGATGATGGTACTCCAGATGGGGCAGCTCTCTTTCTCCTATTGGAAGCCATGTAGTCGATAAAAGAGGATAGAGAGATTAAAACATAGGAAGCACCACTACAAACCAACCAAACACCTAGGGTTGATGTGCAAGAGGTATAGGAAGGTCGAACTAGGGCTAGGAAGAGGATGGTAGGGGCTAGGATTGAGAGCTTGAGGGAGCTAGAGAGTGGATATTGATTTCTATGACTGGGAAACTCGACCGAATGGCTATTTACAAAAGCCCTTAACCATGGATTGGTCGAGTTGGCAACTCAACTGATGGTCAACCAAAACCATCTTTATAAATTTTAATTTCTATCCTCTTGAGTGCTAATTAAATTTATTTTTCTTGTCCATTTTACATTTTAAACATACTTAGGCACATGTCACTCATCATTGGGTACTATTTTGTAATAAAATAAGAATTTGTGAAAACATTACCCAAAAACAAGATAAAAATTAGGCGTATGAACTTGAAAAACAACTTAGCACGTTAACAAGCAATGGTGATCAAAACATGAGCAAAGCATATAGAATATATAAAAACTATTTAGAAGGCATATGAGATTCATCCAAAGCAGTTATGAGCAGTTTAGATTGAATAAAATTAAATTGCTCTCTTGCTAGAGGTTTAGTGAAAATATCTGCCAACTCATTTTTTGTGTCCACATGCATGATATATATATCCTTCTTAGCAATGTGATCATGAATAAAATGAAGACGAACCTCTATATTCTTATCTCTACTATGTAATATAGGATTGTTAGTGATGTGGAATATTATTGCACTAACAAATTCACTCAAGGTTGAAATCCCTGAGCTTTTACCAAAACCTTGTGCAATAATACCACCCGCAAGCGGATGGGTTTATCGCAGTATAGTTAAGGATCGAATACCAAAGGACAAAGTTTTTAAAAAGATTTGTTAGTTGAGTCTAATTCAAGTAAGACTAATGTTTAGAACGATTGGATGATTTGAGGTTAATTAAACTAATTGCAAGAAAGTAAAGAGTAGAATTAAAGTCAGATCTAGATTAGTGATACGGTTAATTAAACACATGGAAACACATCCAACCATCAAACATCCAGGAAAAATATAACAATCCAAATGGAGCTGCTACAAAACCCCCATACAGGTGTTAGGCTTACGTAAGCATCACATTAGGTATCAGATGTCTCGTTACCATCCATATCACGCACTTACGACTCCGAAGATACATAAATCAAACTGAAGATGTGGGCCCCCTATACAGTTGTTAGGCACACAGAAGTGTCACCGTAGGCTAGATGGCTCATCCCTTCACAGATCATACACTTACGACTTCAAGGAATCTCATTCTATTTCTAGTTTGGGAGTCAATCATGCTAGACGTTAAGAAAGCAGTCGATTAATCTACAAGCAAACATCAACAATTATCAAAGAAGATAAAAAAATCCAACTAAGGTTGTGGGCCCCCTATACAGACATTAGGCACACAGAAGCGTCACCGTAGGCTAGTTGGCTCATCCCATCACGGATCATACACTTACAACCTCAAAGAATCCCATTCTATTTCTATTTTTGGAGTCAACCTCATTAATCGACAAACTACCCTACATATAGAAGTTCTCACAACATAGGGAAGAACAAGATGAAAGCAAGCAGGTAATCAAACTATAAATATTAACAATTAACAATGAAATGAAAAGTTATATACATTGCCATGGATTGTTTAACAAAGGAACATGCTTGCATGGGAAGCGGGGCTAGTCCCCGCACCCCAATGAAAAGGAACAACTCGCTCATGATGCAAGAAACAAGAAGAATAAGAGAGAGGGAAGGTTCCACCATGAGCACGATGTAGAAGGGTGGTTGTAGCTCATTGAAGATGATGCAGTATTCTACGTCGTGTCGGAGAATATCTAGAAGAGGAACGAGGGATGCCAAGACTGACCAAGCAGTCTTTCTCACTCCTCCTTCCTTCTTTTCTCGGTCTCCTTGATCGCAGTGGGAGGAATAGGTGAAGTGACAATGGCAGGATCATACCAGTGTTTAGGCAGCCTAGCGGAATCCCAGATCCGATGCCCCAAGTGAGGACCCTATTGGTCCTATTTATAGGCTCAGATGGGGTATGGGCATTTTGGGCCCTGTTGAAATTTTCACAGTTTGATATGGAGACCGCTTAGATGACCAATCAGTCATGTATTAGATTTCCTCCAAATGGTTTGGTATATATGAACAGACGGTTTGATGCTTTCATCCAAATGGTTTGGAATGCTTTAAGTGTCCAAACAGTTTTGAAGTCTCTACTCTAACGGTCTACTTTGATCGGTCATGGTATCCTTTGTTCAAATGGTCTTCAATTGATAAGCTCAAACGGTCTTGCAAGACTAATTAGCATCCTCCAAACAGTTTTGGCCTATCTTGCTCTAATGGTTTAGGGAAACTGATAGGATTCTATCAAGTCTTGCACTTTAGGGAAGCAACCAGTCTTGGGATCAGCGGCTCCAAATAGTTTGGTGATTGCATCCAAATAGTTTGGCTGGTCTACAGAAATCATTCATACTCTATCGATCTCACGATCTCTGCTTGGCCCAACGGTCTTGAGGACTGATCATTTCCCTAGTGTTCTTGCATTCATCGTCGTCCAAATAGTCTCAACTTCAGGCCAAACAATTTGGCTCTAATTGGTTTCCATCAAATGGTATTGAGGACTCAATGTTTCCATACGGTCTTGCAAACCATTTGCCTCTGATTGATAATGAAGGCAGAGGGCGCACGAAGGTAGCTTGCTGGTAGGCGCTGGCACTGGGCAGTGGTGCAGGTTGCGGCTGAGGGCGCTGCAGATCGCTAAGGTTGTAGGTGTGTCATCTTGCTACGGAAAGCGGTTGAGGCTCGGTGGTATCTAGGGTTTCAGAGGTAGTAGAAGGAAGAAGAAGGGAAGGTGGAGCAAGCAGGTACTGGGCAGAGGTAGGTGCGGGAGTGGTATTGCTGTTGTGAGTTAGGGTTTGCAGGTGGTGAGGGTAGGAAGAAGAATAAGGGAAGCGAGAGGTAAGGTTCTCCATGCGGTCCTGTACGCTCAGTTTCCTATATGGTATTTGACAAAGGACCACTACACGGTCTTGAGATCATGAGATCTCATACGGTTTGGAGATCGTGTAGAGGGGTAAAGCAACAAGACCGATAGAATGGGTCATGATGGAACCTGTTAGGCCAAACGAATAAGGATCGTAGATCCATAATCTGACGGTGTGGAAAGTTAGATTCCCAAACGGTCTTGAAGATATGTTAGATCCAAACGGTTTTGAGGTGAGGCTTCCCATTTAGTCTTGAGACCATATGGATGAAACTGTATGGTCAAGACTGTATGGTTGAGGGTAGATCCAAGGTTGAGAAAGGTGGGTCCCACAAAAAAGGGTTTGATTTGGAGATGGTAGATGGAGTGAAGCAGAGGGTAGTGATGATTATGTTGAAGGTGGATTAGGGTTAAATGGAGGTGGGAGCCACCTGATTGTTCAACCTCATCATGACCCACAAAAATTCAACATAAACTCAGTTAATAACCTTGAAAATTGAACTAATTAAGCAATTTTTCATATTATAATATTTAGGAGATGAAATCGGATGTATTGAGTTGAATTTGGCTCAAGATGGTGACTGGATTTCATGATGGATATGCATTCATCAATTAGATAAATTGATTGCACTAGTATTATCATAATAAATAGGAGAAGCATCAAAATTAATGCTAAAGTCTTGGAGTATTTGCTTCATCCATAGGACTTGTTCACAACAACTACCAGTTGCAATTTATTCTTCCTCGGTAGTTGATAAAGCTAGTGTACTCTTTTTCTTAAAGAACTAATGTAAGGCCCCTAACCTTGCTTAAAGTGTTGAACAAGCTTAATTATCATAATTGAATTCTTATAACCCTAATATAACCTTGTGATATGCTTTGAAATCAGAAGACAGGATTAAGATTCAAATTTGGTCCAATTTGGACACTATTTGAGCAAGTTATGCAATTTTATGCACACTTTGGACTTTTCTACATTTGACCCAATTGAGAGGTTTTCATTGCAATTTATTACTTGCATTATGTTCCTTAGATATTCTCTCATCATCCTTGAGCTTTTTTATCCATGGGGAACCTATTTAATCCTTGGTTTGAAGGTGTTTTCTCCAAGGGTATTTTAGGGTTTACCCCTTCATAGATGAGCTACCTTTAGCAGCTATCAACTAATGAATTATTTGATTGGCTAGAAAATTCGAAAAAGGAAATCTAATAAGGTCTATACATATGGTGGGGGGGCTGCTTGTGTGTGTGCTTGAATATTTTAATAAATTAAGGCCATGGACACTTGGATAGATACTAGAACTTCAACTTTTTCTTTTTCTTTATCTTAAAGTCACATATACTTATCCCTAAGAACCAAAACCAGTCATTTTCTCTCCACCACTTCCCTCCTTCTACAAACCTCGTTCTCCCTCTGTTCTGATTCGAATTTCCTATCCAAGGAAGAAGAAAGAGGAGACCTTCTTGGAAAAAGAATCTAGGGTTGCAATCGACTTCATTTTAGGTTTGAAAAAGCTTCCTTCTAGTGATCTTGACCTAAAAGAGTAAGAATCTCCTTCTTTCCTCCATTTATTTATTTTTTATCCTTCATCCTACCTTTCTCCAGGTCAGAACTTTTCTGTTCCATGGTATAAATTGCTCTAAATCTCTAAACCCCTACCATTCTTGCTCCTTATGCTTAGGGTTTGCTCATTTGATGAAGAAAGGTACTAGATGGATGAATTCATAGCTTATTCTTGGATTTTCTACCCTAATTTCTCGAGTTTTCTTCTGTGTGGGGTTTCATCTTCTCATTAGAGGCACGTTTTATAACTTGCTCCACATTTATCTCTTACCATAAGCTTTTTAGATCATGTTCTTCCTTGAAAATGATGATCCATGCACTAAAAAGTTGTGCTTGACTTGGATTTTGATTTTATAATGTTCCTTGTTCTAATTTCAGTTCTAGATGAACATGTGATAATGTGTACATTATTCCTTAGGTATAATATGACTTGGATCAGGTTGGTTTGACAACCTATGGTGCTAAGCACCTATCAACCAATGGTCAAATTTAGGGTTTAATGTTGATTTCTTCTGTAAACCCATGACCCGATAATGGTACCATTGCAAGAACCCTATGGTGTTGTCTTCATGACAACTGATGGTCGGGATCAAAGGTGTCAGATGATGGTGACAACCTATGGTCACCCCCTTAGGTCATGTTTTGGATCAATTAGAAGTTTAAAGATCAACCATTAAGTACCCAACTATTGTTATCAATCAATGATAACATTAGCTTAATATTTTATGTGATTAATGAATATAGTGTTGATCTAAATACCTATGGTGACTTAATGGTCATTAATGATGGTGGATCAGGTCTCCAAAACCTATGGTGAGTTAGTCATATAGTTGTAGCATCAATTAAGCCTTAGACCAATGGTTTCTTGGGTCACTTGATGTAATGGTCAGACTTATACTGTAATTGATGGTTTTAACATATGAACTTGACCTAATGGTCAAGATCTAATGTTTATTCCTCCAATAAAGTGGAATGATGAATAATGTAATATGTTGGTCCTAATAATGGGATTTATAAAGTTTCCTTTATATGATCAACTTAAGGAGCTTACTTGTTGACAATGGATGGCTTGTTTTAAATGAACAGTCAATTGTGGGTTTTACCCTACTCTCACTGGAAATTTTAGTGTTGTTAATCAAGAGATGTCTAGGGTAAGATGGTGACTCCTTTTAGAGAACAAATCATGGACTTCATAGGTGGTTTATCCAAGGTTTTTACTTATGTAAACAAATAATGGTCTTACCTTTTAGACATCTAATTGTTCTGTGTGACATTGTGGTATGGTGATATGGGTTAAATGATGATGGAACAAATGGATGGTTATCATTAATATGGTAATCTTACCTATTCATGCATAAGAATAGAGGGGATGATAATCATATTGTGTTAATATGTAACCCTAATGAGGTAGAGCTTGGTATACCTAGCTTTAATATAACTAAATGATGGTAATTGGGTATAAATAGTCCTTGAATGACTAATACAATCATGGAGTACTTTGTTACTGTTGTTGAAACCCTAGTATACTATAACCTAATGGTTATACCTTGATTTATGTTTGGGTTCATACTTGTGAATGGTATGGAATGTGATTGTGATGCTTCACCTTATGCATCCATGATCCAATGGGGATGTCGTGAGTTAGGGTTTGGGTATGAGTGATGATTAGTAACATTAATATAATTTATCTTGTGAACCTAACTCTAATGAAAATAGATAAAAATGAGTATCAATGTTTAACATTCTTATATGATCGAATGATGGTGGAATAACCTCCTTAATATGATCATAACCTTGATATGTTAATTGGTGGTTATCATAGCCACATGGTTGATACTTTATTGTGCTAAACATGTGCATTATGAATATGATGACAGTTAATCATATCTAGATTCCTTGCATGTTCATGTAATAAATGAATGTTCTTAATGTTAATATAACCCTGCTATGATAATTTATGAATATCTCCTAGCTCATTAATGCAATATTGTGTTGATCTGGTGTATTATATGTAAGTGATGTTGTTGAGCCTTGTTATAAGGCATGCAAAGATAATGATAATCTTGTAGGGAACAATATGATTCTCTTAATGATCTTTGGGCATGGTTGAGCCCTGAATGAGGTGTAATCCTTGTACATTGATAAGGGTTGATACCCTGTGATATTGTGAAAAGGATTTATATATTGTGATAGTATGATGACTAGTGTGGTCTCATTAATGGCAAGTGAATATTACCATGTGATGATGAGATGAGAAATTATGTTTCACATGTTTTATATCTTTTCAAAGTTGTGATATTTATATGATTGCTAGAAGTGAATTAGGGTTTGTATGTCCACTTGATTGATGCAACATTAATTCACCCAATTGGCATAACTAATATTGTGCAACTCTAATAATGTAGTGCCTTGTGTCGTAGAGCCATCTTCAGTGTCAGAACTTTCTGGATGGTGAAACGAGTATTCCTAAGGGAAACTTAGAGCACATATTGTTGAGTATGTGGGGGTGGAAGGTTGAGGATATATCCTTGTCATCCACAATGTAAATTGTGGAGGTTGGCTATGGTTATGCCTCATACATCTGATGTGATTGAGAACGGCGGTGGTCATGTCTCGGTGATTATAACATGATGTGATTAGAGGACAACTGCAGTTGTACCTCAGTGATTCATTTTGAATACCCCGATTTCTAGTGTCGTAACCTATACCAAGGGCGGACTAGTAGTTAGAAGCTTGAAAATATTTCATTGTGGTGGCAGATTTGACTGATATGTCACTACCTTTTTACTCATACTAGTCGAGGGGAAGAGATCTTAGGATATCAACACTCCTAGATCTTGTACAGAACCGAATAGCCCTTCGCAAAGGTCAGTTAGACTTTGAATGGTACGATTCATATTCCCTAGTGTGTAATAAAAGATTTAATACAACCATGTAGAATATTTGTTTAGGGTTATACACAACATTTCACATTGGATGATAACCCTTGCTTGTTATGTTTACATAGAGATGATGCTTAGTGCAATTAAGAGATAGTAGATATACTTTGGTTGTGGATATGCTTAATATTTTAGATGCGTACATTCAATAGCTATGCTTGTGTTGATAACTATACTGCTACTACTGATTATAATCATGATGCTATCTATATCATGTTGTTAGTTATGTTTAGCATTATAGCCATACCTTTGTAATTAGAGATTCATATACTGCTAATCATGCTTATCTTGTTAGTTATTCTTATGTTGTTAGCTCTTCTTATTATGTTTATATGTTCAACCAATTAGACATGCTCATGATGTTAGCTATTCTATACATGCTCATGTTGTTAGCTATGCTATGTTACTAGACTTGCTCATGATGCTAGATATGCATATGCTACTAAATAGCTTATATTGTCAACAAGTTAAAGGATGATAGTCTGGATAATGATGATAGTTATTATCTACTACTTTATGTATTTTGTTAATCATTAATACTACTAATCTTATTTGTTATATCTAATTAAACTAATTAACTGTTTAATTACTTTAAAATGTTGTAATCAATAAATGTTGTTGGAGGTTATATCTATTTCTGGGACATGGGTCTCACCCTTGTGGTTCGCCACAATTTTTTTAGGTAATTAGAAGTGACAAAAAGAAACATGTGGAAGCAAAGTGGAGCTATAGTAATGAATCTTTGAGAAAGTTGATTCAATGTCTAGTATGTCCTAGAGTCGTCCCTGTATTCTCAGGTCCAGGCAGGAAAAGTTTGTATATGGTGTTTCAAACGAATCAAACTTTTGTTAGTATATTAATGCTTGTTTGTGTGGCATATATGAATATTATTATCGTGTGCATATATTTTTTTGGCTAAGGTGATAAAAAAATTTGTATCAAATTCTTGGCATAGTATGGATAAAAGAAAGATGTTGGGCTATTATGCAAATGTTTTTGAGAAGGTGTTGACGTTGAAATCAGTTTTAATTTGCCCATATTTTTGGGTATGTGGTTAATTGGTGATTGATTGTGTTTTATGTTTTGAGTAATATCATTTAGTGTAACGGGTTCTCCGAAGTTGGTTTCATATCTTTAGGTTCACTGAGTCTATAGGGACATTAGGAATTAAGACTAGGATGATTTCCAAGTTAGGAATGTGACACAAAAACATGGTGCATACTGCCTTATCTCAGTACTTGGATGCCCTGACCAGGTATTCAATTATTGAAGAAAGGTAAGTATTGAACTCTTAGATTGTTATCTTTCTTATTACTCTGGTCAAGTAGTCATTTCAAGAAAATCTAAGGAGCATAATGAATAAGAAATCATGGTATGAATATCTCAACCATGTCTTAAAGAAGATGGGAATTGCATCATAATCTATCAAAACTTGATTGGTTGGTAACTATAAGAGAAAGATACAACACCAAAAAATCTAAATTTGCATACAAATTAGAAAAAGAGGAGTTCTTGAAGATGTGATTCAAGAAGGTAATAAAGTAAAACACATATAAGTCTATGCTTATAAAGTAAATCAAGGTATGAAATCCACATAAGATGGAAACAACTTCTATAACAAGTACAAAATGAGAAGATAAATAGGACCCACCTATGTGTGTAAGAAAGTGTTAATGTAAAATCAGCGTAGCATGTGAAAGAAATTAAGGCAGATGATCCATATTTAACAAAGAAAATGAAGAATATGATGATTTACCTATTGATAAGTGGTTGAAAAACATAATAAAATAAGAGAACATACACTAGTGGGATAAATAGTCATCAAGGAAGGAGTAATGAGATATGTTAATCATGATGACTACTATGCTAATGGAAAGTAACCCGAAATGAAAAACGTAAAATGATACATAAGAAGTTGTAACCTGCATAATGAAAATAGAATTAGTTACCTTTTTGCTAGTGACCCTTGAAAAATACTACTATGGTATGGGAAGTGTGTTTCCCTTTGTGTCTTTCCTCTCTAGGGCACAACTTTCAATTGGATCATTGCCACTTGGTACAGGTGGATTCGCTGCAAACATGAAGGTGGATAGCTTACTATAGCATAAGGTTGCTCAGACTATGGTTCTAAGATCTTAAAGTTTGTGATGAGTTTGATTTTGAGCATTCCAATAATTAGGAAGACTCCTCTTATATGTCTTGAGATTTATAATGTTGGTAAAAGTAGATGAGATAAGGATGTGAGTTCCTTATATCACATGAGGTGGATACCAAGGTAATGAATCCTAGTATCTAAGATGTGTCAATAGTATGGGAAGTATGTGAAGGTTGGAGATGTTCATTAAATGAACATTCCAAGTATTCCTCTCCCTTATAGAGAGATAGAGTTGATGATGACCCTCTAAATGTTGTTTAAAAGAAAAAGAAAAAAAGAAAAACAAAAGTGATTATATAATGTTGTGTATGGTTCAGTGACAGTTGGGCAAGACCACTATCAAGGATAGATGGTTTGTTGGTCAATAGATATGTGATATTGTGTTCCTTTAAGATAAACCTATGATCAAATATCAATTCATAAGGGTTATATTGGATGACATAATTCACATGACCATGATGAATTTAGAGTTATGTCCTTTAGACTAACAAATGTACAAATACAATTTATGAATAGGAGGAACAAAGTGTTCCAGTCATGTCATACAAGTTATATAAAGCTTTGAATGATGCATGTCAAAGTATTTTAAATATGGTCAAAAATATGATCAATATTTCTTCAAAAACCTTAGGGTTGCCGAAGAAGCAATAGCTATGAGACAAGTTGAACAAGAGTGATATGGGGTTGATTAAGTGTCTTTATGGGATCATGATATGTCTTCTATGTAGGTTGTGTAAATCTTAGTAAGGTGAAGATAGTGTTGTTGTTTCACCCCTAACAAGGTTGACTAGGAATGATGTTTCCTTGTATGGAATGATAGGTTCCAGCATCATCATTGTTTATATGATGAAAAAGAACTCACAAGTTTTCCAGTGTTAGTGTATCTAGAAAAAAAAGGATGGATACATCGGCTTTTTTTTATGCTTCAAGGAATGGTATGAGACACATTCCATGATCGATAAAAAGTTAGAAATTATGAATTTTGAATAATGTGTTGATACAATATATATAATTTTAGGATGATATCTAGAATTTAAAGTTGAATATTACTACTAGAGTTGTACAGATGACACAACACGTTTCTACATTCCATATTGAGAATGTCTTCTTAGGTTGAGGTTTTTGTGCTGATCCAAGATGAGATATGTATGAATGATGTAACATCACCATGATATGCAAGTAACCATGATAAGGTAATAGGATGAGGTGCAAAAGAAGTACCCATCTTTTTTTACCTTGGATTTCGGGGGCGAAATCCCTGTTAGGGGTTTATAGTTGTAAGGCCCCTAAACATGCTTAATGAGTTGAATGAGCTTAATTAACATAATTTAATTCTTATAACCCTAATATAACCTTTTTTATATTATTTGAAATAATAAGAAAATCTTAATTTCCAAATTTGGTCCAATTTGGACACTATTTGAGCAAGTTATGCAATTTTATGCACATTTTGGACTTTTCTACAATACCCGATTGTGAGGTTTTCTTTGAAATTTATCACTTGAATTATGTTCCTTGGATATTCTCTCATCATCCTTGAACTTGTTGAGCCATGGGGCACCTATTTAATCCTTGGTTTGAAGGTGTTTACTCCGAGGGTATTTTAGCGTTTACCCCTTCATGGATGAGCTTCCATCAATAGCTATCAACTAATAAATTATTTGATTGGCTGGGAAATTCAACAAAGGAAAGCTAAGAAGGTCTATACAGATGGTGGGGGAGCTTCTTGCATGTGTGGTTGTATATTCCTAATAAATTAAGGCCATTGACACTTGCATAGATACTAGAACTTCAACTTTTTCTTTTTCTTTATCTTAAAGATTCATATACTTATCCCTATGGACCAAAATGAGCCATTTTCTCTCCACCACTTCCCTCCTTCTACAAACCTTGTCCTCCCTCTGTTCTGCTGCGAATTTCCTATCCAAGGAAGAAGAAAGAGCAGACCTTCTTGGAGAAATAATTTGGGGTTGCAATTGACTTCATTTTACGGTTGAAAAAGCTTCCTTCTAGTGATCTTGACCTAAAAGAGTAAGAATCCCCTTCTTTCCTCTGTTTATTTCTTTGTTATCCTTCCACCTACCTTTCTCCATGTCGGAACCTTTATGTTCCATGGTAGAAATTGCTCTGAAGCTCTAAAACCCAACCTTTCTTGCTCCTTATGCTTAGGGTTTGCTCATTTGATGAAGAAAGGTGCTAGATGGACGAATTCATAGCTTATTCTTGGATTTTATACCCTACCTGCTTGGGTTTTCTTCTGTGCATGGTTTCATCTTCTCATTATAGGCAAGTTATATAACTTGCGCCACATTTATTTCTTACCATGAGCTTTCTAGATCATGTTCTTGCTTGAAAATGATGATACATGCACTAAAATGTTATGCTTGGCTTGGATTTCAATTTTTATAATGTTTCCTATTCTGATTTCAGTTCTAAATGAACCTGTGATCATGTGTACATTATTTTTAAGGTATAATATGACTTGGATCAGGTTGGTTTGACAACCTATGGTGCTAAGCACCTATCAACCAATGGTCAATTTTAGAGTTTAATGTTGATTTCTTATATAAACACATGACCTGATGATGGTACCATTGCAACAACCCTATGGTGTTGTCTTCATGACAACTGATGGTAAAAACCTATGGTCACCCCCTTAGGTCAGGTTTTAGATCAATTAGTCGTTTAATGATCAACCATTAAGTACCATACTAATGTTATCAATCAATGATGACATTAGCTTAATATTTGACATTGATTAATGAATATAGAGTTGATCTAACAACCTATGGTGACTAAATGGTCACTAATGATTGTGTATCAGGTCTCCACAACCAATTGTGTGTTAATCATATAGTTTTAGCATCAATTAAGCCTTAGGCCAATGGTTTCTTGGGTCACTTGATGCAATGGTCGGACCTATACTACAATTGATGGTTTTAACATATGAACTTGACCCAATGGTCAAGATATAATATTTATTCCTCCAATAAAATGGAATGATGGATAATGTAATATGTTGGTCCTAATAATGAGATTTATATGGTTTCCTTTATATGATCAACTTAAGGAGCTTACTTGTTGACAATGGATGGCTTGTTTTAAATGAACAATCGATTGTGGGTTTTACCCTACTCTCAATGGAAATTTTTGTGTTGTTAATCAAGGGATGTCTAGGGTTAGATGGTGAATCTTTTAAGAACACAAATCAAGGACTTCATATGTGGTTTATCCAAGGTATTTACTTATGTAAACAACCAATGTTCTTACCTTTTAAGCATCCAATGGTTCTGGGTGACATTGTGGTATGGTGATATGGGTTGAATGATGATGGAAAAAATGGAGGGTTACCCTTAATAAGATAGTCTTAACTATTCAATCATATGAATAGAGGGTATGATAATCATATTTTGTTGATATGTAACCCTAATGAGGTATATATTGTTATACCTAGCTTTAATATAACTAAATGATAGTTATTGGGTATGAATAGTCCTTGAATGACTAATACAATCATGGAGTACTATGTTACTATTGATGAAACCTTAGTATGCTACAACCTGATGGTTACACCTTGATTTATGTGTGGGTTCATACTTGAGAATGGTATGTAATGTGATGGTGATGCTCATCCTTATGCATCCATGATCCAATGGGGATGTCGTGAGTTATGGTTTGGGTATGAGTGTTGATTAGAAACATTAATATAATTTATCTTGTGAACCTAACTCTAATGGAAATAGATAAAGATGAGTATTCATGTTTAGCATTCTTATATGATGGAATGATGGTGGAATAACCTCCTTAATATGATCATATCCTTGATATGTTAATTGGTGGTTATCATAGCCACATGGTTGATACTTTCTTATTCTAAACATGTGCATTATGAATATGATGATAGTTAATCATATCTAGATTCCTTACATGTTGATGTAATAAAGGAATGTTCTTAATATTAATATAACCCTACTATGATTGTTTTTGAATAGCTCCTAGCTCATTAATGCAATATTGTGTTGATCTGGTGTATTATATGTAAGTGATGTTGTTGAGCCTTGTTATAAGGAATGCAAAGATAATGATGATCTTGTAGGGAATAGTATTATGGTCTTAATGACCTCTGGTAATGGTTGAGCCCTGAATAAGGTGTAATCCTCTTATGTTGATATGGGTTCATACCCTGTGATATTGTGAAAAGGATTTATATCTTGTGTTAGTATGATGACTAGTGTGGTCTCATGAATGGTAAGTGATTAGTGCAATGTGATGATGAGATGAGAAATTATGTTTCACATGTTTTATATATTTTCAAAGTTGTGATATGTATATGCTTGCTAGAAGTGAATTAGGGTTTGTATGTCCACTTGTTTGATGCAGACTTAATTCACCCAATTGGAATAACTAATCAAGTGCAACTCTAATCATGTAGTGCCCTATGCTGTAGAGCCATCTTCAGTATCAGAACTTGTTGGATTATGAAACGAGTATTCCTAAGGGAAACTCAGAGTGCACACTATTGAGTATGTGGGGGTGGCAAGTTGAGGATATATCATTGTCATCCACAATGCAGATTGTGGAGTTTGGCTATGGCCTTGCTTCATACATTTGATGTGGTTGAGAATGGTTGTGGTCGTGTCTCAGTGATTATAACATGATGTGATTAGAGGACAACTGTGGTTGTACCTCAGTGATTGGGTTTGAATACCCTAGTTTCTAGTGTTGTGACCTATACCAAGGGCGGACTAGTGGTTAGCAGCTTGACTATATGTCGCTATGGTGGCAGCTTTGACTGATATGTCACTGTCCTTTTACAAATACTGACTGAGGGGAAGAGATCTTAGGATATCGACATTCCTAAATCTTGTACAGAACCAAATAACCCTTCACAGGGGTTAGTTGGACTTTGAATGGTATGATTCAAATTCCCCAAGGCATAATAGAAGATGTAATACAGCCGTGTAGCATATGTTTTTTGGGTTATACACAACATTTCACATTAGATGATAACCCTTGTTTGTTATCTTTACATAAAGACGATGCTTAGTGCAATTAAGAGATAGTAGATATACTTAGGTTGTGGATATGCTTAAGATTGTAGATGCATACATACAATAGTTATGCTTGTGTTGATAACTATACTGCTACTACTGATTATAATCATGATGCTAGATATCTCATGTTGTTATTTATATTTAGCATGCAAGCCATGCCTTTGTAATTAGAGATGCATATATTGCTAATCATGCTTATCTAGATTGTTGTGCTTATTGTTATCTCTTCTTATGATGTTCATATGTTCAACCAATTAGACATGCTCATGTTGTTAGCTATGCTATACATGCTCATGTGGTTAGATACGCTATGTTACTAGACTTGCTCATGATGCAAGATATGCATATGCTACTAAATTGCTTATATTGTCAAAAAGATAAAGGATGATAGTCTGGCTAATGATGATAGTTATTATTTGTTCCTTTATGTATTTTGTTAATCATCAATACTACTGATCTTTTTTGTTATATCTGATTAAACTGCTTAATTTTTTAATTACTTTAAAATGTTGTAATCAATAAACATTGTTGGAGGTTATATCACATGTTGGGACATGGGTCTCACCCTTGTGGTTTGCCACATTTTTTTAGGTAATTGGAAGTGATGAAAACAAACATGTGGTAGTAAAGAGGAGCTATATTAATGAATCTTTGAAAAAGTTGATTTGATATCTAGTGTGTCCTAGAGTCACCCCTGTACTCTCAAGTCCGAGCAGGAAAAGTTTGTATATGGTGTTTCAAACGAATCTAACTTTTGTTAGCATATTAATGCTTGTTTGTGTGGCATATACGAATATTGTTCTCCTGTGCATATATGTTATGGCTAAGGTGATTGAACAATTTGTATCAAATGCTTGGCATAGTATGGATAAAAGAAAGATGTTGGGCTCTTATGCAAATGTTTCTGAGCATGTGCTGACATTGAAATAAATTTTAATTTACCCATATTTTTGGATATGTGGTTAATTGGTGATTGATTGTGTTTTGGGTTTTGAGTAATCTCATTTGGTGTAACGGGTTCTCACAACCAAGACGTCAAGCATGGTCCAAGGACGAAGCAAGTGCCACTTGTACACTTTCTATCAATCAAGCATCCTGACTAATCCACATCACTATAGGCTGTAAAAGTAAAGTCCCTTGACTTGGGATACCATAGTCCAAAATTTAGAGTTTTGTCTAAGTACCTTAAACTCCTCTTAACATCTATGATGTGATTTCTTGGGATTTGATTGAAAGCAAGCACACAAGCCAACATTAAACATTATATTAGGTTTTGAGGCAGTTAAGTAAAGTAAACTTCCATTCATTGATATGTGCTATTTTAGCACCTCTTTTCTATAATTTATCTAAGCTTGTCAAATAAAGATATTCATTTCATCCCCTGAAATTGCACAAATTCATATCTTTTCAGTTTTATCACAAATATGACAATTATGTGCATTTTCTCACAAGTTCAGAGCATGAGTCGATCGTCTCAGATATTCAACCGATCGTTTCATTCTGATGAGCCGATCGTCTCATATATTCAACCAATCATTTTTTTTCTCCAACACTGATCATCGCACTTGTCAGATGACCGGCTAGATCAGATTACTTCCCAAGATTAAAAAATTGGTTGAAGCCCTAAAAATGGAAGGAAATCCATCCCAACCAAGCGGGTGTTGCTCGTTCCACCACCCTAATTAGGGTTGGCGATTGTTCCTTTGACGACCATTTTCCCCCAGCCGCCAGCCAAACGGCTCAGCATTGAACTCATCGGTTGGTGCCACGCAGACGACCCAAAAATCCAGCCACCATTTCTCTAACCCTAATGTAAAAGTTGCCCCCTCCTTCTCCTATAAAAGGAGGGGAACTTCCTCCTCCTTGGATCATCTCTGAGCATCACTTTTTGTATGGAGGATTTCTGGAGCAGTTTAATTCTGTAATCTCATTCTTAAAGAAATAAAGTAGTTTTTCATCTCAGTGAGAAATTTCAGCTCTATTATTTCTATTGTTTAGATCTAGTTCTTCATCGTCTTCTCCTCCCCTCTCTTGAGCAACTGAGCAATGTAGGAAGAGACAGCCATTTTCATTGTCTTTATCTGAGGATCAGTAGTCGTAAGACTCGAATATAGATAGATCACTTCCTTCCTCCGTCTCTCTTTGCCCCTTCTCCATGAGTGAGTAGTTCCTTTATCGAGGCAAGGGGAATAACCCCTTAGCCATGGTTTTCAACTTTTCCTTAACGATTCTATATGGATTTTGAGATAGATAATTATTTGATATATCAAAGTAATTAATTGATATATCAATAGTTAATTTGAATGGATATGACCTTGGAAATTTGAGTTTAGAACAACAATCTCAATTGCATAAGAGTTTTGAAACGACCGTGGATTTTCTCTTTTTAGGATGATGAACTAAGAAACATGAGAACCATGACCAATGGGCTCATGTGGAGATCATCTTTAGTGGATTTTGAATTCGCTTGCCTTCATCGAATCTGCCGTTTAAGGATAAGTCATTTCCTAGGCTAAGGTGGTGAAAACCCCTAAATCCTCGATTCTCTCCCTTTGATTTCAAGCACCGATTGCTTTTGTTTGCTTTAATTTATAGTCTTTCAATTCACAATAGCTTCTTATGCTAACAACAATATTTGTTTACCTTTTGCAGGGAATATACAATTCTTGTTTAGTGCTTTTTAATTTATGTAATTTTCTTTCTTAGCGTAATCAACAATCACCGTCAACCGACTTTTATTTTCCTGTTCCAAATCTGAATATACCAAAAATAAACAATAAAGTTCTTCAAACAATTTGGTTAAGAAGAAACAATCTTAAAAAGTTGTCCTTTAGGATTCGACCCTTTCTATACTAGCCTTAACCAGAAAGTTAAAAGGTTTAAACTCTAGGATTAACAATCTTAGTGATTGGTGGGTTAAGCGACGCATATCAATTTGGCACCGTTGCTAGAGACAACATATTCGTTTCTTTCAAACCCCAAAATTTTTGAATTTGTTTTTATATTTTTTCATGCCTTCCGAGTAAAATTTCAGAAGTGATACTCCTCCTTCTGTCGAGTTTCCATTCCGACCATCTATTTCTTTTGCACATGATTAACTGCTTAATTTGTGCATGCGATGCCCAAACGCTGATTTTCAATCATTTGATCTGGAGATAGAAAGGATCTTTCATCGTTTAAACTATCAAAATAAAACAAAAATGAATGAAGAAGAAGTCACCCATAGGATCGACCAATCTCTCGCAGCTCAAAGAGAGCTCATTCAAGCCTAAAAACCGGAAAGAGAAACTACTTTACGAGCAGCCTATAGGGCTGACCAAGAAACCATAGAAGCCAATAGGAGGGAAGACAAAAGGAAAAAACAACTAAAGGATTTTTTTATTCCCAAAACTGCCTATGGACATCATCCGGTTGGCCCCCCTGACATCATTTCTCCCCAATTTGAGATCCGAACCCAATGGATCACCATGATGCAAGCCAATCCCTTTTCAGACAACAATGAGGAAAGTTGCCAAGATCACCTTCAAAGGATCATTGGCCTTTCCTCTCTGAATAAACTCCCAGGCATCTCTGAAGATGCCATCTGCCTTAGATTATTCAAGTATTCCCTCTCTGACCAATCTAGTGACTGGTACAACACCATGGAGAGTGAAGAACATGTCACAACTTGGAAAGTTCTACAAAGCAAGTTTCTTGATAAATTTGACCCCCCTTCTCTCAGCTATGAACTTAGGGGACAAATCACTCACTTTTCCATGTCCCCAAGAGAATTGACGTGTATTTTACTACGCGCTAAAACGCAAGTATACGCGTCGAGTAATATAGGCCTTGTGAGGCCCGAGTCGAACTCAGGGATACGTGAATTATTGGAGACTTCTACTAACTAATTGCAATCAGCTAGACCGATTAACAAAATAGGGTTTTGTGTTCAAATTAAAAAGAAAATAAAAATCAAACAAAGAAAACAATCGATTAAAGGTTAATTTAATCAATTCAAAGGGATATCTTTAGGATGGCGGTTTCACCGCGGGTCAACATTGTATTAGGTTTTATATAATTCCTCACACTTCTCTCTCTATCCGGGTAGTGGCCTGAAAACAGAATTACCCACTGTCGTGGTGTAATTCACTACTTAGATTTAGGTTGATTTCACCGTCATAGTAATCATTCCCCTAAACTAAGTGCATTATAAACGGTCACTCAGTTCCCACCATTAATTTTACAGCTCCTTTGTCAAGGGTTTTATTGATTAATGTAGAATTCGTCTCTTTTCAACCGTTAATCCTTCTGTCGAAGTGATTAAGGGTGTTAAATTATTATTATGGTGATCAAGCATAACAATAGAAATGGAGAAAACGAATCTATACCACAGATTTGAGAGAAAAATATGAATTATTGATATAAAAAAATCATACAATGCATTCCCGGGCTACTCCCGGTCCTAAAGATTGAGGGTTTTAGCCTCTCATGTTCATCTCACACGAATACATGGTAGAAATTGGGGAATTCATAAGAAAAATGGGAAATAAATGGGAAAACCCCTGAACGGAGAAGAACCGGTGGATCCTTGGCGTAGAACACGAGCTTCCCCGCCTGTCGGTGGTGGAAATCGTCTTCGGCAGCGTCCGAATTACCCGGGATGAGCTTCTCGGCCTCCGTTCTCCTTTCTCTCCTTCTCGGCACTCGTGCAATCCAAAAAAATGAGATCCTCTGAACGTCTGGGCGGCCGTCATTAGGTATAAGTCCCTAATTAGGTCGTCAAATAACAACAGCCGTCCGATCGAGATCAAAACAAATCCAACGCATATCTACCGGTGTCGATACCATCGACGCGGGTCGATGGTATCGACCCGGCGGATTAGCGGCAGCTTTCCTTTCTTTTATTCTGAGCGCCTGTGGTGATCTCGATACCATCGACTTGTGTGTCGATGGTATCGACTCCTTTAGCGTTGGTTGTTGTCGTTTAGCGACGCTGTAGCTCCCCTTGTGTCGATGGCATCGACTTGGGTCGATGGTATCGACAGTTTCCTCACCAGCAACTTGAAGGGATCTCGATACCATTGACTTGAGCGTCGATGGTATCGACTCTGTATTGCTCTTCTCGGCTGACAACCTGTGGCTTGGTCGATGGTATCGACTTCCATCGATGGTATCGACGGAATCAGATACTTGTTTTTCCTGAAATTTAACAACAGGACCAAGTAAATCCACACAATTTATAATAAGATGATAAATAATGCTTGAAATAGTAAAACAAAGGGGATTTGATATAATATGATGGCAAAGACCAAATTAAGTGAATTATGCAATATTATCCATAAAAATGAGTAATTAGAGCACAAAACACATATGAAAAAGGTCTATAAATGCGACTCAAAATCATCGCATCAAACTCCCCTAAGCTTAAACATTGCTCGCCCTCGAGCAACTAATCCTTAGAATACAATTGCAGATGTCAACTAACAATCAATACATCACCCCACATTCCACATGACTCCCACTGAACATTCTCAAACCGGCCTTTCCTAATCACAGAACAGTAATTACCCTACAGGAGACAATAATCATCAATTAAAGAATTTATCCTTCAAACCGATGAACACTATCACATAAGGCTATTAACATAATAAAATTTGTCGATTCAGCATTAGTGCATCTTGTGATCGCCTACACTACGTTGCTCGCCCTAACTACCATCTACATGGAAGCAGTTCTCCTGATAAACATGAGTGAGGAGATAATCACGGTGGCCTACCAATCCGAGCAACGGGTGGATGGAATGGGTGGTTCATGGAAGAATTTGGAAGTATTACACAGTTTCAAAATACATACAACAAAATGCCCTAAATGATGCAAATGCACATTGAAAATGCCCTAATGCTTAAAATTGGATGGAATGATGCATGCACTAACTTTCCACCTCAAAAAGAGATAGAAATCTAATTAAGCCACATCATGTACTCAGTTTCCTTGTTATGCAAGTGATATCATGTTCCTTTCTCCCTCTTATTCCATTTCCTTCTAAATTCTCTTTTTTTTATTTTTTTTTTCTTTCTTTCAAATTTTAGAGATTTTTTTTTTCTTTTCCTCTTAGCCCACATATCCATAATTGCTTAGAGATACATGTGTTAGGCTATTTTCTTCATGATTGGAAATCTTTGTACTATTTCGAGGGTATGGGACAATTTAGATCACTTTTCAAGACAAACTGAGGTACATGGTGTACTTATGCATGAAAATCATAAAAGTTATGAGTGCAACTACATGACATGCACCTAAAGGTACTGTGCATGAATCACTATATTTTTTTTTCATTTTATGCAAAAAAATATGAAATAACAATGCAAATCCTATCTACATGCTATGCACGCAAGAAGGAATTAAAACTGTACTTTACTTCCAATTCTTTGGTAGATTATGGAAAAATATGAAGTGGAATGATCACAAGATTAAGTTACTAAACATTAGAAAATTATCATGTGTCCCTCCTTACTGACATGTGTGGTAGTTTAAAGGGTTCTTTCTCGTATATCCAATTAAGGTCTCATTACCATTTGATTAGGTTAGGCTCAAACAACCGTTACTATCCACTTTTCATGAGTCAATGGGGGTGTAGGTGTGACATATTGCTTCAAAGTTGACATAATCAATCATTTTCATAGGACAAGTTTCCCAAGGACAACCAAGTTAAGCTATCCAAAAGACACAAAAATTTTTAAAATCCCTTAAATTTCCCATGAAAACAGCGAGATGACAATTTTTAAGACATCCACGATTACACTAGATAGATGTGGATCCTAAACAAACACTAAAATAAGCAGAAACTAAAAACAACTAAAGAAAAGATAAAAGATAGAGTTGTTCCAGCCACCCCCCTAAGCTTGAATTCGACTATGGCCTCATAGTCAAAAACCAACTTAAGGGTGGAACAGTGATACCCTGATCAATCTTGCGGAGGCGGTGGTGGATATTGCGGTGCCGTAGGATCCCAAGACGGGTACTCCCCCTGGAAGCTTGGATCATATTGGGTCCTCGGCAGAGGCTGTGGATAGCCTCCAAAGTAATCTTGACTCCAGTAATGGTCAAAGAAGGGCTCCTGTTGCGTCTCAATCCGCTGCAACCGGGTGTGCATTTGCTCTTGGTTGGCGAGGATGAGCCGCTCGTTCTCGAACATAGCCCGTTGGTTGTCAAGTACCCGGCTCGTAGTCTCATGAATGTCGGTATACATACCCATGTGCTGCTGCTGAGTCTGCTGGATGTCCTGCAGCATGGTGTACATCCCCTGCATGGAATAGGGATCCACGGATGGCTGCTCATACTGTGGTGATGGCGGCGGGGGCTGAGATGATGAAGATGCACCCGTATGCATCCTAGGACGCTTCTGTGGTGCCACACGTGCTCGAAGAGGTGTGAATGCCTCCTCTTCCTCTGCAGCCTTGCCTTCTTGCTCGTCACCACCGCCATATTCCTCGGAGGACTCGATGGATATGATTGGCCACCGGAAGTGCTGCTTGCCCTCTATGTTGAATACGTCGTCCGGTAGGGAGCTCTCCTGATAAGCTTGGTTGACGTGGCAATGAGCGTACGCCAACCCGTCCTGGAAAAGAATAAGGTTTGAACGGTGCAAGTGTTGCATGTTCACCTTGCTCCTTGTAGAAATCGGAGTCATGGACTGAAGGTTCAGCCCCAAGTAAAGCGCCAACTTGGTGACAAGACCACCAAAATGAATTGGAGCCCTCCTTGTACTCCTTTTCACCGCCAGGACGCGTTGTAGCCAGAACGCCCCCCAGTTGCACTCTTGACGTTTCAGGAGTGCGTAAAGAAAGAACAGGTCACTCTCCTGAAACTTGCTCAAAGCAAGATCGCTTCGAGCGAAGAAAGTCAAGCTCAACATCCTATGCAGGACCCGGACGAATGGGTGCTCAAAATCCGCTACCGCTGCATTATGGTAGCTCACAGTCTTTCCTGCCGGCACTGTAACTAGCTCGGCGAAGATTTGGTCGTAGTCGGTGCGGGCGTCGGGACGTCGGTGATCGTTGCGGCTGTGGTTCCAGTTGAAGATGTCATTGAACTGCTTCAACGTGATGTTGTAATTGTTGTTGAAGAGTCGGAAGGACACCCTTCCCCTGATCCACGTCTGGTCCGATGGTACCACATCATTTGGTACGACGCAGATATCAAGAGATGCCATGAACTCAGCCACAAGTTCCTTGTATGTGGGCCATTCGCCGAAAAACGGCTGCCCATCCGCATGACAGTCGATCTCATAAAGGTGATTGGTGTGCCGCGCTTGCCCGGCCAACACATAGGCTAAGTTGGCCTCGAACCCCAGCTCCTGGATCATGCCCCGGTCCACATACCGGGTGGGCTCGAACTTTCGCTTCATAATATCCTCGTAGACCTTCCTCACATCCATGTTGGCATGAATTAGGCGTGGACGAGGGATGGAAGCGGGTGGGGGAGGAACAAACTCCTCGATCTCCATAGGGTGAGCGCTTGAGGACGACGCTCTGGCGGGGTGCACCATGGTTGCGAGAAAAGATGGGATTAGAAGAAAAGAGCTCGGTGAAGATGGATAAGAAATTCTCCGCTCGATGAAGATCTCCGCTCGATGACGCTTCTCTGCAGTCTTGGAGGGCTCGGGGGAGTGCTCGGCGCAAAGGAGGATACTTGCTCTGAAGGTGTGACGTCAAGTGACGTTGCAAGTCCCCTTAAATAGGATTGATCGGCGCCCCTGTTGGCCTGTCAATACCATCGACGCGGGTCGATGGTATCGACACATCTCGCGGGTATCCGCCTCCCTCACGAGTATCGACGGCTGACGTTTGCTGGATCGAGAAACCCAGATTGCTGACGTGTCGATACCATCGACGACGCAGCACCCGGATCGCTGACGTGGCTGTTGCGATCGTCGTCGATGACTGTATGTGGATCGGTGACATGTCCGTCAATACCATCGACAGATGTCGATGGTATCGACTTGCTTTTATTGCGACACCGCCGTTGTGTTGCATTCAACCTGTGATGATGTCGATACCATCGACGGGGGTGTCGATGGTATCGAGTTGACTGAGCAAAATCCGTCTGAATATCTCCAGAGATCTCGATGGTATCGACTGGGGTGTCGATACCATTGACACTTTTATTGCGACCTGTCTGTGACCATGTCGATACCATCGACGGGGGTGTCGATAGTATCGACGCAGTGCGATTTTTTGCTGGTGTCAACCTGAACCCATGTCGATACCATCGACGGGTGTGTCGATGGTATCGACCCTGCCTGTGCCTGCAAATTCAACAAACGGATCAAGGTATCATTTTTAAACTAAAATTCAAACGAAATAAAAGCAATCTATGACTAAAATTAAACTATACTAGTGTACCGATGGTTGGGTTGCCTCCCAACAAGCGCCCTTGTTTAGCGTCTTAGGCTAGACGTCTTCCCTTCATCTCATTCATGCACAAGTGAAATGAGTTTGACCTCATTCACTTTCCTCTTGTAGTTCTCACCAAAATACAGCTTCAAGCGTTGCCCGTTCACCAAGAATGTGGCATCTCCATCACGCACGAGAATCGCTCCGTGCGGTTTCACCTCTTCCACAATGAAGGGTCCACTCCACCGGGATTTCAGCTTCCCGGGATGCAGTTTGAGACGGGAGTTGAACAATAGAACACTGTCTCCCTTCTTGAACGTGCGCATCTCAATATGGCGATCGTGGATCAGCTTTGTGCACTCTTTGTAGATGCGGGCATTCTCATACGCCGTCATGCGTAGCTCATCCAATTCATTCAATTCAAACAGCCTTTTTCTCCCGGCCTCATCATAGCGCAAGTTCAGCCTTCTTAGCGCCCAATGGGCATTGTGCTCTAATTCCACCGGAAGATGGCAAGCCCGGCCACACGCCAACCTAAAAGGCGTGGTGCCTATAGGTGTTTTGTACGCCGTTCGATAAGCCCAAAGCACGTCCGGTAGCAATACACTCCAATTCTTCCTTGTGGGTGCTACGATCCTTTCTAAAATCTTCTTGATTTCTCTATTTGATACCTCCACTTGTCCTTGCGTCTGGGGATGATATGGGGTGCCGATGTTGTGCTTGACCCCATATTTCTTTAAAAGTGTCGCGAATTTCTGATTTCGAAAATGTGTGCCTCCGTCACTTATGATCATTCGGGGAATCCCGAACCTGTAGAAAATGTTCTCTTTGACAAACCTCCACACTACGTTCGAATCATTAGTCCTTGTGGGGATTGCCTCCACCCACTTCGACACATAATCTACAGCAAGTAAGATATAAAGATTTGAATTTGAGGACACAAAGGGTCCCATGAAGTCAATTCCCCATAAATCAAATACCTCAACTTCCTGAAATACATTCAGGGGCATTTCCTGTCTCCTTGAGATGTTACCTGCGCGCTGGCACGGGTCACATTGCCTAACAAAATTATAGGCATCCCGGAACAAAGTGGGCCAATAAAGGCCGCTCTCCAACACTTTAGCTGCTGTCCGTGAGCTAGCATGGTGTCCTCCTGTAGGCGACGCATGACAGTGATGGAGAACACTCTCGTACTCCACCTCCGACACGCACCTGCGAAGAATACCATCCCTGCACTGCTTCCAGAGAATCGGGTCATCCCAAAAAAAATATCTCAATGAATGAAAAAATTTCTTTTTCTCTTGATAGGACCAATCCTCCGGGATGATCCCGCAAGCCAAATAATTCACAATTTCCACAAACCATGGTTCTTTAGAATCAATTTTTAAAAGTTGCTCATCGGGAAAGGTCTCGGTAATGGGTATGTGCAAACCTTGTTCATCAACCCTCTCTAACCTAGACAAATGGTCGGCCACCACATTTTCAATTCCCGACTTGTCCTTGATTTCAATATCGAATTCTTGTAGGAGCAAAATCCACCTAATTAGTCTAGGCTTCGCATCCTTCTTCTCCATCAAATACTTTATTGCAGCGTGATCAGTCCACACAACCACCTTAGAACCCACTAAGTACTGCCGAAATTTTTCAAAGGCGAACACGACGGCCAGTAACTCCTTTTCCGTAGTTGTGTAGTTCAATTGAGCATCATTAAGTGTTTTTGAGGCGTAGAAAATCACAACAGGCTTGTTATCTACCCTTTGCCCCAAAACAGCTCCCACAGCATAATCGGACGCATCACACATCAACTCGAATGGCTTTGTCCAATCCGGTGTTTGAACAACCGGAGCTGAAATCAACTTTTCCTTCAAAACCTCGAATGCGTGAAGACATTTCTCATTGAAATAAAAAACTGCGTCTTTTTCCAACAATTCCGATAATGGCTTTGCGATTTTCGAAAAATCCTTAATAAATCGCCGATAAAACCCGGCGTGTCCCAAAAAGCTTCTCACCCCTTTTACAGAATTTGGTGGGGGTAACTTAGAAATCACCTCAATTTTTACGGGGTCTACCTCAATACCCTTGCTAGACACCTTGTGTCCTAGCACAATTCCTTCCGTCACCATCATGTGACATTTCTCCCAATTGAGGATCAAGTGTGTGTCCTCACACCGCTGCAACACCTTATCTAAGTTATAAAGGCATTCATCAAAAGACGCTCCATACACCGAGAAGTCATCCATGAAAACTTCAAGACACCGCTCTACCATGTCAGAGAATATGGTGAGCATGCAGCGTTGAAAAGTCGCCGACGCATTGCATAAACTGAACGGCATACGGCGGTAAGAAAACATCCCATAGGGACATGTAAACGTAGACTTCTCTTGATCCAAAGGATCAATAGAAATCTGGTTATACCCCGAATAGCCATCTAGAAAACAAAAATGCGACCGACCATCTAGACGTTCCAAAATCTGATCGATAAATGGCAATGGAAAATGATCTTTAAGAGTTGCGGCATTCAATCGGCGGTAGTCAATGCAAACATGCCACCCGGTTACCAATCGGGTGGTGACAGGTTCATTCAAAAGATTAGTAGTGACAGTGATTCCCCCCTTTTTAGGGACAACCTGTGTGGGACTCACCCACGTTGAATCGGATATGGCATAAATGATCCCTGCAGCAAGAAGCTTTATGACTTCCTTCTTGACAACCTCCATCATGCTTGGATTTAGACGTCTTTGAGGCTGTATGACTGGCTTGGCTCCCTCCTCGAGCCGAATCTTGTGTTGGCAAAGTGTAGGGGAGATCCCCTTGATGTCCGCCACAGACCACCCAAAAGCTCCACGGTGGTTCTTCAGCACTATCAGTAGTTGCTCCTCCTCATCCGCACTCAAGTATGCAGAAACAATCACTGGTAACTTGTCATCCTCAGCTAGAAAGATGTACTTCAGATGCGGGGGCAATGGCTTCAATTCCAGATCCGGTGGGCAAATAAGAGATGATTGTAGCGGTGGGGGAAGTGAACCCAAATCTTCATAATGCCTCGTGTAGAAACATGGAAGCATTTGAAGCATTTTGGCGCACTCCTTGAGTGAAGTACTCCGCATCCAATCATAAGTGACATTTAACAAACACGCCTCCAAAGGCAATTCTGGATATGCATCAAAGACGGAAGTAATAATCACATCATCCTCCCATGAAGATGGAATGTCCTCATTCTCATCATTTGGAAACCCAACAGCCTTGCATAAAGAGACAACTTTAGTTTGCTCCATAAGGTCCATTGCTAGGGTCCCATTATCTATCCTGCTCATAACATGAGCCATATCCAAAAATGGCTTCCCAAGACAAAGTGAGATATTTCGTTCCACATGCTTAACCATGTTGCAATGTGCTTTTGCTTTATTAGATGCATTCCCATTGGGCATGACCATCTCAAAGCGATCATCCGCAATGCCCAAGGTCAAGCGACCTCTCCCCATCTCCAAGATCATATGAGCTGTATCTTGGAATGGGCGACCAAGTAGTAACTCATTTCCGTGCTCGTCCTGCATTTCCATAACGACGAAATCAGCCGGAAAAACAAAGCGGTCTACCTTTACCAAAACATCCTCACAGATTCCATACGGTTTCACCACAGAATTATCGGCCAATTGGATGGTCATGTTACTTGGTCTCGACTCCTTCAATCCAAGTTTCTTGAACATAGAAAGGGGCATCAGATTGATGCTTGCCCCAGAATCACAAAGTGCTTCGCCAAATTTGAACTTCCCGATAAAGCAAGAAATATTGAATCAACTGGGATCCTGTCTCTTTGGCGGCAAAGTGCCCAAAATAAAAGCACTCACTTGCTCCTTCAATACCACGACCTCAGTGTCGGGTATCTTTCTCTTCTTGGTGATTACATCTTTGAGAAACTTCCCATAAGACGGGATTTGTTCGATCGCCTCTAGCAAAGGAATATTCACTGATAACTTCCTAAAGCTGTCCAGAAATTTCTTAAACTGTGCATCCACCTTTCTTGCTTTTGCACTATTGGGATAGGGGACCGGAACGGTATGTGCCCTTTGATGAGGTGGCACATAGGGAGTTAATTTTTGTGGTTCCTCCTCAGTGGCTTGTTCTTCCTTACCATCTTCAGCTATGTCCTCAGTTTGCTCTATGACAGGTGCGGGCTGCTCTTTGACTGTTGCTTCTTCAACTGTGTCCTACAGTGTGCTTGTGTCATCCACCCTTGGATTTAACACTTTCTTACTGCTCCTCAATAAGATGGCCTTGGCCTGTTGGTTTCCCCCGGGAACATTGGTGTTCCCCGGAAAACCCGGATGTGCCGGCTTCTTCAAGCTTGCAATCTCGACTGCCATCTGCGCCATGGAAGTCTCTATAGTTCTCATTTGAGCCCCGTGGCTCTGCAAAGTCTGCCCAAACTGGTTCATAAATTCACCCTGCTGCTTTATTTGCTGCCCAAAAGTGTTCATCAACTCTTGATTTTGCTTTATGACTTGATTTAGCAACTCCGTGCTCTTGTCCTCCGTGACCAGTGCAGGTTTGGCGTCCGGATCCTGCAGAAAGTTATTTGGATCCTTCCATGAAAATTTCTTGTCCTTCCGCCATGAATAATCGTTATTCCTGTACCCCTGCTGTTGCCTCATGTACTTGACCTGAGCCTCATCCTCGGACTCATTGTCTTCCTTCTGCAGCAACTTCTTTGCGAGAAGGTCCATCTTCTCGTTCAGCTCTCTCATTGCCTTTGACTCACTGGCAACTCTTGCTTGCTCAACTGGGCCTCTTTCTCTTTCCCCCCAAGATTGCTTTCGTGCCATATTCTTCAGTATTTCCCAGCATCTTGTATCAGTGTTATTTAAGAAAAATCCGGAGCCAGCCGAGTCCAAATTGCTTCTATCATGCTCGGAGAGAGCGAAGTAGAAGATCTTCACTTGGGTTTCCTTGTCCAGTCCATGGTGTGGACATCTCCTCAACATGACTTGGAATCGCTCCCAAGTCTCAGAATAAGTTTCACCCGCCTGTTGGGTGAAATTGTGGATCTTCCGGATCATATCATTGGTCTTCTCAGGAGGGAAGAACCTCTCGAAGAAAACCTCCACCATGTGATCCCATGATTCAACAAACTCGTCGTCGAGGTTATGAAGCCACTCTCTTGCCACTCCAGCCAAGGAACTCGGGAATAACTTGAGGTAGAGCACATCCTGCGGAAATCGATCTATCTTCACCATGAGGTAGAGCACATCCTGCGGAAATCGATCTATCTTCACCATATCGCAGTTCTCCACAAACTGACTAATGTGTGCCACTGGATCTTCATTTTTCAGTCCGTGAAATGCGTTGGATTTGACCAAGTTAATCAGTGCTGGGTCGATCTTGTATGTAGGTATGTTTAGCCCCTGTTTCTTTATCGGCCCCTTTGATGCCGAGGAAGAAGACGCCTTGATCTTCTCCCATATTGTCTGTGCTTCAGCCATTAATTCTTCTTGTTCTTGATCAGATTCAGAATTTATATCACTGTGGTGTTCCTCCTCATAGTAGTCCTCGTCCTCTGGTCCCGTAGATGGAACCTCAGGTGTGCGATTCACGTAGTCTCGACTACGTGTGTGCACCATGCAAAGTACCTGAAAAATGGAAATAGGGGTTCAGTACAATGCTTTGAGCGAGTCAACACAATTATAGAGAAATAAAGGAATTTTTTTTTAAATTGTTCTAAAAAAAAAATAAAAAAAAAATGTGGCCTAGAATGGCCGCTCTTAGCACTCAAAGTGCCAATAATTCGCCGTATCCCCGGCAATGGTGCCAAAAACTTGACGTGTATTTTACTACGCGCTAAAACGCAAGTATACGCGTTGAGTAATATAGGCCTTGTGAGGCCCGAGTCGAACTCAGGGATACATGAATTATTGGAGACTTCTACTAACTAATCGCAATCAGCTAGACCGATTAACAAAATAGGGTTTTGTGTTCAAATTAAAAAGAAAATAAAAATCAAACAAAGAAAACAATCGATTAAAGGTTAATTTAATCAATTCAAAGGGATATCTTTAGGATGGCGGTTTCACCGCGGGTCAACATTGTATTAGGTTTTATATAATTCCTCACACTTCTCTCTCTATCCGGGTAGTGGCCTGAAAACAGAATTACCCACTGTCGTGGTGTAATTCACTACTTAGATTTAGGTTGATTCCACCGTCGTAGTAATCATTCCCCTAAACTAAGTGCATTATAAACGGTCTCTCAGTTCCCACCATTAATTTTACAACTCCTTTGTCAAGGGTTTTATCGATTAATGTAGAATTCGTCTCTTTTCAACCGTTAATCCTTCTGTCGAAGTGATTAAGGGTGTTAAATTATTATTATGGTGATCAAGCATAACAATAGAAATGGAGAAAACGAATCTATACCACAGATTTGAGAGAAAAATATGAATTATTGATATAAAAAAATCATACAATGCATTCCCGGGCTACTCCCGGTCCTAAAGATTGAGGGTTTTAGCCTCTCATGTTCATCTCACACGAATACATGGTAGAAATTGGGGAATTCATAAGAAAAACGGGAAATAAATGGGAAAACCCCTGAACGGAGAAGAACCGGTGGATCCTTGGCGTAGAACACGAGCTTCCCCGCCTGTCGGTGGTGGAAATCGTCTTCGGCAGCGTCCAAATTACCCGGGATGAGCTTCTCAGCCTCCGTTCTCCTTTCTCTCCTTCTCGGCACTCGTGCAATCCAAAAAAATGAGATCCTCTGAACGTCTGAGCGGCCGTCATTAGGTATAAGTCCCTAATTAGGTCGTCAAATAACAACAGCCGTCCGATCGAGATCAAAACAAATCCAACGCATATCTGCCGGCGTCGATACCATCGACGCGGGTCGATGGTATCGACTCAGCGGATTAGCGACAGCTTTCCTTTCTTTTATTCTGAGCGCCTGTGGTGATCTCGATACCATCGACTTGTGTGTCGATGGTATCGACTCCTTTAGTGTCGGTTGTTGTCGTTTAGCGACGTTGTAGCTCCCCTTGTGTCGATGGCATCGACTTGGGTTGATGGTATCGACAGTTTCCTCGCCAGCAACTTGAAGGGATCTCGATACCATCGACTTGAGCGTTGATGGTATCGACTCTGTATTGCCCTTCTCGGCTGACAACATGTGGCTTGGTCGATGGTATCGACTTCCGTCGATGGTATCGACGGAATCAGATACTTGTTTTTCCTGAAATTTAACAACAGGACCAAGTAAATCTACACAATTTATAATAAGATGATAAATAATGCTTGAAATAGTAAAACAAAGGGGATTTGATATAATATGATGGCAAAGACCAAATTAAGTGAATTATGCAATATTATCAATAAAAATGAGTAATTAGAGCACAAAACACATATGAAAAAGGTCTATAAATGCGACTCAAAATCATCGCATCAAGAATCATTAGGAGAAGCCTGGAAAAGGTTCAAAGACTTACTTAGGAAGTGCCCTCACCATGATATCTCTCAAGCCCAGCTCATAGAGATCTTCTATCGTGGTGTTGATGATGATACCAAATTCTTTCTCGATTCCTCATCTGGAGGAAATTTCATGCACCAAAGTTTGACTAGTGCATGGGAGGTAGTCAAACGGGCTTGCGAAACAAGGGCTATAAGGGGAATTGGTGGAATCCTTAAGGAAGCCAAGGCAGAAGTTAATCATGAAAGCCAAAGCATAGCAGAAAGCCTCAAATTAATTGTCTTAAAACATGATCGGTTAGAGTCATCCCTAGGCACCCTTAGGGAGTCATCCCAACAAATAAAAGATGTGGATTCTCTTTGTGGAATTTGCCAAGGATACAATCACACCACCTTGCACTATCAATACCTCTACAACAGCCCATGCAGCCAGAAATGGGACATCAACTAGAAAACCTCAATTCAATCCATACCATACTAGGCTAAGGTTACTACAACCCCAACCAGACTAGAAACCACCCTGGTTTCCAATATGGGAACCTTGTAGGTGCCGAAAACTCTAGCCAACTCCAATCCCAACAATGGCCTCCCTACCCTCAAGGCAACAATCGGCCACCACATGTATTCCCATACAACATCCAAAGGGACCTTGGAACCCAAGGAAACTACCGTGGAAATCACCCAAACCGACCACCATATCAAGGACAACAATTCAAAAACTTAAACCTTCCCCCTCAAAATCTCAATCAACCACCTCCTCAACTGCCACCAAGTGTTCCTACTCCTACCCCCTCAACTGACGAAAGGATAATTGCCTTGGAACAAATCATCATAGCCCAACAAGCTCATTAAATGGCAATTGTCGCTCAGTTTGCTCACCGATTTGCCCAATAGAAACCTCATGTCGGCAATTTTGCTGGGCAGCCTGAACCCAATCCCAGGCATATAGAACAACTTAAGGATGTCACTACAAGATCGGGCCTTACCATGGAAAAAGAAGGAAGTTCCCCCTCATAGATTTTGACCAAGGGGGTGACGAAGAGGATGTTGTTGTCCCTCAAGCACTGAGATCACCTCCCCTACAAGTTGAGAGTCATGTTTATAAGCCATGTGTACCTTTTGCCGGTCGGCTGAAGTATACTCAATTAGACTCTAGGTTCAACAAATTTAAGAAAATTATGAGAAAGTTCTGCGTCAACATCCTGCTTTTGGACGCTATGACTGATCTACCCAAATGGAAAAAATTCTTCAAAGCCCTTTTAAACCGTAAGAAAAATACTGAAGAATCTGAAATGGTAAAATTGGCCATAACTATATCAGACATCATCTAAAGTAAAACGCCAAAGAAACACAAAGCTCCAGGATCTTTCAGGATCACTTGTTCTATCGGTGACTCTACCAGCCATTCAAGCCTAGCTAATCTTAGAGCTAGTGTGTCCCTCAACCCTTTGAGCATGTGTAGAAGGTTTTCTATAACTGATGCTAGACCAACTCTGATTTATATTCAATTAATCTTGTCAAATAAAGACATTCATTTCATCCCATGAAATTGCACAAATTTATATCTTCTCATTTTTATCACAAATCTGACAATTATGTGCATTTTCTCCCAGGTTTAGAGCATGAGCCAATCATCTCAGATATCCAACCAATCGTTTCATTTTGATGAGCCAATCGTCTCATATATTCAACCGATCATTTCGTTCTCCAGCACCGATCGTCGCAATTGTCAGATGACCGGCCAAATCAGATTACTTCCCTAGATTGAACGCTCGGTCAAATCCCTAAAAATGGGAGGAAATCCATCCCAACCGAGCGAGTGTTGCATGCGCCGCCACCCTAATTAGGGTTGGCGATTGTTCCTTTAGCAGTTGTTTTCCCCCAGCCGCTAGCCGATCGGCTCAGCCTTGAACCGATCGGTTGGCGCTGCGCAGACAGCCCAAAAAGCCAGCCGCCATCCACCATTTCTCTAACCCTAATGTAAAAGTTGCCCTCTCCTTCTCCTATAAAAGGAGGGGCACTTCCTCCTCCTTGGATCATCTTTGAGCATCACTTTTTATACGAAGGATTTCTGGAGTAGTTTAATTCTGTAATCTCATTCTTAAAGCAATAAAGCAGTTTTTCATCTCAGTCGAGTGTTATTTCAGCTCTATTATTTCTGTTGTTTAGATCTAGTTCTTCATCGTCTTTTCCTCCCCTGTCTTGAGTAACCAAGTAAGGTAAGAAGAGACAACCATTTTCATTGTCTCTAACCGAGGATCAGTAGTCGTAAGACTCAAATATGGCTAGATCACTTCCTTCCTCCATCTCTCTTTGCTCCTTCTCCATGAGTGAGTAGTTCCTTTATCGAGGCAAGAGGAATAACCCCTTAGCCATGGTTTTTGACTTTTCCTTAACGATTCTAGATGGCTTTTGAAATTAATAATTAATTGATATATCAAAGTAATTAATTGATAATATCAATAGTTAATTCGAATGGATATGACCTTGGAAATTCAGGTTTAGAACAACAATCTTAATTGCATAAGAGTTTTGAAATGACCGTGGATTTTCTCTTTTTAGGATGATGAACTAAGAAACATGAGCACCAGGACCAATGGGCTCATGTGCAGATCATCTTTAGTGGATTTTTAATTCGCTTTCCTTCATTGAATCTATATTTTAAGGATCAGTCGTTGCCTAGGCTAAGGTGGTGAAAACCCCTAAATCCTCGATTCTCTCGCTTTGATTTCAATCCCTGATTGCATTTGTTTGCTTTAATTTATAGTCTTTCAATTCACAATAGCTTCTTGTCCTAACAACAATCTTTGTTTACCTTTTGTAGGGAAAATCAAATTCTTGTTTAGTTCTTTTTAATTTCTGCAATTTTCATTCTTAGCATAATCAACAATCACCCTCAGCTGACTTTTATTTTCCTGTTCCAAATCTCAAAATACCAAAAATAAAAAATAAAGTTCTTCAAACAATTGGGTTAAGAATAAACAATCTTAAAAAGTTATCCTTTGGGATTCGACCCTTTCTATACTAGCCTTAATCGGAAAGTTAAAAGGTTTAAACTCTAGTATTAACAAACTTAGTGATTGGTGTGTTAAGTGATGCATATCATTCATACCTCTATATATCTTCTCATCTACCTTCTCACCTTCTTCATCTTTGTCAAGTTTGGCAGTGTTTGACATGGGTGTGTCCATCAACTTGGTGTTCTTCATCCCAAAATGCTTAAGTAGCGCACTTGTGTATTTGCCTTGGTTGATGAAGTTCCCATCTTTAGTTTGTTTGATTTGAAAGTTGAGGAAGAATGTGAGTTCACCCATCATGCTCATCTCAAATTCACTCTGCATAAGATCACTAAATTCTTTACAAAGATCAAGGTTAGTTCTGCCAAAAATGATATCATCAACATCATTTTGAATTATTAGAAAATTGCTAGAAGTGTGTTTAAGAAACAAGGTAGAATTTACTTTTCCCGTAATATACCCACAATCTCACAAAAAGTTCTTTAATTTATCATGCCAAGCTCAAGATGCTTGTTTGAGTCCCTAGAGAGCTTTTTACAACAAATAAACATGGTTAGGTAAATTATCATGTTCAAATCCCAAGGGTTGTGCAACATATACTTCTGCCTCAATTGTACCATTAAAAATGTACTTTTAACATCCATTTGATAAATAAGAAAGTTTTTGATAACTAGTAAAAGCAAGAAACATACGAATACACTCAAATCTAACTACAAGTGTATATATTTCATTAAAATCTATACCTTCCTGCAGATTGTAGCCTTGAGCCACTAACCTTGCTTTTTTCTTACCACTTTGCCACTTTCATCTAGTTTGTTGTATTATTCCTACTTGATGTCAATGATCTTTCTATCACTTGATCTTGGAACTAGGGTCCACACTTTTTTCTTATTGAATCTCCAATTATTCTTTCATGGCTAGGATCCATTCATCATCCCCAAGATCTTCTTTGACTTTCTTTGGCTTGAGTTATGAGATGAAGGCGCTATTAGCTTGTTCTTTATTTAATGCAGTGCGCGTCTTCACTCCTTCAAATGAGTCACTTAAAATTAGCTCTTTCAGATGATTCTTTGCAAATTGGGTAGTTGGATAATTCTTCTCTTCATATTTCTCTTCTTCTTCAGAGACCACCTCTTTTCACTTTTCGGTGATGTTGAGTTCTTTTAGAAAAGGAATTAACTCACCTACAACATCATCATTTGGAATAATATCTTCGAGAATAGAGGGGTTAGTCATAATAAACTTAACATTAATGGATCCATCTACTTTAGCAAGATCAACATTATATAGTCTATAAGCCTTGCTAGTAGTGTTGTAGCCAAGAAAGAAAGCCTACTAGGATTTCGGATCAAACTTGTCCAGAGAATATTTTGTATTAAAAACAAAACAAGGACATTCAAAATGTGAAAATACTCGATAGAAGGCTTTCTACCATGCCATAGATCATAGGGTTTTTTTTTAAAGAAGGATGAGTGAAAACCCAGTTTTGCATAAAACATGAGTTACTAACAGCTTCAGCCCAAAACTTCTTTAGATTGTCATACTCTAGAAGCATGGTCCTAGCCATTTCCTATAAAGACCTATTCTACCTCTATATAACCTCATTTTGTTGAGGTGTTTGAGGTGAAGAGAAGTTATGTGCATAGCCAGATTCTTCACAAAAACGTTCAAAAAGGTCATTTTCATATTCTCCCCCATGATCACTACAGATGGAAACAATCTAGCAAGAAGCTTCATTCTCAACTCATTTGCAAAAACTAGAGAAACATCAAGCGTGTCACTCATGGAAATGAGAAAGAATGTCGAAGTATATATAGAGAAACCATCGGCAATAACAACGAAATACTTAGAACCATGAAGCGATTGATTTCTCATTGGTCCAAATATATCAATATGGAGATGTTCTAGAGCCCTCTTAGTACTAAGGATTCCTTTTGATTCGAAGGAGTACTTAGTTTTCTATCCTTGGGTACAAGGTTTGCATTCCTCATTCTTTTCAAAATCCAATTTGGGAAGTCTCTTGACCAAGTCCTTGTTTCTCAACTTCTTCAATTGATGCATATTTAGATGACCAAGATGACAATGCCAAATAGAAATATCATTCAAATTGACTACTAGGCATCTACCAACAATACGTTTAATAGATTCAAGTAAAATTACATAAAGATTACCACTTCTAGTTCCCTTATATATGACATGATAAGTGAGGGAATCTAGAATCAAGCATTCAAAGGAAGTCAATAGCATAAGGTAACCATTATCACATAATTGATTTACACTTATTAAATTTTCATGTAGGCCATCCACAAATAGAACATTCTTGATACACAAGGATTCACCTACATCACCCTCAACTTTCACCTTACCTTTCTTGTTGTCCCCAATGGTAAGTGAACCTCCTTTCTTCTTAGTGAAGTTGTTGAAATAGCTTTTATCACCTATCATGTGTTTAGTGCAGCCACTATCAACAATCCAACTTCCTTTTTCATACAAGAAAGGAGAGTGTTAGTTCCCAACTCGAACTTTGGGATCTGGAGTTAGCTTAGGGTTGGTCCCCTTAGACATGTAAGGACAATAAGTAGAATAGTGATATCACATTTGCAATGAGAAAAAATCATAGGGTTCTTAATACCAGAAGACTCTCCAATGAAAAAGGAGGTTTCCTTACTCTTTTTCTTACCTTTGAATTTGTTCTTGGCCTTAGGTGCTTCCCTTACAAATCCCAAACCACTAGTACCACTTTGTTTGGTAGTATGGTCAATGATTTCATTTAGGAAGTTTTTTCCTTTGAGGAATTTTTAGAGAGAGGCACTAAGTCTATGATTGTCATCATTGACATGATAGTAGAAGACAAACTTGCAAGATCATGTCTAGCATGAACAAGGTCAGCCTCTAAACAGAGGGCTTTAGTCAAATAGGAATCTTTCTCAAGAGAAATAGAAGCAACATCATTACTAGGAAAAATAGGTATAGAAGACAAATCATTAACTTAACCAAGCTACCTAGCATTTTGAGATTTAAGTACTTGAATTTATTTGAGATAAACATCCCTCTCATATCTATGAGCATCAACAATAATCTTAAATTCAATATTTTCAGTTTTAGGAATTTCAAGCTCATTTAGGCACTTTTGTTATCTTCCTTAAGAGATTCAATGTCTGTAAGATAGACATCGTTCTCTACCTTAACTTCATTGTATTTAATATCAAGATCAAGAAATTGGCCTTGCAAGTTATCAATGCTCTCAAGATGAATTTTCTCAATTTCCTCAAGAATCTCAAGTTTAAAATAGAAATCATCAATGTTTTTTCTAACCTCTTTCTTTTAGATTTACATTTAGCAAAAGAAGAACGGATAGAAACAAGTATATCAATAAGAGTTTCTTTAGCTAACTCATGCAATCTTTGTTAGGTTTTAGGTGAGGGAAAAGACAGTAGAAACAAAAATTTTCTCTCACCACAAAACCATAACCACGGATCGCATCAATGACTATGAAATAGGAAGGATGGTTTTAGCAAGGTGTACTTAGTCCTGAGGCTTTGTCAGTGACAATACCTCATAGCTAGTGTGGTCTTCAACCACCTAGTCTTGGACGGTGTCTGTGCAGCTCCTGGTCTCCACCTGGACTGTAGTTGACCGTCATCCTCCTGAGCGGCAAAAACCTCCCACCTCTATAGATAGTCCACACGGACCACCGGGAACTCTAGTTATCCTATCCTATACGATACTAGAAGGAGTCATCCCCTTCTTTCAGTGTACTAGTCACTGACACACTCTCCCACAACCAGTTGCTTTTCTACATTTGTCTTTCCCTCATTGTTCCTCCCTGGATGGGTAGAACTTGCTTGGGCTCTCTCGATTACCACAACCAGAGAGGACAACTTTGTAGAGAAATTGATGTTCTGAGTTGTGCTATCTGAGAATCCCCCAGTACCCCTCTATATATAGGAGGGGTCAGGGTCAGGGTTCTCAGCCCCGGGCAATGTGGGATTAAAGTGGGTGTAGAAGGGTCCAAAATTTCAATGAACTAATTGCACTGTGGCAGCATAACCGGTCGTTTCACAAACGAACTGGTCGGTTGGGAGTTTGAGCCAGTCGGTTCGCTTCCCAGACTTGCCTCCAATTGACTTTCTTCTTTCATTTCCAATTAATACTAAGATGAATTCTTGTCCCGATCGAATTGTATAAGTGAAACGATAAACTTTCCTCATAAATTGGGACAACTAAACACCGCTCATTTGGACACATGAACCGATCAGTTCACCAAAGTGAACCAGTCATCTCACTATCCAGGAGTCGATCAGTTCACCCAGTGAACTGGTCGGTTGGTGGTCCTGATTGAATAGAACATGGTCAATGCAATTCTCAATCAATCTGACACTCAAATCAGTTGGTTCAACACTTGAACTTGATGATACTCAGTCAAGTCAATTGATTGAATGTTTAATTGAGTACCTAAAAACCTTTAGTAATCAATCCAAACATCATTCATGGATAAACTCCTCTTTCATGTAAATCCTTTGTGTGTGACCCCATTGGTCCCATTTCACATTGGCAGTGAATGTCCATAACTAGCTTATGACATCACAAGCAAAGAGTGGTGCCTAGTAGCAAATCAGTTCTACCCAAGTGAAAAGGAAAGTTTGAGAACAACTTTCAATCCTATAGTCTACGATTGGTGTTCCAATGAATGTATAAGTCCTTTGTCTCTGATATCCTGAATGAACTCAAGGCATGGATTTGTCATCCTTTCAACATTCGTTCATGTTCCTTGATCCAAAGCAAACTGTCTGAGATATGTGTGCCATCAATATCACATATTGACTCACATGTGCATGTGCATGCCGTTCTCAGTCTCTCTTATCAGGTGGACATGGACATCATACTCCCTTAGCAGGGACAAATCCCATATCTATCACTCACAGCTAAAACTCCATGAGTCAAAGTCACCCAACCATCACCTTTATAACAATTTATATTTCAGGACTGTGTTTGATGATGTCAAAGTTTACCCAACGACATGTGATGAGTGCAGTGATTTCAGGTCTAAGAATCACAATCACTTCCATCACTGTAAGAGCTAGTTGTGACTACCATGTCATGGTTCCATGTGTCACTCTCATGGTGGGTCTGTCTGATACACTATTCTCTAACATGTATCTATGTGCTTGGTTTGATATCACATATCATGACTAATGAGACTCTGTCACCAACCAACACACACTCTTGTCTTAATGTGTCATTGTTGTCTATCAACCTTCCACAATGACATCTGACGAGGGACAAAATAAGAATGTACAAACTCTTAGCATCTGTATGATCTCATTCTTTGGATCCTCAACTTGAAGACATACGTCATTGAGTATTATCATTCTCTAGACATTCATTCTATTCTATCATTATCTCATAACTGATTCAACCAGAATAAATTTGAAGCTTCCCTTTGATATTTATCAAATCAATCATAATGTATCTCAATCAAAATCATCATATGATTGGCTCTCATGGCATACATACCAACAATATTACCTCACATACCTCACTTACATCACCAATTTTATCACTTGTACATGCCATGAGTGCAAGGTGGCACTCTCTATCTTCATCGGAGCTTGAGCCACTTGATGATGATGCTTCCCAAGCTGCATGAGTTGCATTCTTGTGTCTTCTCTCCTTCTTTTCCTTCCTCTTATACATGCTCTCCTTCTTGTACTCTTCCTACTTCTTGGATCTACCCTTGTGGTGTGACTTTTTTTATTTAGGACATTCACTCTTGTAGTGTCCCTTTTGGCCACACTTGTAAAATCTTAGAGTAGAGGAGGAGGATTGCTTTCCCTTGAAGTTCTTACCCTTGGTGTAGTTGGCTTCATATTCACTAGTGACATCATATTCACTAGAGGAGGAGGGAGAGGTTCGGCAAGAAAGTTGTTGTTTAAGGATAACAACCTCCACTTGAGCTTTGAAGGCACTATCTTTGATATTTCTTGCTTCCTTCTCTTCTTGCTTGGCTTCTTCTTCTTTCTTGTCAAGCCTTGGCTCATGAGCTTGTAGATTGCCATTGATCTCTTCAGTTGGGATGCCACCAAGGCTTCTCACTTCTTCAATGGAGGTCACCTTATACTTCCATCTCTTTGGAAGAGTCCTCAAGATCTTGGAGTTGATTACTCCTCTATCCAAAGTGTTTCCCAAAGTAGCTAGGCCATTGACAATGATGTTGAGCCTATAGTACATCTCAAAAATTCTTTCTTTCTTGCCCATCTTAAAGTTCTCTAGAAGATTATTCAACATGCAGATCTTGACCTTCTTAAATTTTTTTGTGTCCTCATAGGTAATGCTCAACTTATCCAAAATCTCATAGGTTGTATCCCATGAGATGTGGTTGAGCTCCATTGGAGTGAGGGCGGCATAGAGGATGCTTATTGATTTGTCATTGAGTTAGGCTTCTTTTAGTGCAACTTCATTCCATGTTGACATAGCTCCGCTTGGCTCCTTGTATGGTGTGACCATCACCTTCCACATATCAAAGTTCATCCCTTGAATATAGAACTACATACGCATCTTCCAATAGAGGAAGTTGGTGTCCTTGAAGACCAGAGGATGCATGGAGAATCCACACTCTAGGTTGAGTGAACCAAGTAGGTTGTCACCCATCTTCTCATGTCGCGTGAGATTGTTGGAGAACATCCTTCCCTCTGATACCACTTCTTTGATCTAGGACTCTAGAGGGGGGTGAATAGAGCTTCAAAATTCTCACAAGAATAGTTAGACCTTCAAATTATATCAATCAAAACCAATAGCGAAGAACAATTTGAAGTCCTATATAAGCAAGCGAAGCAATGATGAGAAAGATTGAAATATCCACTTGGACAAGGTTGTTTAGAGTGGTTCCAATCTCCAAACTAGGAGATAGTCAATCCACTACCTAGAGAGGTCAATCTCTAGTACTTTGTAATCCATGTATACTTATATTCAATCATAAGAGATATAAGGAGACCACCATACATCCAAGGACTTACCTACTCAAGACAAGAGTCTTTCACCTATACAAGGACTTACCCATTTGATCAATATGTCTTCAGCCTTCAACAAGGACTTACCCATACTTGCATCAAGTCTTTGACCTTGAAGGAATTACCCACTCTTCTTGAATCTTGTCCTTTCCCTTTTCCTTCACTTGGAGAATATCTTCACCTCTTCTTCAACCTTGAAGGAGACCAGCAATAGCTTCACCTTCAATTGGAGTAGCTTGCTTCAACCTTTGTTCTTTGAGAAAGGGGAGGGTAGATGGAAGGAATTAGAGCTTTACAAGCACATTGAGGTAGCTCTCTTAGAACTTGCCTAACTCACACACAATAATGAAATGTTTTGTAAATGAGAGAGAGAGAAAGGGGATCAAAGGGTTGCAACACACTCACATGTAGCAAGGACCAAGGATAGCATGAATGGTTAATCTTTAATTGAACTCCAAGGGGTCCTATTTATAGTTGGGGTGTTCGTTTGAGTGTGGGATCACATAGGAATGAAAAATAGTCATTTTACAACTTACAACATATCTATTTTAATTTACAACAACTCTCTAACCATTATAATCACTTTTTCTCTATATTATGTACAATACATTTGGTCCAGTTTCAATAAAGGTAACACGACCGATTTACTAACTGACATGGCAAATTTTCAAACTATCGGTCGAGTTTGTTCTGAGAAACTCGACTGACTAGTCAAAATTAATTTTGGTCAGTAAATTGGTTGGTCGAATTATGTGTGTGTGCAACTTGACTGATTGATCATTTCATAAAATCCATCACTGGATCCGTCAAGTTTCCAACTCGTCTGGTAAACAGCCTGTGACAAATTTTCCAATTTGACTTTTGAGTGACCAAACGTTGGAATTAAGTGTTCCTAATTTTTTCTCATATTATTTACAAGACATATCATCAATACAAGTGATTACAAAATTAATCTAAGGTGATTTAGAGTGATTTCCCAAAAAATACACTTATATTGTTTTTGACTTGAACTTCGACAAGCTAGGCCTTTTGTAATTTGATCATTTTCATTTACCTAAAGCCTGAAATCAATCTTGAACAAACATATTAGATACATAAAAATAGAATGGTTAAGTCATTATCAAAATATAGACAATGTATAACTCTCAAGTCAATAGACAATGCTTACCATTTCAGCTGATATTGGCAACCACTATCATTTTTCCCTTAACCACTATCTCCTTAATAACAATGACATATCATTCTATGTCGAATTGTCCAACTCAACCCACCAAACTATAATTTTTTAGATCCACTAGGCCCTATTTGGCACACTACAAAACCTAGGTTCAAACTTGACCTAGGAATGTCTTTAACTAATAAAAAAGAGTGATATGGCTGTGACGTGAATGTCTTGAGCATTTCATAACAAAAGTTTGAAATTGTTTTGAAATTGAATTGACTGGATCTGTGAGTTTTAATCCCCTATTCAAAATTCAACTTGGATTTTCTAATGCACTCTTTTTCAAGATTAGATAGTCAGACTGAATTTCATTATCTATTCAAATATTAATCTGACAATATAAATTGAGTAGAACCAAATTGAACGTTGCTATACCTCTATGCACATCCCATGAACTAGATTAACTCAATCTGAATTCTAGAATTTTTATCCGATGTGAAACATGAGCCTAGTTATTGTATCCAATCAATGATGAGTCAGGAGGACCATTGTCATATGAAGACCTCTATGGTCATGCCTAATTATAAGGATTCAACTCCAATTTCAGACTACTAAATGGCATATCCCACAATATATCTAGGGCAAAAACTTGGCCTTCTTATAAACTATTGGGAAGTCGTATGATTTTCAGCATCCACAAAACATTAAAACATGACATATTGCATGTAGAGATGTTCTCGAGTCATCTAGATTTATTGACTCATGAAGAATGATAAAGATATCTATCATTTATACTCTCTTTCATTTTCATATCCACTACTCTCTGGACTTTAAGCTATATACTAAAGTAACATCTTCATTGATACTGATTGATTTTTCCTAAGTTACGACCTTGTTTTACAGGCCGTACAAATATGCAACAATTTAAAATGTAACTACTGTCTTCAAATGCAAATTTCTTGCAAAATACCATGTGTATCTTAAAATGATTAATTCATTCGAAATGGTCAATGATTCAACAATATATAAAAAAACATGAGATAGAATAGCCAAATCTTGCCTCTCAGTTGACCACACCAGTCTATGACGCGTGACTCACGTGCTAGGATGGGTGGTTTTGCGGAAAAATGAAAGCTTGATGAGGGAAAAGTGGTTTTGAAAGGACAATGTGGCATGCATTTCGTTGTTTGTAGGTGGACATTATGTAATGAGAGAAAATTTGTTTGGCTTATAACTTTTGAACCGTGATGTGTTTTTGATGAAATAGAAGTTATTAAATTTGTTAGAAAAGATACATTCTAACAAGACTAATGTTGATTTACTTTGAGAAAAAATGATACAATGTGGTAGGTGGAGGTGATATGATGAGAGAGAAAAAAATCTTAGTTATAACTTCAAAACCGAGATGAATTTTTTTCACGAAATAAAAACTATTAAATTTGTTATAAAAATACTTTCAAACAAGACTAATATTGATATACTTTTGAGAAAACAATAATATGTATACTTTTCTCACTAACACACTAACTAAAAAAATATTACAAGGCTAATTGTTATAGGAGGCACATATTCACCATTTATAACACGTGAATTTCACATTAATGGGTGAATATGCACTTAAAGAAGGCACTTATTTTCCATTGGAAAGCATGCATGTATTATTAGTAGGTGTGTACTAGACATTTAGGTGTGCATTTGACATAAATGGACGCGCGCACACACACATGTAAAGTAAGCATGTGTGGGAGGTGGAAAGTGATGAAAGTAAAAGCAGGCGATGATGAAAGTAGGTACATATTCATGATTAGTAGACGCATATTCACACTTATATGAATGGATTCTAAATTAATGGATGCATATATACTTAAGTAGGTACATATTTATCATTAGTTGGCATGTTTTCATCATTACTAGGCGCGTACTCGACATTGATAGGCATAAGTTCAACATAAATGGACACACATACACATAAATTAGGCGTGCATACCTATATATGTGTGCATATATATATATATATATATATATATATATATATATATATATATATATATATATATATATATTGACACATCACAGGGCATTAGGGTCGCGTGTATTACATTGTTCTGCACGTATCAACATGTTTGGATGTCGATACACAATCAGTGTGTGTGTATCAACTTTTATAGGCGAATGTAACCCCTTTTATGGGAGTACTGATGCAATCCTATTTTAGGGCTTCATCTTGTGTCTTTTTATATCGCAATCACATCTAAACATAGTAGAATGCAAGTTAAATTTCCCAATATGTATATTTTGTCAAATACACTTGTGGACGTTCTTTGCATACTTTTCAGGTACTTGAACCATGCTTTGGATGAATGAGAGAGGAAGAAGGCGTTCTAGGAGTCCTTCACTCATGGAGGGGTCCAAAGAAGACCCCAAAACTCCCTAAACCTACCCCTAATGGCCAAGGGTCAACATCAAGAAAAGAGGTCCATTGATCATGAAGATTCAAGTTGATTTTGCTACTGAAGACCCCAACACAGCCGCACTGTCAAGGAACGACCGTGCTGACCAATGCCAAAGTTACAGAGAAAATCCCAAAATTGCAAAGCTATAATAACATCGCCACCACGGTCGTGCTATGAAGCCCTCAAAATGGCCATGCTACGTGCTCCAGAAGCCAAAATAGGTCTGCTGAAGGGAATGACCTCACCTCCAACTCACGTACCATAGTCGTGCTACCTAGAACGGACGTTCTACCTAGCCCTCACATGGCCGCACCGCCCAGAATGGTCATGCTACCAACCTCCATTTCACCAAAATTCCTATGACGTTTTCCATTTCTTAGAACAACCGTTCCACACCACCACGGTCATTCCTACCCATACCCACCACGGTCGTGTTGCCCAACACGACCATGCTACCACCTAAACCCTAGCATTTTCTGTATTATTTTTCCAACAATACCCCTAGTTACCCTAGTTCTTCCACCACAACCTATATATACATGGGAGAAGGCCAAAGTACTAGGTTAGCTCCTATTACTCCCCTCCACCTACTCTAGAGCATTCATTGCCTCCTTCCTTGCATTCAAGCCATCCATCCACCATTTTCACCTCATTTCCATCATAAAAACCTAGTTTTCTAGGTTTTCCACCATAATCCCCTTCCGTTACATTCCCTTCACCCACCTTAGAGGAGGAAGGTCATTAGGTAGCAACTAGGAGGTGAAGAATAAGAAGCTACTTTGAGATTCATGGAGTCCTATCCTCTTTTCTCATTTCTTTTATCTTTTCTTTGAGCATGTCTAACTAAGCCCCTAGTAGTGGGATGTTTCGGGTTAAAATGTGACTTTGATTCCATGTTGGGAAGAAATAACTTGAAATGAATATTATTTTATTCTATGATTATTTCCTCTTAATTATATTTCATTTCTCATTATCTTGCATGTGGTTTGTACTTTTGAACATAAATTGCTTGCTTTGTGATGCTCGATGACACTAAGCTTCTAGGAGAAATTGGAATGTATGTGGTAATCTTAGGAATGGCTCCTAGGTCCAATTAGTGCATCCCTAGCTAGCCCCCATTGTTCCTACATACATCTCCCTTCTTCTACAAGTGAGTGTGAGATCTAAGTAGATAGTTTAAGTGTGACTAGTGCAATTTATTAGAGTTTCTTGAAGGCTAGATGGCAAGTATCGTGAGGTGAAATACCCTCATCTCTACTCCCATTTCTACCCTTGGCTCTTAATTTCCCTAATACCACTTACCCTAGAAACCTAGACTTGCCAAATCCTACTAGAATTACACCTCGCTCTGGTTCTCCAACTAGTAGTATAGGGTATATTTTGATAGCACTTGCATTGTTGTTTGGTTTGGTAATCTACACTACTACAGAAATGGCTTATAATGTCACATTTACAGGCGTCAGTTGTATACCAGAAACTGACGCTTAAACCCTACAACATCAGTTGAATACAAAAACCGACATCTATCTGTGAAGAATGGCTAGACATGGGTATCGCTTTTAATTTAGCGTCGGTTCCTTAATAAGCAACTGATGCCTAAAATCGACCACAAAATCTAAATTTTCCAATGGAAAAAAATTACCTCCAAAAATTATCATACGTCGTCGATTATTAACTAATTAACGGATGACTAAATATTTTTCATGAGACAGAAATTTGGCCCATTTTGATTGTCGGTTATCTTACAATAACCGACGCCGATGTGTTTTAGTGCGTTGTCCCCGCAAAAATCCCCCCCCTTTGGTGTCAATTTTTTGGTGTGAACTGATGCCTATTGTTTTAAGCTTTGGTTTTATTGAATAACTGATGCCTATGGTTAACTTAATAGAACCCGTGCGAGCCATACTCTTCCCCTTTCTCTATTTCATTATGATTGAACGTTAGGTCTGGCGATTCCACCCCATTCTCCCTCCTCCTTACGTGCCGCCGCCATCCACTCCCCGATGCTCCCTACTCGCAGCCGCCGTGCGGCTCGTTCTCCTTGCTCGCCACTTCCGCCACCCTTCTCCCTGATCATCGCCGTCAGTGTTGTTCCTTCCCTACTCATCGACTCCCTACTCGCCGTCGCCGCTCTTACCAGCTGTGACCTGCTCGTCGCAGCCGCATTGCTCATCTTATTGATCAAAATGTACCTTCTCAATGATAGAACCTAATAGAGGATGCATCATTGTGTTCATCCAGTTTGGTTCTAGTTTCTTTTAGAGATCAAATGATAGAACCTAAAAATAGTCAAGTATGCAGTGTTGATGAATTACTGGTATCTGAATTGACTCATTTGATTAGAAGATAATGCTACCAGGGTCAACTAGGGTTGGTTTAACATGACTATTATAGTTAATTCAGCCAATTAGGTCAGTTAAGTTGAGCCTCTGTTTGAGTTTTCTCTTTTAAATTCATACTAGTTTTTATTAGAAGATAATGCTACCTGGGTCAACAAGGGTTTGGTTTAACATGATTATTAGAAGATGATGTTGCTAGGGTCAACAAGGGTTGGTTTAACACGATTGTTGTAGTTTAACTTTGGCCAATTTGGTTAATTAAGTTGAGCCTCTGTTTTGGTTTTCTCTTTTAAATTCCCAACAATTTTTATTTATGATTATATCTGCATCGTATTTCGGGCTTGGGTTGGAGAGCGAAAACGAGTCAGTTGTCCATATTGCAATCACACACAAAAAAAGACCAAGGAACAAACCATTATTGTTCAAAAAGCCTGTAAAATTAATTCTTGTACAAGTACTACTACATCAAATACAAGTCTTGCATGCTATTGCTAATATAAACAACATTTTCTTTGTAAAATTAATTCTATGTTGTTGTACCATAAGTTGATGTCACATGAACATCACATCTTTTAAATAATGTTGTCTTAAGGACATGTTTTTTAATAAAATATCTATGAATAGTCTTCCTAATGAGTTTTGTTACAAATATATGTATATTAGGTTAAGGGCATGTTTCTGTTGTGACATGTTGAGTTTTTTTCTATGTTATACCCACCACGATTTGTGTTATAAAACAATACATTGATTAATTTAGGAAGCATTAATATGTTGTTATGGTTGTCCAGAAGTGTTTTTATAAGAAAATTGTTGTTATGGTGTTACATTTTGTTGGCCTAGAAACCCATCCAAGATTTACTCATTAGGATTAAATCTTGGATAGTCACCGGTTTGGGACTGTTCTTGAACACCTAATCTCACTTAGGATGTAAGTGTATAATGTGTATTTGGTTTTTAAGAAAATTTTGGTAACACTTCCCCGTTTGTTCTCTAAGTACATATATACTTGGAGAACAGTGGGGAAATGCTGCCGAATTTTTTTTGAAAACCCTATACACATTATGCATTTACTAGTGAGATTGGGTGTTCAAGAATGAGATAGGTGGTACACATTTATTATATATAAGAATGACATCACATATATTTGTTGGCCTGGAAACCCATCCAATATTTACTCATTAGGAGTAAATCTTGGATAGTCCCCGGTTTGGGACTGTTCTTGAACACCTAATCTCACATAGGATGTAAATGTATAATGTGTATTTGGTTTTAAAGAAAATTTCAATAGAATTTCCCCATTTGTTCTCTATGTATGTACTTGGAGAACAGTGGAGAAATGCTGCCAAAATTTTCTTGAAAACCCAATACACATTATACACTTACTAGTGAGATTAGGTGTTCAAGAATGGGATAGGTGGTACACATTTATTATATATAAGACCTTCAACCCTAAAGTTTTAACCATAAACCCTAATCTTTTAACCCTAGACCCTAATATTTTTCTAATATATACTTGTTTTCTCTTTGATCATATAATGGATATATCATGGATGTCCATTCCAAATCGTTGCACCCCAAAATTTATTTCTGGTCTTGATCAGTTTATTAGATTTACCGAGGAACATAGGAAACAACCTGGAGATAGGTTCTACTGTCCATGTAGGCATAGCGGTAACAACTTGAAAGTCAGCACTGGTGACAAAATCAAAAGTCATGTCATGTGCAATGAGATTTTATAAGGCTATACAAAATGGCACTGGCATGGAGAGATTTCCAACCTAAAATTAGTGGATGTCGATAGCAGTGCTTATGTGGAAGAAGAAATTGCCTCCGATGACGTAGATGTGAACGAACTTGTTCTAGTAGACATCGTTGATGTGATGTTGGATAGTTGTGGGGTAGAGCACACCGATCCACCTTCCATGTTTAGAAACATTGTGCATGATGTTGAGATACCGTTATACACAGGTTGTAAGTTTATGAAGTTTAGTGTTGTGTTGAGATTGTATCAGCTGAAAGATAAAAATAGATAGAGCGACAAAAGCTTCACGTCATTGTTTTCTTTGTTGAAAGAAATTCTTCCTGAAGGAAACGAGCTGCCAATCTCAACATACCAGTTAAAGAAATTGTTGTGCCCAATGGGAATGGAGGCCAAGAAGATAAACACATGCCTGAATGATTGTGTATTATTTCAAAAGGACTATGTGAATTTGAAAGATTGTCCCAAATGTGGCACGTCAAAGTATAAATTGATGACTTTGGGGGAGTCCAAAATTGGTTCTCCTGCTAAGATGATGTGGTATCTACCTATAATACCATAGTTTCAACGCTTGTTTGCCAATCCGATAGATGCAAAAAATTTGAGGTGGCATGCAGATGTTAAGAAAAATAATAAATGGGATCCTACGACATGCGTCTGATTCCCCACAGTGGAAGAAGATTGATTTATTGTACCCTGAATTCGGTGAAGAAGTCAGGAATCTAAGACTTGGGCTTTGTACAGATGGGATGAATCTATACGGGACATTGAGTAGCCAACATAGCACTTGGCCAGTTATGCTTGTTATATACAATCTTCCTCCCTGATTGTGTATGAAAGATAAGTATGTTATGCTATCATTGTTGATATTGGGCCCTAAACAACCTTGAAATGATATTGACGTTTATCTTGAACCTCTGATTGATGACTTGAAGAAACTCTGGGGTGAAGGTGTGATGACCTATGATGCTTCATGAAGAGAGACATTTCATTTGCATGCTATGTTGTTTTGCACTGTGAATGACTTTCTAGCATATGGGAATTTGTCTGGATATCGTGTCAAAGGATCTAAAGTGTGTCCTATATGTGAAGAGAACACTGACTAAATACAACTAAAACACGGCGTCAAGACTGTATATATTTTTCATCAAATGTTTCTTCCAAAATTCCATCTATATCGTAGGTTGTGCAAAGCATTCAATGGATGGAATGAGGAACGGAGTGCACCTAAACCTATACCAGGGGAGGATGTTTATGAAAGAGTAAAAGACTTTGCCAATAAATTTGGAAAGAGATCACAATGTATGATGGCCACACAGAGTGACAAATCTTTATTCAAGAAGATGTCAATATTTTGGGATCTTTCATATTGGAGTTCTTTGGCAGTCAAGCATTGTATCAATGTCATGCACATTGAGAAAAATGTTTGTAATAGCGTCATCGGTACTTTGTTGAATATACCAGGTAAGGCTAAAGATGGGATAAAATTCAGAATGGACCTATGTGACATGGGAATAAGGACAAAGTTAATAGAAGTAGTTAGTAGTGATCAGAGAACATACTTACCTCCCGCTTATTACACATTGTCGAGAAAGGAGAAGAAAGATTTTTGTGAATGCTTGGTAAATGTTAAGGTGCCACAGGGTTACTCATCCAACATCCGTGCATTGGTATCAATCAAAGATCTGAAGTTGATAGGTCTTAAATATCATGATTGTCACACTCTAATGCAAAAAATATTGCTCGTGGCAATTCAATCTATATTGTTCAAGCATGTTAGGTTTGCAATCACCGGACTTTGTTTCTTTTTCAACAGTCTGTGCAACAAAGTTATTGACCTGATACTCTCAATAAATTGCAAAGAGAAATGGTTTTTACCTTATGTCAGCTTGAGATGTATTTTCCTCCTTTGTTCTTTGATATCATGGGACATCTTGTTGTCCACTTGACTAGGGAAGTGAATATGTTGGGACCAATTTTCTTGCATTGGATGTATCCCTTTGAACGATACATGAGTGTTTTTAAAGGTGATGTTCAAAACCGTTACCGGCCTGAAGGGAGTATTATTGAGGGTTATGTGGTGAGAGAGGTTATGGATTTTGGTAATGACTTTTTGAGTGCTAATAACACTCCTGTTAATGATAAGAATATTGAGGAGCATTTTGGAAAAGGAATTGTGGGATCACAGATGAAAGTAATCATCCGTGAGCAGTTGGAACAAGGTCACTTATATATTTTACACAACATCAATGAAGTGAGTGTTTATATCGAGGAACATACTAATTTCATCAAGATACAATATCCTCGAGCCAATTCAATGTGGCTTGCTAGAGAGCATAACAAGACATTTATTAAGTGGTTTGAAGATAAAGTCTTACATTAACTATCTCAAACACCAGATAATCTTACTGAAACTATCAAATGCCTCTCCTTTAAACCAAAATTGAATGTTATGTCTTATGAAAGGTTTGACATAAAATGGATTCTCATATTACACAAAGTGTCAAGATGATAAGAGTGTTGTCCAAAATTGTGGGGTCACACTTCAAGCGTCTTCATTGTTTTTTTCAAGTGCACAGGATAAGAGTCCACGTGAAGCTAAAATGTCATATTACGGTTTCATTAAAGACATATGGGAGTTTGACTACGTAGATTTCAGAATTCCACTCTTTAAATGTAATTGGGTTGATAACACCAAAGGAGTTATATTGGATGAATTGGGTTTCACATTAGTGAACTTTGAAAAGATTTGCAAAAAGGGTGAACCATTCATATTGACATCATAGGAGAAACATGTATTTTATATCGATGATCTTGCAAATTATAAATGGTCAGTTGTTCTTCATGGTAAAAGGTAGTTCATTGAAGATCCTATAGATGAAGAAAAATACTATGATAAGTATGATGATTCCAGTCCATTCTCAGTTGGGTTGCCAAAACCACCAAATATTGAAGCTAATGATGACTTGTGTGTGCACGAAGATCACAATGAAGGATTGTTAAATGATAAAAGATCTCAATATTAGAGGCATGCATGTTTATATTTTTTATATGTTTTATTTTTCTTAATGTGAACTTTACAATGTTAATGTGAACTTCACAATGTGAATGTGAACTACAATGTGAATGTGAACTTTCAGATGGCTGAGCATTCTCATGATGATCGTGTTGATGATTACCATGAGGGTGAGGACGTCAATGTGCCACCTCACAATGTAAGCTTTAAAAATATATCCCTAAGGTTTCTATCTATATGTTCATTTATAGTTATATCTTGTAAGTGTGTTTTTTTTGTAAACTTTTAGGTTGGTGATGTACCCCCTAAAGAATTGGGGCACTTGATGAGAAGAAAAAAAATTGAGAAAGTGAGGGGCATCATAATGATTTCCAAGTTACTACAGTAAAGGGATAATGGACCCAAACTGGATGTGGATTTTGATCATGCAGGAAATTTAGTTGGAGTGAACCACAACTCATTTATTTCATATCTTGGGGTTCTTACTCACAACCATTGTAGTCCTAACATCGAATCATGGCATAAAGTTCTGAAGGGGAAGAAAGACTTAGTATGGAAGGAACTATGCACGAGTTATTATTATTTGCAATTCTATTTTTGTAGATTAGTAATTTTTAGGATACTAGTTAATAGAAATTCTATTTTATAGAGCATATTTGATCTAGATGAAAAGTTGCATCATAAATGCGTAATGCAATGTTGTGGGAGGGTCCTCAGGAACTATAGGACCAATCTCACCCGAGATTACATACGCAATGTTGAGAAGAGGTTTTTGATTGATTTCTAATTCTAGACATTGATCAATGTTTGACTAACTCTACACTAATAATTTTTGTTTGTATTCTCTTTAAAAAATAAATTTAGGAAGAAGACAACAACAGAACAATGGAACTACCTGGACCCCATAGATTGGGAGGATTTTTTTACCCTATGAAAAATAGATGAATTCAAGGTATTAAGCACCACTCCCAAATTAATTAATATATGTTTGTATGTATTCACCTATTCAAGATTAACCTTTAGTGTTACTAACCAAATCAATATGTTTACTAACTAGACTATCAGTGATGCTCAATGAGTAAGGCGTGCACTGAATGTGCATGACCATGCAATGGGTCCAAGAAGATATGCAGGCGTTTGCCAAAGACTACATGTTGAGTTTATTGCTCAGCCTACTGCTACTCAGGAGACTGTAGAGTCCTCTACTACTTCTCACGCACCATTGCCTCACCATGCTATGTGGATAGATGGGAGGAAAAACAAGAAGGCAGATATAACGAAGCCCGCAACTACTGAGGCGGTTGTAAAATTGGTATAAATCAACTCTTAGAGCATTCGATCGATGTTGATTATTGTTAAGTTTACTTACCAATTTGTGTTAATGGCGATTAGCGGGAGCTACACGAGTAGAGGAAGGAAGGCAAGTTCATCTCTCAGGGCACAAGTGATGAACTGACAGTTGCTCTGGGTAACCCAGAGCATCCGCTACGTGTTAGGGGTGCAGGCACTAGTGTAGGCATCGAAGCATTCTTTGGGCCATCCCAGCACAAACATATCCCAAAAGTGGGACTTTCACAAGTTACGGTAACCTATTCTTTTTTTAGAATGTTATTGCAAAAGAGAATTCAATAATCAATAGCTATCATTTCTTTTATCCATATATAGTTAGATGAATGAATTGAGAGGAAAGTCCAAGAAGTAATGGTGAAGTGGCAGGCATCTCAGACGGCCACTCAGACGGTACTTGTGACGTGTTGCGCTTCTATTACTCCTACTACAGAGGTTGGGAGTAATCATGTAGACCCACCACCTAACACATCCTCTGTAAGTATTTTTAAGACATAGTAGATAGTTTTTTCAAGATGATATGTTTGTGTATATATGCATATAACATTCTTTACGTAAATTTGTAGGGGTCGAAGCCATACTGACAAAAAGTCCAAAATATGTCATTGCAGAGGCACATGGTTACCCAGCCCTTCCAGGGGACATATGACATGGGACTCCACTACCAGTTGGTGTGGTTCATGTGACCCCGATACATGTACTCCCTGATTGGAGGGATCTTCCACTGCCATATGCCAACCCAGATGCTAAAACGCTTAGTGAGACAGAAGGTGGAGTGATAATGTGGCCCAAAGTAGATGTCTTCTATACTAATATTGTATGGTAAATTTACGGTACATTAATTTGTTAGTGTGTATATAGGAGTCAATTGATCTAAAATTATACATACATGTCAAAAAGATGACACATCCTACATCTCGTCCTCCACCTCCACCTCTTCAACTACCAAGTTGGCTTCCAAGGGACCTACACGCCTCATTAGGTCATAATAGTAGCGGTATGGCAATATGGATCGGCGAACATGATTGAAATTTCCCTATAAATGTTACAATTTTGAAGGATGTTGCAGGTCAATCACACAATAACAATATATTTTTATAAGTTTTGCATACGTATTAATGCATATGTATTAATGAAGGTCAATCATATGAAAATAAGCTATTTATACAAGATATTTTGGAGTTGTTTCGTTATGATTGATTAAACACATCTATGATAGAGATATGGATATGGTGAGATCTTGTTTATACATCTGTATACCTTGTTTTATATACGGTGATCTGGTTTCATATATATTAATGCATACGTAATCCATGTTTTGTAGCCACTTACACATGATATGTACAGATTTTGCATTTTCCCATGTGGGATTTTTGGTTCCATCTTTGATTAGTCTTGTAGATACAAACTCTTCTTCAGTTACTTCATACTATTGTGCTGCTTTTGAATATTTTGGTAAAAGTAAGAAGACGGTGATAATAGCTCCATTCAATGTCGAGTAAGTTTACTTTGCTTATAATTTGGAATTAAGAAAATTACTTTCTTATTGTGAATTTTGAATTATTAATTTTTAACATTCTTACCTATAGTGGTTGGCATTGGGAGTTACTAGTTATTGTTCCCAAGATGTTCACTGTCTATTATCTAGATCCTATGGGGAATGAATTGAATACATTATATGGACACACAATGAAAAGGCCATTATTCCCGTGAGAAATATTTCATTTTTTTATATCCTTTAACATTTGCTATTATATTACTATTTAATTATGCAATTTAATGTGTTAAATTAACATGTAGGGCTTTACAAGAGTTCAAAAAAGCTGGAGGAAAGGTCCCCAGGAAAAAGAATCAGCCACTAATTTGGGAGAATGTGAAAGTAATTTCCCAACTCCAATGTATATATTATTTATGTGAATTGTGCTTATTTATATTTTTGAATATTTTGTATGTTTCAATTTATAGTGTGCTACACAAGACAACAGTTGGGCATGTGCCTACTATGTGATGCGATTTATGGCCCTAATCATCAAATATGCTGCAATGGAAATCGATACTATACATAAGGTATTATATATAGTCTCATTAGATAATATGAAATATATCAATCTTATTATATATTATTAATTACATATTTATGTCATTCTCTTTGCACGTGTTTAAAACTGACTTCAGTACAAGTGGAAAGTTATTTGATGTACATACTCCCTATACGAGGGAGGAATTAGATATTGTAAGAGAAGAATGGGAAAAATCCCTACAAGTAGTGGGGATTTTTAAATATAATTGGGTAACTGATGACAATGATGATGATGATGAATAATGAATGATATTTCTAAACTTTGTTCTTATAATTATTTTAGTGTGAATGTGAATGACTTTTTCTGATTTGTCATATGTGTGAATGTGAATGACTTTTTATGATCAATACATGAATGTTTCTACATGTGTCTGAATGTGAAAAGAGATGAAATGAATGGAACTGAATGTGAATGTAAATGACCTTGTAGGTTTCTACATGTATATGATCAATACATGTGTCTAAATGTGAATGACTTTGCAGGTTTGTGGCATGTTGTTGGCTGATATCAATAGTTGATGTAAACCTTCAATTCAAAATTGAACTGTAGGTTCTCCATCCTGCTGACCAGCCATACAGTAGGCCTACAAACTGATAAGAAAAAACATTAGAACACAGGCGTCGGTTATTTGTATAAAACTGACACCAGAGACATACGACATCAGTTATTAGCAAAAAACTAACGTCTTTGTGCCCTTTCTGGATTGGTGGGGGAAGGGTAATGGCGTTGGTTTTTGTTTAATAACCGACATCTTTAACCACGATATAGTGTCGGTTTTCTTTACTAACTGACGCTTATAGTTTCCTTACTGGTGCATTTTTAGTGGGGGGAAGGGTAATATCGTTAGTTTTTCTTTAATAACCGACATTTTTAACCATGATATAGTGTCAGTTTTCTTTACTAACCGACACTTATAGTTCCCTTGTTGGCGCATTTTCGATGGCAGGAAGGGTTATGGCGTCAGTTTTAATTTAATAACTGACGTCTTTAACCATGATATAGTGTCAATTTTCTTTAATAACTGATGCCTATAGTTCCCTACTAGCGCATTTTCAATGGCGGGAACGGTTATGGCGTCAGTTAGAAACTGATGCTGAAGGTGTCCACTTTTAGCGGCGCCCACTTGGGTGTCGCTTGGAAACCAATGCTAAAGGCTCTAAATAACTGACGCCAAAGGCCTTTTCTGCAGTAGTGCTAGTTTGAAATGTGAGTTTTGCATGCTATGTTGACCCACCCCCAACTAATATCAAGTTGCATTCCCAAACGGCCCACGTACCCATCATACTGCTTAAAATTCACCTTTTCCTTCTTAGCTTGTTAATGCTAGTGTAGTCAATTGACTTTGTTAATTCCTAGCTAATTACCTAGTTCTATATAGTTAGTTCTTGCTCAAGTAGTTAGGGTTCCTTTAAGCTTACTTGTGGTAATTTAGTTAGCTAGTTATAACTTACGCTCTTACTTGTCTTATTGCCTAGCTTGCCTATTAGTTGATAAATTTCCTCGCTAATGTTGTGTAACTCCTTTCTCTAGCTTAATTTCTTGCCTTAGTTTGATAGCCTTAACTTGCTTAGAGTAATCCAGGGCTTTAGATAGCTTAGTTTCTTTCTGATAAAATCCAAATTTATGCATTTATGCTAAGAATTTATTTATGGTTTTGTGTCACTATAGCCTTAATATGACCAAAATAACCCATGTTTATTATCTTTTAGTAATTTATGTATTTTCTTAGATAAAGTTGCTCAACTAGCTAATTTTGGGACTTGCGGGTACCGAACTTGAAAAGACATCTATTCTCCATGATTTCTCCCCAAAACACAATTTTTGCAGCAGTTAGACTCCCATCCATCATGACCGTCGTGGACTAAGCATCGTACTATGTGCACCAGTATTGGAGACAGTGGTCCCACTAACCGACTAGCGGGCCCCAGAAACTTTTGTTATGTAGGACCCCATTTTCGATGGCCATTCCTTTATCAGGATGCATCCTTGCCAATCAAAAGGGCTCATTGGTGCAGGCCACTCAACCACCAGTAATAGCCCCCCCCCCCACGGGATGGGTTTGTACCATGATGCCGCAACCACGACCAAGAAGAAGTAACCTCGACCGCGACCGAGGTACATCTTCCTCGACCACGACCGTGACCACAATATCCACATCCACCTTGACCGCTACGATGGTATCTACCTACACCGAGAATGCAATCAAGGCATCCACATCAACCGTGATCCAACCCACGACCACGACTACAGGATTGACCGCGACCACAACTGAGGCCTTCATCTCAACTGCGGGGTACACCGCTACCACGACTGTGGGTTCTGATCTCCAAACCATGACATAAACACGATTAAAACTTAGCGGAAGCGAATCGGTAATCAGCGGAAGACAAAAATCACGGGAAATTAAAACTTTTCGAGATAAGAATTTGTATCCATAAAAACTTCTTTCATAAAGAGAGGTAACTGTTTACATCTCAGGATAATTACTTCTTGAGTAATTATATACATCAAGATACAAAATCTCAAGATCACATAACACAAGACTCCAAGACCTGAGAGTACAGAGGACACATAGGACTGACTCTAACTACACCACATGGCAGGACAAATCTCCACCTGAGATTACTGCTGCCCCTGGTGCTGCTGCTGCTGAGACTGATCACCTGTAGGCTGGTTTCTTCGTCTCCGACGTCCACCTAAAAAAAATTGAAGTCTACGGGGTGAGACAATTATACATAATTGTCCCAGCGAGAGTTATAACTCTTCGCCAGAAGCTTTATTATAACATCAAAGATTATTCTAAACAGTAAAGCCTTCAAAGCATTCTATAACAGTTATAGTTATAACAAGATCTCTACAATTTAGGAGATATGGAGGATATCAATCATTATAACAATGTAACATCAATCAACTAACTTGGAGTTATCTCTAACAAGTTACACTACATGGTTGATTATGTTTTACAAACAACATTATGCCCTGTGGAGATGAGGCTTACCACTCATACTCCAACTGATCGCTGAGAAGCCGCATCAGTATCATACATAGGTCATTAAGAGAGCCGGATTCTCATGACCTTCACCTTCCTCAGTCAGTAAGAGGATCACTTGTAGGACATCTCATGCCTCTACTATTATAGCTCACCAGGGTAAACTGGTCCTTCGCTATTCTAGAGTCACAGTGGCGTTCTGTACTCTCTTCGTCATCAGGAGGTTTCATATTTACCTACCACTGATACGGATATCTGTGCTTTCTTCGTCATCAGGAGGTTTCATGTTTACCTACCACTGATACGGTATGGAACTATAGTGAAGGATGGATGGATTCCACATCTACATCACTTTCCTACACTAGGATGTAAGGTTCTACACATCCATGTACCCCACATACTCAAAAGTATGTGCTCCAGGAGTTCCCTAAGGAAAACCTGTTTCACCATCACTTAATTTCTGACAATGATGGATCTATGATCAGGGCTCTACATTATACTTGATTAGTTAGGTACATTCAGTATTCTTTAACAGCATACATTGTTCTTCAAACAATAACAGTAGCATAGCAGCTATAAAAGAAGAATACTAAATGTAACAGGCCTAACTCATATCAATCATCATTTCTCATTATCCTCATCACAAGTCATCTCTAAAGCATGACCTTGATGGTATTCATGGCTCTCACAGCCCATTATCAGTATAGGATGCCACTGGCAAGGCATCAGATTACATTACTTATTCATAAGGCTAACAACATGCCTTCAATGAATATAACATCAACATCCATACCTGGATATGATTACCTTCATATCAAAACCTGCATGGTTAATACATCTGATAAAGGAAATACAATAATAAGGAATGTACTTCCTACTCTTGTCATAAGAGTTAAATCTTTAATTCTACTCAAATAGAGTTTATTGCTCAAAAGCATGCCATTACCCTTGAATTAGGGTTTACTATTCACATTACATGTCATCACCCTTGAATTAGGGTTTACTATTCACATCAAGGTGAATTAAACTCATAACATCATCATGTTTGAGTAACACCTTCATTGATGCTCCTGGATTAGTTAAAGGTTCATCATTTATCATAATTAGGGTTTCTATGATCTCACACAGGTGGATCATACCCTAATTATACTCATTTCTGTGTATTGGGGATGTTTCAATTGAGTTTCCATTTAAAAGAGATACTTTCTCTCTCTAGAGGTACTTTCTCTCTCTAGAAGTACTTTCTCTCTCATCGTAAGGTTAGGTGATGTCAACATCACTCTAAAACAGGTTGGGTTGAATCATCATAGGCTAACATAGCCAAAAGCATCACCATTAAGTGATTAGAGTTACTTTCTCTCTCTAGGGTACTTTCTCTCTCTCTAGAGTACTTTCTCTTTCATCATACTAATGGTTGATGATAACATTAGACTAGATCAGGTTATATAGAGTCATTATGACTAAAAACATCATTCTCATGTAATTAGGGTTTGAATTGAGCAAGGTATAACTCAATTGACCCTTTAGGGGTATCTTGGTAATTCACCCCATTGATCATCATCATCATAGTCAAAAACCTTAATCAAATAACTCCTTACTATCTTAGATTATCATTAGTGTTTGATTTGAGCAACATTGAACCATCACACGATTGAATTCGGTTGAAAGTGTTGACCGATTGCTCACTTTGACCCTTCAAGTCCATGAGCCCCTTTCTAGTTCCAAGACCGTGAGCCTCCTCATGGGCTTGAGATCGTGAGTCACCTCACGGTCTTGAGGTCGTGAGCCCCCTCACGATCTTGAGGTCGTGAGCTACCTCACGATCTTGAGGTCGTGAGCCACCTCACGGTCCTGAGGTCGTGAGCCCCCTCACGGTCCTGAGGTCGTGAGCCACCTCACGGTCCTGAGGTCGTGAGCCACCTCACGGTCCTGAGGTCGTGAGCCCCCTCACGGTCCTGAGGTCGTGAGCCACCTCACGGTCCTGAGGTCGTGAGCCCCCTCACGGTCCTGAGGTCGTGAGCCCCCTCACGGTCCTGAGGTCGTGAGCCCCCTCACGGTCCTGAGGTCGTGAGCCCCCTCACGGTCCTGAGGTCGTGAGCCACCTCACGGTCTCAACCACCAGGTCCTTCAACAAAGGTTCAACAAATCAAACGATAATGTCACTGATGTTGAAGCCTTCAAAAGGTCCCATAACTGTTGACCACCTATGGATTGAGTTAATTAAGGTTATGCTTAACCAAATGGTCATTCAATTGACCCTCAATTGTTGACCAATTAGGATTGAAATCGATTCAATTAAGGTCTATCAATGTTCACCCATCTACACTCAACAATGTGTATCAACACAAGGTTGAACCCTTCAATTGAGCTCCAATTGGGCCCAAACTTGGCCCAAACGGTCTTGAGGTCATGTGGGTGGACCCCACATGGTCTTGAGACCGTTTGCCCAAGATTTCATCAAAATCTAAGGTGATTTGATAGAGGTTGAACCATGATTGGTCACAGAATCCGAATTTTGATTAACTTGATAACTTATTTGCAATTGGGTGTTCAATTGGTCAAATTACTCAACCCTAGACCTTCAAATGGTCTTGGGTGATTGTCCTCACGGTCTTGAGGTCATGTGGGTGGACCCCACATGGTCTTGAGACCGTTTAGGTCAATCAACCCTAAAAACCCTAATTATGTCACCATAATTTCAGTACTGATTTTATCTAGGGTTAGCCCTAGTATTCACCCTTCAACTCTTAGCCCGTTTGGAATTAGACCATCAAACTTGGTGAGTTGTTAATTAACATAATTTTGAACAGTAATCTCATGGGGTCAATGCTTAGTCAACGACCTTTCACGGTCTTGAGACCTTTTGCCCAAAAAGGCAATTTCAGACCGTTTGAAAATCAGCAACTAATTCATTTAAAGTCGTGACTTAAAAAGGTCATATCTCCCGATTCCTTTGGAGTTAGTCTCCCAAATTTTGAGGGTATTTAGCCTATATAATTAGGAACAGGTTTATTATATGGTCCACGCTCGGTCAACAGGGCCAATCGGTCTTGAGACCGCGATCCCTCTCACGGTCTCGAGACCGCGAGGCTCCCTCACGGTTTTGAGGTCGTGAGAGCAAACTGTTAGGACCGTTTAGGGAAAAGAAAAACGGTGGGTTTTTCTTGGAAATCACGCCTTCATCTTCTAGCTCAAGAACAGTACAGATATCCCACGGGTTTGCTTGCAAAATAGCAGGGAAAAGTAGGGAAATACTAGGAGCTATCATTAACTCGCATATAAAGATGCACATAGTAAAGCATAGGTTTAGAGTTATAAAACCCGCCTAAAGCTTGCTTCTTGAGCTCCAAGCTTTCAAGCTCCAAGCTCTAATGGCGTCCTTGAGTTCCCACAGGTTGGCCAAGGTGAAAAATCCAAGGAAGGATGAAAAGAGACGGCTAGAAAGATAGGGTTTCGAGAATTAGCCATGAAGATGACCTTGAATTCGAATTCTAACCATGGAATTAGGCAAGAAGAGGGGTTTAAACCTACCTTGCACCCCTTGTTCGTCCTCCTTAGCTCCAAGGCAGTCCTTGGTCGTCTTTGGTGAAATGAAACAGTAAAGGGAACGAAGGTTAAGTTCCCTTGCAACTAAAGGAAGGATGGCTTATATACATGGGATAGGATTTTCAACATTAGTTCATAAGTTTCCCTTAATTCCAACTAAGTCCTTCTTTTATAACTTGCTCGTCCCTTCCTCTTTATTCTAAGGACAAACCTTATCTTAAGTTATAGAAAAGAAGGCAAGGAAGAACAATCTAATAATAAAGTTCATACTTAAAGGGTTATTGCACATATACCCTGATTATTCAATCACAGAGCCTATTTCTTAACTTGATAACTCAATTGAGGTGAATTCCTCATCATTTCTTATCTAAATGATGGCAAAAGTCTAAAAAGATACTTTAGATGACATTCTTTACAAATTGCTTCCCATCATTTGGGTAAATTGCATTTTACCCCAAATTAGGGTTTTAAGCCCTGGGATTGCTTCCACAGCTGCACCTTGGTGCTCTAGCTTGGGAAATCCCTCAAACTTTACCAAAATGTTTCTCATGATGTCTCAACATCAGAGGAACACCTCATCATGTGCAAATTGCAGGTTAACCCTTCTAAATGGGTAAATTGCATATAGGTCCCTGTATTACAAAACAGTGCTACAACTTTATATAAAAAGGAGCAAAAACTGAAATATACATTTCTGAGAAGCTTAATTACATGCTCAGAGTTAATCACAAGGATTTAATTACATATTTAGGCAAAACACCTAGGGTTAGCTCATAACCCAGGTCAGGGATGTTACAAATTATCCACCCCTTACAAGGATTTCGTCCCCGAAATCGATAAAACATATTACGAGAAAAGGGCAGGATACTTCCTTCTCATCTCATCCTCTAACTCCCAAGTGGCTTCTTCAATACCACGATGATTCCAGAGGACTTTCACAAGACTTATATCTTTCTTCTTTAACTTTTTAATTCGTTTATCAAGGATTGACACTGGTCCCTCTTCATAGGATATGTCATCATTCAATTCTACTTCCATAGGTTGTAGAACTGACTCGGTGTCTGGGTGACATTTCTTCAACATAGAAATGTGAAACACAGGATGTAACCTCTGTAACTCTGGGGGCAGTTCTAGTTTATATGCTACCTTTCCAATCCGTTCAATGATTGGATAAGGCCCCATATATCTAGGAGCTAACTTCCCCTTCCTTCCAAAACGAAGGACCCCTTTCCAAGGTGAGACCTTAAGATACACTTTGTCTCCAACCTGGAACTCTAAAGGTCTACGACGTTTGTCAGCATAAGATTTCTGCCTATCCTGAGCAGTCTTAATCTTATGTTGTATAACTTTAATCTTTTCCGTGGTTTGCTGTACCAAGTCAGGACCTAACAACTGGTGCTCACCAGTCTCAAACCAACACAAGGGTGATCTACAACGTCTACCATATAAGGCTTCATAAGGTGCCATATCAATACTATGCTGATAGCTATTGTTATAGGCAAACTCTATCAAGCTTAGGTGTAGGTCCCAACTTCCGGTAAACTGGAGAACACATGCTCGCAACAGGTCTTCTAAGGTTTGTATGGTTCTTTCCGACTGTCCATCAGTCTGTGGATGAAAGGCCGTACTAAACCTCAGCTTGGTACCTAGGGCTTTGTGTAACTGTTCCCAAAAACGACTTGTAAACTGAGGACCTCTGTCCGAAACTATTGTGACAGGAACTCCGTGCAACCGCACTATCTCTTGCACATACAACTCTGATAACCTTTCCGCAGAATAGGTTGTTTTGACAGGTAAGAAATGTGCTGTCTTAGTCAACCTATCAACAATTACCCAAATGGAATCATGTCCTTTGCTTGTCCTGGGTAGGCCAACAACAAAGTCCATGGTCACATGGTCCCACTTCCACTGTGATATGGGTAAAGGTTGCATTGTCCCTGCAGGCTTCTGGTGTTCAGCTTTAACTTGCTGACACACAGAACACCTCAAAACAAACTCTGCAACGTCCTTCTTCATCCCAGGCCACCAATACAGATCCTTCAAATTCCGATACATCTTGGTGCTCCCTGGGTGCATAGCATACATGGAAGAATGGGCTTCTTCCAGGACTAACTTCCTTAAGTTGTCCACATCCGGCACTATCATTCTTCCATTATAACAAGCTACTTGATCTTTTGAGTCATGAAACCCATCTTGTTTCTCATTTCCATACTCAGATCTTATATGTTGAACTACAGCATCATCTAGCTGTGCTTCTTTAATCTGCTCTCTTAGGGTAGGTTTAATATGCATCTCAGCTAACAAACCGGCTAGCAATGACACCTTCAACTGTACATTGTCTTGCCTTAAAGAGATAAGCATATCTCTTCTAGAGCATACTAAAAAGTTTAGTTGTGCTCTATTCATGGTTGATGTTGCTGATTTCCTACTCAAGGCATCTGCAACAACATTGGCCTTACCTGGATGGTAATCAATTGTACAGTCGTAGTCCTTGATTAACTCCATCCAGCAACGTTGCCTCATGTTGAGCTCATGCTGAGAGAAGATATACTTAAGGTTTTTGTGGTCTGTGAAAATCTGGAATGTCTCTCCGTAGAGATAATGTCTCCAGATCTTCAAAGCATGAACCACAGCTGCTAACTCCAGATCGTGTGTTGGATAATTCTCCTCGTGTTTCTTAAGCTGTCGGGAAGCAAAAGAAATCACTTGTTTATCCTGCATCAACACACATCCTAGTCCATTTTTGGAAGCATCACAGAAAACTATATACCCTTTTCCTTGCTCAGGTAGCACTAGCACAGGTGCACTTGTCAACCTCTCCTTCAGCAGCTGGAAAGATTGTTGACACTTATCACTCCAAGAAAAAGGAACATCTTTCCGGGTTAACTTGGTCAAAGGTAAGGCTATAGAACTAAAGTTCTTAATGAACCTTCGATAATAGCCAGCTAACCCCAAGAAACTTCGAATCTCCGTCGGTGTTTTCGGTTGTTCCCATTGTAGAACAGATTCTACCTTTGTAGGGTCAACACGAATTCCCGAGGCGGATATTACATGTCCAAGAAAAGATACTTCCGGCAGCCAGAACTCACACTTGCTAAACTTAGCGTACAGCTTATGTTCTCTTAGCAAGGTCAGAGCTTGGCGAAGATGCTGCTCATGCTGCTGAGCATCTTTACTATAAATCAGTATGTCATCTATGAAGACGACAACACACTGATCAAGGAAAGGTCGAAAAACTCTATTCATGAGTTCCATGAATGCAGCTGGTGCATTGGTTAGTCCAAACGACATAACCGTGAAATCATAGTGACCATATCTTGTCCTAAAGGCAGACTTGGATATGTCACTATCCTTAATACGAAGTTGGTGATATCCAGACCTCAAGTCTATCTTTGAAAAGACTGTTGCACCACGCAACTGGTCAAAGAGATCATCAATCCTCGGCAGAGGATACTTATTCTTTATTGTCACTTTATTGAGTTGTCTATAGTCGATGCACAACCGCATTGACCCATCTTTCTTTTTAACAAACAAGACCGGAGCACCCCAAGGTGAAGTGCTTGGTCGGATAAAACCTCTCTCAAGTAGCTCTTGAAGCTGTTTCTTGAGTTCTGCCATCTCGGCAGGAGCCATTCTATACGGAGTTTGAGCTATGGGTTTCGTATCTGGAATTAGATTGATTTCAAAATCAATTTCCCGAGGTGGTGGTATACCAGGAAGTTCTTCAGGAAACACATCCTCGAATTCCCTGACTATGGGAATTTCAGCAGGATTGGAACTTTCCTTGGTAACATCTACCACATGGGCTAAGAATGCATAACATCCTTGCCTCAACAGCTTATCAGCAACCATAGCTGACACAAGACAGGTGGGCAGAATCTTTCTTTCACCTTGAAAGATCCATGTGTTGCTTTCATCAGCAAATACAGCCAACTTGGACTCACAATCCAAGACAACTCTATACCTTTCTAAGGTATCCATCCCAAGGATTATATCAAACCCCTGCATATCAAGTGGTATAAGGTCCACTTGAATGCAATGGTCAGAAAAGAAAAGGATGCAGGGAGAACATACCTCCTGCAAAATGGCAGACCCACTCAATGGAGTCTCTAACAACAAACTATCTGCTCTATGACTAACAGTCACATTGCAGTTACGAATCACTTCACGAGTGATGAAAGAGTGCGTAGCACCCGGATCAATCAGAACAGATACATTACAGGATATAGACATATCAGAATATAAAAGTTTCATCTGACCTGCCACTACCCGTGGATTGACCACTGCCTCAGGTGGGTTCATAGCATAGAACCTCGCGGTTGCCTGGTGTTGAGGTGGTGCTGATGATCCAGCTTGAGACGCTTGTCCACGTCCTCGAGCTGCTCCTTGATGTTGTCTATTCTGAGATCCCTGTTGATTCTGTCTCGGAGGTTGTTGTGTCACACCGACAGGCCTAGAACGGCAATCCTTCATCAAGTGTCCCACCTTACCATAGTTGTAGCAACTCTTCTCCTGTTGTTGTGGTCTGGGTGGTCCAGTGACTGACACTGATGCAGAACTGTGCGTCCCTTGAAGCGGTTGACTCCGTCCTCTACCTCTACTTGGTGTCCATTGAGTTTGAAAACTTGATCTGGGTGGTGGAGGGTTAGGTGCAGAGAATCTAGGTTTCTTGGAATCCCTAGATGAAGAACCCTGGAACTGGGGATATCTTTTATGGGTTTGTCTTTTCTCAACAACAGATCTCTCTATCCTTCGGACTGACTCAACGAAGTTAGAGAATCTCTCTCTGTTTTCTAAGGCAGACACAGGGGTTGACATATCGGAATTGAAACCCTTTTCAAATCTTCTGATTCTTTCCTCATCCGTAGAAGCCATGTGCGGACAGAACCGCAACAACTCCTTAAACTTAGCTTCATACTCACTAATGTTCATCATACCCTGCCTTAGTTTCTCAAACTGAGAAATCTTCTCATCTAGGAAGGTCTTTGGAAAATATCTATTGATAAATTCCCGACGAAACTCTTCCCATGAGAACTCTACTCCAGGTCTCTTCTGCTCTTCCATGTTCCACCAGTGACCAGCACTGCCTTTGAGAAGATAGACAGCATGTCTAACCTTCTCAGCTTCCGGAATCATAAGAATCCTGAAAGCCTTCTCCAACTCTGTCAACCATAAGTCAGCATCTGCAGGGTCGGCAGTTCCGAAGTACTCGGTAGCTCCGACACGACGAAGTCGTTCGAATGTCTTACCAATACCTTGTACTTCAGGCTGGACAGGTGCCCTAGGTGCAGGAATGGGCATCCTATCGGTTATATGTGTCATGGCAGTCATAAACTGCCCGAACATCGTCTGTATAGCTGGATCACTCATGTCAGCTGGGTCGAACTGGGGTGGCTCTCTTGGCGACTTAGGTGCAGGTTGTTCTATTCTCGGAACTCTTGCACCGCCTCGAGGTGCACTAGCACTACTCTCAGCCACGTGCTCATCGCGATGTTCTGACATTCTTATGTATCTTCTTCTCCTGAGGAGCAGAAGATTCTATTAGATAAGGAAGGAGTACTAAAGGTAGACTCGACATCCTAAGTCCTATGCCTCTGTAGACTCAACTGAACCTGGAGCTCTGATACCACTAATTGTGGGTTCTGATCTCCAAACCATGACATAAACACGATTAAAACTTAGCGGAAGCGAATCGGTAATCAGCGGAAGACAAAAATCACGGGAAATTAAAACTTTTCGAGATAAGAATTTGTATCCATAAAAACTTCTTTCATAAAGAGAGGTAACTGTTTACATCTCAGGATAATTACTTCTTGAGTAATTATATACATCAAGATACAAAATCTCAAGATCACATAACACAAGACTCCAAGACCTGAGAGTACAGAGGACACATAGGACTGACTCTAACTACACCACATGGCAGGACAAATCTCCACCTGAGATTACTGCTGCCCCTGGTGCTGCTGCTGCTGAGACTGATCACCTGTAGGCTGGTTTCTTCGTCTCCGACGTCCACCTAAAAAAAATTGAAGTCTACGGGGTGAGACAATTATACATAATTGTCCCAGCGAGAGTTATAACTCTTCGCCAGAAGCTTTATTATAACATCAAAGATTATTCTAAACAGTAAAGCCTTCAAAGCATTCTATAACAGTTATAGTTATAACAAGATCTCTACAATTTAGGAGATATGGAGGATATCAATCATTATAACAATGTAACATCAATCAACTAACTTGGAGTTATCTCTAACAAGTTACACTACATGGTTGATTATGTTTTACAAACAACATTATGCCCTGTGGAGATGAGGCTTACCACTCATACTCCAACTGATCGCTGAGAAGCCGCATCAGTATCATACATAGGTCATTAAGAGAGCCGGATTCTCATGACCTTCACCTTCCTCAGTCAGTAAGAGGATCACTTGTAGGACATCTCATGCCTCTACTATTATAGCTCACCAGGGTAAACTGGTCCTTCGCTATTCTAGAGTCACAGTGGCGTTCTGTACTCTCTTCGTCATCAGGAGGTTTCATATTTACCTACCACTGATACGGATATCTGTGCTTTCTTCGTCATCAGGAGGTTTCATGTTTACCTACCACTGATACGGTATGGAACTATAGTGAAGGATGGATGGATTCCACATCTACATCACTTTCCTACACTAGGATGTAAGGTTCTACACATCCATGTACCCCACATACTCAAAAGTATGTGCTCCAGGAGTTCCCTAAGGAAAACCTGTTTCACCATCACTTAATTTCTGACAATGATGGATCTATGATCAGGGCTCTACATTATACTTGATTAGTTAGGTACATTCAGTATTCTTTAACAGCATACATTGTTCTTCAAACAATAACAGTAGCATAGCAGCTATAAAAGAAGAATACTAAATGTAACAGGCCTAACTCATATCAATCATCATTTCTCATTATCCTCATCACAAGTCATCTCTAAAGCATGACCTTGATGGTATTCATGGCTCTCACAGCCCATTATCAGTATAGGATGCCACTGGCAAGGCATCAGATTACATTACTTATTCATAAGGCTAACAACATGCCTTCAATGAATATAACATCAACATCCATACCTGGATATGATTACCTTCATATCAAAACCTGCATGGTTAATACATCTGATAAAGGAAATACAATAATAAGGAATGTACTTCCTACTCTTGTCATAAGAGTTAAATCTTTAATTCTACTCAAATAGAGTTTATTGCTCAAAAGCATGCCATTACCCTTGAATTAGGGTTTACTATTCACATTACATGTCATCACCCTTGAATTAGGGTTTACTATTCACATCAAGGTGAATTAAACTCATAACATCATCATGTTTGAGTAACACCTTCATTGATGCTCCTGGATTAGTTAAAGGTTCATCATTTATCATAATTAGGGTTTCTATGATCTCACACAGGTGGATCATACCCTAATTATACTCATTTCTGTGTATTGGGGATGTTTCAATTGAGTTTCTATTTAAAAGAGATACTTTCTCTCTCTAGAGGTACTTTCTCTCTCTAGAAGTACTTTCTCTCTCATCGTAAGGTTAGGTGATGTCAACATCACTCTAAAACAGGTTGGGTTGAATCATCATAGGCTAACATAGCCAAAAGCATCACCATTAAGTGATTAGAGTTACTTTCTCTCTCTAGGGTACTTTCTCTCTCTCTAGAGTACTTTCTCTTTCATCATACTAATGGTTGATGATAACATTAGACTAGATCAGGTTATATAGAGTCATTATGACTAAAAACATCATTCTCATGTAATTAGGGTTTGAATTGAGCAAGGTATAACTCAATTGACCCTTTAGGGGTATCTTGGTAATTCACCCCATTGATCATCATCATCATAGTCAAAAACCTTAATCAAATAACTCCTTACTATCTTAGATTATCATTAGTGTTTGATTTGAGCAACATTGAACCATCACACGATTGAATTCGGTTGAAAGTGTTGACCGATTGCTCACTTTGACCCTTCAAGTCCATGAGCCCCTTTCTAGTTCCAAGACCGTGAGCCTCCTCATGGGCTTGAGATCGTGAGTCACCTCACGGTCTTGAGGTCGTGAGCCCCCTCACGATCTTGAGGTCGTGAGCTACCTCACGATCTTGAGGTCGTGAGCCACCTCACGGTCCTGAGGTCGTGAGCCCCCTCACGGTCCTGAGGTCGTGAGCCACCTCACGGTCCTGAGGTCGTGAGCCACCTCACGGTCCTGAGGTCGTGAGCCCCCTCACGGTCCTGAGGTCGTGAGCCACCTCACGGTCCTGAGGTCGTGAGCCCCCTCACGGTCCTGAGGTCGTGAGCCCCCTCACGGTCCTGAGGTCGTGAGCCCCCTCACGGTCCTGAGGTCGTGAGCCCCCTCACGGTCCTGAGGTCGTGAGCCACCTCACGGTCTCAACCACCAGGTCCTTCAACAAAGGTTCAACAAATCAAACGATAATGTCACTGATGTTGAAGCCTTCAAAAGGTCCCATAACTGTTGACCACCTATGGATTGAGTTAATTAAGGTTATGCTTAACCAAATGGTCATTCAATTGACCCTCAATTGTTGACCAATTAGGATTGAAATCGATTCAATTAAGGTCTATCAATGTTCACCCATCTACACTCAACAATGTGTATCAACACAAGGTTGAACCCTTCAATTGAGCTCCAATTGGGCCCAAACTTGGCCCAAACGGTCTTGAGGTCATGTGGGTGGACCCCACATGGTCTTGAGACCGTTTTCCCAAGATTTCATCAAAATCTAAGGTGATTTGATAGAGGTTGAACCATGATTGGTCACAGAATCCGAATTTTGATTAACTTGATAACTTATTTGCAATTGGGTGTTCAATTGGTCAAATTACTCAACCCTAGACCTTCAAATGGTCTTGGGTGATTGTCCTCACGGTCTTGAGGTCATGTGGGTGGACCCCACATGGTCTTGAGACCGTTTAGGTCAATCAACCCTAAAAACCCTAATTATGTCACCATAATTTCAGTACTGATTTTATCTAGGGTTAGCCCTAGTATTCACCCTTCAACTCTTAGCCCGTTTGGAATTAGACCATCAAACTTGGTGAGTTGTTAATTAACATAATTTTGAACAGTAATCTCATGGGGTAAATGCTTAGTCAACGACCTTTCACGGTCTTGAGACCTTTTGCCCAAAAAGGCAATTTCAGACCGTTTGAAAATCAGCAACTAATTCATTTAAAGTCGTGACTTAAAAAGGTCATATCTCCCGATTCCTTTGGAGTTAGTCTCCCAAATTTTGAGGGTATTTAGCCTATATAATTATGAACAGGTTTCTTATATGGTCCACGCTCGGTCAACAGGGCCAATCGGTCTTGAGACCGCGAGCCCTCTCACGGTCTCGAGACCGCGAGGCTCCCTCACGGTTTTGAGGTCGTGAGAGCAAACTGTTAGGACCGTTTAGGGAAAAGAAAAACGGTGGGTTTTTCTTGGAAATCACGCCTTCATCTTCTAGCTCAAGAACAGTACAGATATCCCACGGGTTTGCTTGCAAAATAGCAGGGAAAAGTAGGGAAATACTAGGAGCTATCATTAACTCGCATATAAAGATGCACATAGTAAAGCATAGGTTTAGAGTTATAAAACCCACCTAAAGCTTGCTTCTTGAGCTCCAAGCTTTCAAGCTCCAAGCTCTAATGGCGTCCTTGAGTTCCCACAGGTTGGCCAAGGTGAAAACTCCAAGGAAGGATGAAAAGAGACGGCTAGAAAGATAGGGTTTCGAGAATTAGCCATGAAGATGACCTTGAATTCGAATTCTAACCATGGAATTAGGCAAGAAGAGGGGTTTAAACCTACCTTGCACCCCTTGTTCGTCCTCCTTAGCTCCAAGGCAGTCCTTGGTCGTCTTTGGTGAAATGAAACAGTAAAGGGAACGAAGGTTAAGTTCCCTTGCAACTAAAGGAAGGATGGCTTATATACATGGGATAGGATTTTCAACATTAGTTCATAAGTTTCCCTTAATTCCAACTAAGTCCTTCTTTTATAACTTGCTCGTCCCTTCCTCTTTATTCTAAGGACAAACCTTATCTTAAGTTATAGAAAAGAAGGCAAGGAAGAACAATCTAATAATAAAGTTCATACTTAAAGGGTTATTGCACATATACCCTGATTATTCAATCACAGAGCCTATTTCTTAACTTGATAACTCAATTGAGGTGAATTCCTCATCATTTCTTATCTAAATGATGGCAAAAGTCTAAAAAGATACTTTAGATGACATTCTTTACAAATTTCTTCCCATCATTTGGGTAAATTGCATTTTACCCCAAATTAGGGTTTTAAGCCCTGGGATTGCTTCCACAGCTGCACCTTGGTGCTCTAGCTTGGGAAATCCCTCAAACTTTACCAAAATGTTTCTCATGATGTCTCAACATCAGAGGAACACCTCATCATGTGCAAATTGCAGGTTAACCCTTCTAAATGGGTAAATTGCATATAGGTCCCTGTATTACAAAACAGTGCTACAACTTTATATAAAAAGGAGCAAAAACTGAAATATACATTTCTGAGAAGCTTAATTACATGCTCAGAGTTAATCACAAGGATTTAATTACATATTTAGGCAAAACACCTAGGGTTAGCTCATAACCCAGGTCAGGGATGTTACAACGACCCAGCAAGACTGCAGTCGTGAAGAGGGGAGGCTCTTGATTCAACCCATGGCCATCGTGAAGAGGGGAGGCTCTTGATTCAACCCATGGCCAATCCAAACAATGATGGTAGTTATGTGAGAACTACTCTAGGTGCCTATGTCCCACCGCAAGGCCGGGTACCTCCACTTCACCAGTACCAAGGACCACCACATCCATATGCTCCTCCACCTCACCAACCCCCTTTCAACTATCAATATTCCCCACCACCATCACACGCCTATCAACCACCTCCTCCACAAAAACCTCCCCAACATCTAACTTGCATACTCTAAAATCCTAACCCACCTCATCAGATACCATCACCACCTTCATCTTCCCAAGCTCCTCCTTCGTCCTATGAACAAGTGAATATGGTGTCAATCATAAGGGCAAAAAAGGTTACTCAAGAGCTTAAAAAGGGGGAAGATGAAATTATCAAGGTCGGTGATACTAATCCAACACCAAAAGAATCTAGTGGAGATTATAAGAGTGCCAAAGAGTTTTTTGATACCTTGTTGTTGGAAAATGCCAAATACATCCAAGATCTTGATTCCCCCTTCGGCGATGAGGGATCACCCTCGAGTGTCCCTCCATTGTTAGAGAAGACCATATCTTGCATCTTGCCCCCATTTGAGTCTGTGAGATCAACTATCCCACCCTTTCGTGGAAGTAAAAAAAGTGCTAGAGATTTAGTTCTTCCATCCTCTTGTAACAAGATCATGTTTTCTACCCCACATGCCATTGACATGGTAACACTTGATGAAATACCTTGCTGGAAGCCAAGACATCCCCATGAGACAAGAATCACCATCATACCTCCTCAAGGCCCACAAATTTCTGCAGAAACAATTGATGCAATTCGTGAGCAAGTCTGTGAGGCTTTAGAAGGCCCCTTTCTCCAAGAGGAGAATAGTTGTATCATGAATCTCTTAGGGACCTTGAAACAAGGAACAACAAGCATCCAAGCATTCCTTTATTTGGTAAAGGATGTTTGGTGAGCAATTCCATGAGGCTTTAGAAGGCCCCTTTCTCCAAGACAAGAATAGTTGTATCATGAATATCTTAGGGACCTTGAAGCAAGGAACAATAGGCATCAAAGCATTATTTTCATTGGTAAAGGATGTTTGGATGGGGAGGAGAAAACTGGTGTTATTTCCACCCAAGGAAATCATTGCAACAAGATTTGTGAACTTCATCTTGGAGATTGGTTTCCCAGAAAAAAGGGACGATTTGGGAGTCTCTCTTATCACATGTTATATCAGTGCATGACTTGTCGAGCACACTCTCCTATATATAGGCACAACAACAAGCATTATGTCGTTGAGCATGTACTTATATCTCGGCCTAAAGAAAATGGAACCGGTGGATTGTGTCCTCGTTTTGGGTGATGTAACTAAGAGGAAACCCCTGGGCATATTGCTAAATGAGACAGTGGTAGTGGATAAAGGATAAACATTACATACCTAATTGACTTTCTCATTATGGATTATGGCCCTATTGATCGGAAGGAATACCTCATTTTGGGGAGACCCTTGTTGTCCACCGTAGGTGCAGAGATTAATGTGCGTACAGGAACTCTGATGGTCATGCATAGAAGGAGAAAGCTTGAATTCTTTATATTCACTGAGGAAGAAAGATACCGGCTGGCTGAGAAGATTTTGGCGATAGTCTAGGCTACTATGATCCTCTAGAATAGTAGAGATCAAGTCCTTACTTCTGAACGATGTACACTCCATGGGATGAAGCCCATGTCATCAGAACTCTAGAAAGGATCATTGTGGAAGAGAAAGGAGACATCGAGGGCGTCAACACTTAGTGAAGAAAGCAACAAACCCGGGAGAAGGCTATAAATTTAGTGCTAGTGGGAGGCAGCCCACGTAGTTTGATATTCTTGAACCTTTTTGTTTTATCGTGCTTTCTTTTTCCACGAAATACACACACACATTTGTGCTTGATAGTTTTATTTTAGTTTTGATGATGTGACAGGTGATACGGGTGAAATTTGAGAAATGAGGCATATTTCAATGAAAAGTGATCGGTACAACATCAAGTGGGTCGATTAAATTGATTTATGAATGATGGAGTGATTTGATGATTTTAAAATATTTTTGAACTTGGAGGACCCAACACGACTGTGCTGGCATGGAACAACCATGCTGGCAAGTTGCACTTCAACAATGAAAACTCAAGTTTTGGGCACAGGTAGCATGATCATGCTGGCATCGCGCCTGAACGGCCGTGCTGGCATGGGCCCAGCACTTAAGTTTCTCAATTTTTCCTGAGCTAGAACGACCCAGTTTCATTTTCTCGACCCAGAACGGACGTTCCGTTGGGAGAGGCAACTAGGGCGAGCTCTATTCACCCCTAAATCATCTCATCTTGCTCCCAAATTTTAGATTTGAGTTCCCTTCAGCCCCCAATCACCTCCCCCTACCTCAAGCTCCATTGTCCACTCTCCATTACCATATGTTTCTCCACCTCCATGAAGATTGTACCCCTACAACCCAAAAGTGTGTTTTTTGTTGTTCTTGCTCATTTTTCACCAAAGATCCTTACAAAAATGAAGAAAACGAGCAAAGCAATCAACATGGGGGTAGAGAAGACAATGAACATCTTCACTAGATGTAAAAGTTGCACCAAGTGGGCCTCCAATGTCGTTCAACAATCCCACAACATGTCATCACCGTCTAATTCCATTTTGCAATCGCTTTGACGGTTGGCATTGATGAGTGCATCTCGACACCGATCCTCCTCTAGTGGCCACACATCAGATCCAAGATACAACAACCCCAATGAGGAAGAGGAGGAGGAAGAAGAAGAGATGGAGAACATCATTGATTTGATGGACATTGATGTACTGGCCCAAGAGAGGAGGGACAAGAAGGCTATTAATGTTTCATCTTCACGATGACCTCCACACTCGACTTTGACGAGATGCTCCATTTCATCAGTACAACCTCATGCTTCTCAACAACCCATTAGGTGTCGGTTGGTGATTGAGGATGAAGCTAAAGATGCACCCGTTCAGATGGTGCCCTAGAACTTGGACACAAGTTTGGGGTCACACACATATGAGGAGGAGGAGGTAGATGACACCGAGAGTGAGGATATAGAAGATGAGCCAGTGGACTTCTTGTTCAATCTAGAGGAGGATAGGATGAAGTGGGTTTGGAAGCAACCTGAGGAAGTTGCATATGGGAGAGGCACGGTAAGGAGAGTGTTCACAAAAGACCTTCACCCCGAGTGTACTACTAGGAGGGTGAATCCCACAAGGTATGCTTTCCCCAACACCATGCAAGCCCTAGGGATGCATCATATCATCAAGGATTTCTTAGAACCATGTGGATTGTACAAATTGTTGACCATTGTGGAAGAAACATACTTGGAGATGACTCATGAATTTTTTGGATCTCAGTAGAAGGTGCAATATCAAGGAGAGGATGCAATCCACCTCATGCTAAATGACTCCACTCATGTACTAAAGGCATCCAACCTCAACAAAATTTTAGCACCAACACAAGAGATAGCTAAAAAGTTTGATGGGGGAAGGTTTGACAAAAATGGGAAATGCAACTATGCAAAGATGTGGGAAACATTCCCTGGTGAAAGCTCCTTTGCAGCGGAGAAGTAACAAAACAAGCAAGATTTTCAACCCCGCTTTGAGATATATCAAAAAATCCTCGCCAAATCCATCTTTGTCTGGTACGAAAACCAAGGTTGTTGTTCTCAAAAAGACTTATTTGTGATATCAATAATGGCGAGTCATGGTTATGTGAATCTAGGGATGATGATGATTGATCATTTAAAAATAATTCGCTCCAACACCCAACTTCCCTTCATTTAATTGTGATATCCAGAACTTCACAAAGGCAGAAGGGGCCAAGTTGATTGATTTGAACTATCTTGCAAGGTCTCAAATAATTACCATAAGGGACAAGAAGATCATTTACAACATGAACCTCGGGTACCCTGGCATCACACTAGAGTTACCTTACCATGCTTCTATTCTTATGGATGATGTCAAGCCATTAGAACATCTACCAGACAAGCTCTCTAAGTGGGAAAGCTAGCATCCTAAAGAAGACTACAGGGCGTTACTAGTAGACTTACCTAAGGGTGTATGAGAGACAGACATGCCAGAGCAGCAATGCATCCTTGAGCATCCATGCCGCACAAGATAGAGACATGAGGACTTTGATGTGAAACCACCTCCAAAAAATGCATACAACATGTCATCCATTAATGCACAGTTGGAGGTGATTAAATAGACACATCAGGCCATGTGGTTAGATTGCAGTAGATGCATCAACAGATCAAGCACATGTACCTGTATCAGCATGCATAGGTATAGAGGAACCCCCAATGGGGGAAGGATTTCTGGGGAGGACTAATTGGTTACCAGGAGACATGCTCGCCTCTACATGCAAACTATTGAGGCCACTGTTACCATCATCCACCTCTACATTCAGGCCCACCACAGGATCCCACACCGCCAGAGTAGTGATGTCTACCCTATCAATCCTAAGATTTAGTTTCATGCTGAGGACATCATGATTCAATAGTTTGGGGTGGTAGGGAGGTATGCCCTCTTTTTTAGCTTATTTTGTTGATGTCTATCTCACCTGATCTCTATTTGTTTCATTTTTCTCTTTTTAGTATAGATTTCCTTTTGTTTTCATCCATGCATGCATGTAGTTCAATTTCATGCATTTTTGCATAATTTTTCAAAAAAATGATCTTTTTGCTCCTACATTTCATGCATTGCGTTCTCATGTAGATTTTGGTAACTTTTGTGTTTTTTAGTTAGGATTTGCTGCTTTATGTTTAAATTTCTCTAAAAGTTAGGTTTAGATATGATTGAATGCAAATTTGCACCATTTTGGCCAATTTTTCCCAAACTTGATTGTTCTTGCCTAAAAGCATGTTTTAACTTAATCTCCACTATTTGAAATGAAAATGTCAATCTTTGAAAAATGCATGCGCTTATTTCTATATGGTCTTCATTGTTGAATTTTTACATATGCATCACCTCTCTCAAGTTTGTGAATGTTTTGGTTGAATTGTGAGTTTAGCAAGCTATGAACGCTTAGAGCCTATGGAATCGCATGATAAAAATGTGAATCTCATGTTGGTCAATCATGTGGTGTGATATCATTTGATGAAGTGTTGGATTAGTTTTCATGCAGGAAATCTTATGTTGATGACACACTAATGGCCCCTCTTTGACCTGACTCTTCTTTCACCATCTTCATACCTCTCTGCCTCATGAAAGGATGCCTTAGAGTACATATTTAGCCTTGGCCACATCCAAAATTTTGGGGTGGTCATATCTACATCTCCCCAATTCACTTTATCCACCATATTCCCCACCTACACCAAGGGAAAAAGAAAAGAAAAGAAGAAAATAAAAAGCAAAAAGAAAATAAAAAGATGCTCCTTTTCAGGAGCATCTAAATAAAGAAAAGATGAGTGTGTAAAAGCACTCTAATCTCTTACTGCAATCGTTTCTTACCTTTTCATTCCCATTGAGCTAGAAAACATCAAATCTAGCTCATTTTACCCTTTCTACAGCCATGTGGGTCATTTGGTGTGGTTTTAGGCATAAGATTGAATACATGAAAGTGAAACATCACTCCTAGTCATCATCGATTAATGCCAACATGAAATAGTTTACCCATAATTACATGAAGGACATATGGAAAGCTTGTGTATTATATGATATATATTTGAAGTTTGTATGATCAGTGCTCATTTCATGATTGGTTTGTGAAAGTGGAGAGGAGAGAGGTGGAACACATGCACTTACTCACTTCTAAGACCATTTAGTAAATCATCATCTTTTTTAATGCATTTGTCACTCTTGTTTATTGGAAGAAAACTGTAGATAGAGATCGAGTTGGAGCATACTTGAGGAAAAGTATGTTCTAAGTTTGGGGTTGTGATGCAGCCCTAATTTAGGGCTTCATCTTGTGTCTTTTTGTATCTCAATCACATCTAAACATAACAGAATGCAAGTTAAATTCCCGAATATGCATATTATTGTCAAATGCACTTACAAATGTTCTTTGCATACTTTTCAGGTACTTGGACCATGCTTTGGATGGATGAGAGAGAAGGAAGGTATTCTAGGAGTCCTCCACTCATGGAGGGGTCCACAGAAGACCCCAAAGATCCCTCAACCTATCCCTAATGGCCAAGGGTCGACATCAAGCAAAGAGGTCCATTGATCATGAAGATTCAAGTTGATTTTTCTATTGAAGACCCCAGCACAACCATGGTGCCAAGGAACGGTCATGCTGACCAATGCCAAAGTTATAGAGAAAATCCCAAAATTGCAAAGCTACAACAACATCGCCATCACACCTATGCCATCCAGCATGACCATGCTATGAAGACCCCAAAACAGCCATTCTGCTTGAAGCCAAAATGGGAGTTATGAAAGGAATGACCTAACCTCCAACTTACTCACCATGAATTTACTACTTAGCATGGTTGTTCTACCTAGCCCTCACCACGACCATGTTGCCCAGCGCATCCATGCTACCAGCCTCCATTTCACCAAAATTCCTCTAACATTTTCCATTTCATAGAATGACTATTCCACACCACCATGGTCGTTCATATGCTTACCCACCACGGCCGTGCTTGTGGGCTCTGATCTCCAAACCATGATATAATCACAATTTAAACTTAGCGGAAGCGATTTGATAAATAGCGGAAGACAAAAATCATGGGAAATTAAAACTTTTTGAGATAAGATCTTGAATCCTTAAAAGCTTCTTTCATAACAAGAGATAAACTGTTTACATCTCATGATAATTACTTCTTGAGTAATTATATACATCAAGATACAAAATCTCAAGAACTCATAACAAAAGACTCCAAGACCTGAGAGTACAGAGGACACATAGGATTGACTCTAACTACACCACATGGCAGGCTAAATCTCCACCTGAGATTTACTGCTGCTCCTGGTGCTGCTACTGCTGGGACTGGTCACCTGTAGACTTGTTCCACCGTCCTCGACGTCCACCTAAAAAGTTGAAGTCTACGGGGTGAGACAATTGTACATAATTGTCCCAGCAAGAGTTATAACTCTCCGCCAGAAGCTTTATTATAACATCAAAGAATAACTTAAGCAGTAAAAGCTTACAAAGTATTCAATAGCAGATACAGTTGTATACAAGAGCTCAACATTTATCAAGCATAAAGAACATATGCACTATTCAGTGTAACATCAATCAATTAGCTCATAGTTACCTTTAACAGGTATACTATGCTTGTAGATTATGTTTTTTCAAACAGTCTTATTATTATGCCCTGTGGAGATGAGGTTTACCACTCATACCCCAACCAATCACTGTTAAGTGCCTTAGTATCATACTAGGTCATTGAAAGAGCCGGATTCTCATGACCTTCACCTTCCTCAGTCAGTAAGAGGATCAGTTGTAGGACATCTTGTGTCTCTACTATTATATCTCACCAGGGTAATCTGGTCCTTCGCTATTTTAGAGTTACAGTGACGTTCTGTACTCTCTTCGTCATCAGGAGATTTCATGTTTATCTTCACTGATATGGATATCTATGATTTCCTCATCATCAGGAGGTTTCATGTTTACCATCCACTGATACGGTATGATTTTTGTAGTGAAGGGTTGACGGATTATACATCTACATCAAATTCCTACACTAGGATGTAAGGTTCTACACATCCATATACCCCACATACTCAATAGTATGTGATCCAGGAGTTCCCTTAGGAAAACATGTTTCACCATCATTTGATCTCTGACAATGATGGATCTATGATCAGGGCTCGACATTATACTTGATTAGTTAGGTACATTCAGTATTCATTTAACATCACACATTGTTCTTCAAACAATAACAGTAGCATAACAGCTATAAAAGGAGAATACTAAATGTACCAAGCCTAACTCACATCAATCATCATTTCTCATTGTACTCATCACAAGTCATCTCTAAAGCATGACCTTGATGGTATTCATGGCTCTCACAGCCCATTATTATCATAGAATGCCACTTGACAAGGCATCAAGATACTTTACTTATTCATAAAGCTATCAATATGCTTTTAATGAATATAGTATCATCATCCATACCTGGATATGATCAGCTCCATATCAGAACCTGCATGGTTAATTCAGCTAATAAAGGTAATTCAAAACAATGATTATACTTTCCACTCTAGTCATAAGAGCTAAGTTCTTTGATTCTTATCAAATATAGTTTAATACTCATATAACATGTCATCACTTTTGAATTAGGGTTTACTATTCACATCACATGTCATTACCCTTGAATTAGGGTTTACTATTCACATCACATGTCATTACCCTTGAATTAGGGTTTACGATTCACATCACATGTCATTACCCTTGAATTAGGGTTTACTATTCACATCATATGGTGAATTGAACTCATAACATCATCATGTATGAGGAACATCATCATTGATGCTCTCAGATTAGCTTAAGATTCATCATATATCATAATTAGGGTTTCCATGATCTCACATAGGTGGATCATACCCTAATCATGCACATTCATGTGTATTGAAGGTTCTTTACTTGAGTTTCCACCCTAAAAGGATACTTTCTCTCTCTTAAGGTACTTTCTCTCTCTTAAGATACTTTCTCTCTCCTCACACTAGTAGATGGTGATAACACCACTCTAGATCAGGTTGGGTTAAGTCTTCATGGGTTAACATAAGCCAAAAGATCACTATCATGTGATTAGGGTTTGATTTGAACAAGGTATTACTCAATTGAACCCATCAAGGTATTTTGGTAATTCACCCCATTGATCACCATCATGGTTCAATTCATTAGTCACTTAATCCCTTAATATCCTAGGTTATCATTAGGGTTTAGATTAGAGCATCATTGAACCATTTACACCTTCAATTAATTAAGTGAAATCAACCTTTGAAAACCTCAAACGGTTTCAACCTTTAACCTCCAAACGGTTTGAGACTGTTTGGATGAGTTGACCGTTTGCTAGGGTTGACTCCAAGACTGTGTGACCTTCAAGGTCATTTGCCCAAACCATGTGAGGGTGTAGACTATTTAACAAGTTTGACTTCAAGTCTGAGAGGGCTTACGCGGTTTGAGACCGTTTGGTGTCTCTCGATCTTGTGATCGTTTGAGTCCAAATGGTCTTGAGACCGTTTGGCCCCAAACGGTCTTGAGACCGTGAGGCCTCACACGGTCTTGAGACCGTGTGACCTCAAACGGTCCTGAGACCGTGAGGTCTCAAATGGTCTTGAGACCATGAGGCCTCAAACGGTCTTGAGACCGTGAGGTCTCAAACGGTCTTGAGAGCGTGAGGCCTCAAACGGTCTTGAGACTGTTTGGTCCACTTGGTCTCAAACCATTTGGACCTCCAACATGGTTCAATGATTTCAATCGTTTATGATTATCAATGTTGAAGCCTCCAAATGGTCAAAGTCATGGTAAGCATTTATAGATTGAGTTAATTAGGGTTATTCTTAACCAATTGGTCACTCAATTGACCCTCAGTTGTTATCCAATTAGGGTTGAAGTTGGTTCAATTAGGGTCCATCAACGTTCAACCATCAACACTCAACAATGTGAATCAACACAAGGTTGAACCCTTCAATTGAGCTCCAATTGGGCCCAAACTTGGCCCAAACGGTCTTGAGATCGTGTGGATGAACTCCACACGGTCTTGAGACCGTTTGCCCAAGAATTCATCAAAATATAATGTGATTTGATAGGGGTTGAACCTTGATTGAGTCTAAAATCAGTATTTTTGATTAATTCAATAACCCATTGCAATTGGCCCCTCAATTGATCAAATTACCTTAACCCTAGACCTCCAAACGGTCTTGGGTTGTCACCACACGGTCTTGAGACCTTTTAGTTGATCCCCAAATGGTCTTGAGACCGTTTGGGTCAATCAACCCAAAAACACTAAGTTATTCATTGAGATTTCAGTACTGATTTCAATTAGGGTTTACCCTAGTAATCATCCTTCAACTCCTAGCTCGTTTGGAATTAGTCCATAAAATTTGGTGAGTTGTTAATCAACATTATTATGAACAGATTTTGTATACGGTCCACGCTCGGTCAATGCGGCTAAACTGTCTTGAAGACCGTTTTCCCTTACACGTTCTTGAGACCGTTTGCTCACCAAACGGTTTTGCAAACCGTGTGAGCACTTGGTGGAGACCGTTTAGTAAAGTGAAAAGTAGTGGATTAACTTTGGAAATAACGTCTTCATATCCTAGCTCAAGAACAACAAGGATTTCTCATGGATTTGCTTGCAATGTAGCAAAGGAAGGTAGAGAAGAAGAAGAACTATCATCTAAAAGCATAAACAAGATGTATATAACAAAGCATGGGTTTAGAGTTATAAAACCCGCCTAAAGCTTGCTCCTTGAGCTCCAAGCTTTCGAGCTCCAAGATTTTAATGGCGTCCTTGAGTTTCCACAGGTCGGCCAAGGTGATCTTTCCAAGGAAAGGCGAGAAGAGATGGCTAGAAAGGTATAGCTATGTGAGCTAGCCATCAATTTGACCTTGAATTCGAGTTCTAACCATGAACTTAAGCAAAAGGGAGGATTCAAACCTACCATGCCCTCCTTGGTCATCCTACTGAGCTCCACAGCTCCTCTTAAGTCGGTTTGGGTGAATAGAACAGTGAAAGGAATGAAGGGAGGGTTTCCTTGCTAAGTGAAGTGGAGAGTATATATACTTGGGGTGAGATTTTCAACATAAGCTCATAAGTTCTCCATATTTTCAACTAAGTCCCTCCATCCTTCTATGCTCGTCCCTTCATATTAATTCTAAGGACAAACCTTCTTCTAAGGTCAAGAAATGAGGGCAAAGAAGATCAACCTATTAGTTAAGCATACACATAAAAGGGCTATAGCACATACACCTTGATTATTCAATCACAAAGGTGTTTTTTTTTCATAACTTGATTAATCAATTGAAGTGACCTTTCATCATTTCTTCTCTAAATGATGAAAAGAGTCTTAAAAGATATTTTAGATGATGTATTTTACAAGTTGCACCCCTCAAATTGGGTAAATTGCACTTTTCTCCAATTTAGGGTTTTCAAGCACCGGGATTGCTTCCACAGCTGCACCTTGGTGCCCAAGCTTGGGAAATCCCTCAAACCTTACCATCATCATTATCATGATGTCTCAACATCAGAGGAACATATCAACATGTTCAATTTGCAAGTTAACCCTTCTAACTGGGTAATTTGCACATAGGTCCCTATATTACAAAACAATGCTACAACTTTATATAAATAGGAGCAAAAAATGAAATATATGTTTCTGAGAAACTTAATTACATGCCCAAAGTTAATCACAAGGATTTAATTACATATTTAGGAAAAACATCTAGGGTTAACTCATAACCCAGGTTAGGGATGTTACAAATTATCCACCCCTTACAAGGATTTTGTCCCCGAAATCGATAAAACATACTAAGAGAAAAGGGCAGGATACTTCCTTCTCATCTCATCCTCTAATTCCCAAGTGGCTTCTTCAACACCACGGTGGTTCCAGAGCACTATCAAAAGACTTATATCTTTCTTCTTTAACCTTTTAATTCTATTATCAAGGATTGACACTAGTCCCTCCACATAGGATATATCATCATTCAATTCTACCTCCATAGGTTGTAGAACTGACTCGGTGTCTGGGTGACATTTATTCAACATAGAAATGTGAAACAAAGGATGTAACCTCTGTAACTCTGGTGGCAGCTCTAGTCTATATGCTACCTTTCCAATCCGTTCAATGATTGGATAAGGCCCCATAAATCTAGGAGCTAACTTCCCTTTCCTTCCAAAATGAAGGACCCCTTTCCAAGGCGAGACTTTGAGATATACTCTGTCTCCAACCTGGAACTCTAAGGGTCTACGACGCTTGTCAGCATAAGATTTCTGCCTATCCTGTGCAGTCTTAATCTTTTGTTGTATTACTTTAATCTTCTCTGTGGTCAGCTGTACAAGATCAGGACCTAACAACTGACGCTCACCAGTCTCGAACCAACACAGAGGTGATCTACAACGTCTACCATACAAGGCTTCATAAGGTGCCATATTAATACTATGCTGATAGCTATTGTTATAGGCAAACTCTATCAAGCTTAGGTGTAGATCCCAACTCCTGGTAAACGGGAGAACACATGCTCTCAAAAGGTCTTCTAAAGTTTGTATGGTCCTTTCTGACTGTCCATCACTCTGTGGATGAAAGGTCGTACTAAACCTTAGCTTGGTGCCTAAGGCTCTGTGTAACTGTTCCCAAAAATGACTTGTAAACTGAGGACCTCGGTCAGAAACTATTGTGATAGGAACTCCGTGCAAACGCACTATCTCTTGAACATATAATTCTGATAACCTTTAAGCAGAATAGGTTGTTTTGACAGGTAAGAAATGTGTTGTCTTAGTCAACCTATCAACAACTACCCAAATGGAATCATGTCCTTTGCTTGTCCTGGGTAGGCCAACAACAAAGTCCATGGTCACATGGTCCCACTTCCACTGTGGTATGGGTAAAGGTTGCATTGTTCCTGTAGGTTTCTGGTGTTCAGCTTTAACTTGCTGACACACAGGACACCTCAGAACAAATTCTGCAACATCCTTCTTCATTCCAGGCCACCAATACAGATCTTTCAAATTCCGATACATCTTGGTGCTCCCTGGATGCATAGCATACATGGAAGAATGAGCTTCTTCCAGGATTAACTTCATCAAGTTAGCCACATACGACACTATCATCCTTCCATTATAACAGGCTACTTGGTCATCTGAGTCAGGGAAACCATCTCGCTTCTCATTTCTGTACTCAGATTTAATCTGCTGAACTGCATCATCACCTTGCTATGCTTCCTTAATCTGCTCTCTTAAGGTAGGTTTAATTTGCATCTCAGCCAACAACCCGACTAACAATGACACCTTCAACTGTACATTGTCCTTCCTTAAAGAGATAAGCATATCTCTCCTAGAGCATACTAAAGAGTTTAGTTGTGCTCTATTCATGGTTGATGTTGCTGATTTCCTACTCAAGGCATCTGCAACAATGTTGGCCTTGCCTGGATGATAATCAATTGTACAGTCGTAGTCCTTGATTAACTCCATCTATCGACGTTGCCTCATGTTAAGCTCATACTGAGAGAAGATATACTTAAGGTTCTTGTGGTCTGTAAAAATCTGGAATGTTTCTCCGTAGAGATAATGTCTCCAGATCTTCAAGGCATGAACCACAGCAGCTAACTCCAGATCGTGTGTTGGATAATTCTCCTCATGTTTCTTAAGCTGTCGGGAAGCAAAAGAAATCACTTGTTTATCATGCATCAACACACATCCTAGTCCATTCTTGGAAGCATCACAAAAAACTACATATCATTTTCCTTGTTCAGGTAGTACAAGCACAGGTGCACTTGTCAACCTCTCCTTCAACAACTGGAAAGACTGTTGACACTTATCACTCCAAGAAAAAGGAACATCTTTCCGGGTCAACTTGGTCAAAGGTAAGGCTATATAACTAAAGTTCTTAATGAACCTTCGATAATAGCCAGCTAACCCCAAGAAACTTCAAATCTCCGTCGGTGTCTTCGGTTGTTCCCACTGTAGAACAGATTCTACCTTTGTAGGGTCAACACGAATTCCCAAGGCAGATATCACATGTCCAAGAAAAGATACCTCCGGCAGCCAGAACTCACACTTGCTAAACTTAGCATACAGCTTGTGTTCTCTTAGCAAAGTCAAAGCTTGGCGAAGATGTTGCTCATGTTGCTGAGCATCCTTACTATAGATCAGAATGTCATCTATGAAGACGACAACACACTGATCAAGGAAAGGTCGAAAAACTCTATTCATGAGTTCCATAAATGCAGCTGGTGCATTGGTTAGTCCAAACGACATAACCGTGAACTCATAGTGACCATACCTTCTCCTAAAGGCAGACTTGGATATGTCACTATCCTTAATACGGAGTTGATGATATCCAGACCTCAAGTCTATCTTTGAAAAGACTGTTGCACCACGTAACTGATCAAAGAGATCATCAATCCTCGGCAGAGGGTACTTATTCTTTATTGTTACTTTATTGAGTTGTCTGTAGTCGATGCACAACCGCATTGACCCATCTTTCTTTTTAACAAACAAGACCGGAGCACCCCCAAGGTGAAGTGCTCGGTCGGATAAAACCCTTCTCAAGTAACTCTTGAAGTTGTTTCTTGAGTTCTGCCATCTCGGCAGGTGCCATCCTATACGGAGTCTGGGCTATGGGTTTCGTATCTGGAATCAAATTGATTTCAAAATCAATCTCCCGAGGTGGTGGTATACCAGAAAGTTCTTCAGGAAACACATCCTCGAATTCCCTGGCTATGGGAACTTCAGCAGGATTGGACCTTTCCTTGGTAACATCTACCACATGGGCTAAGAATGCATAACATCCTTGCCTCAACAACTTATCTGCAACCATAGCTGACACAAGACAGGTGGGCAGAATCTTTCTTTCTCCTTGAAAGATCCATGTGTTGCTTTCATCAGCAAACACAGCCAACTTGGACTCACAATCCAAGACAACTCTATACCTTTCTAAGGTATCCATCCCGAGGATTATATCAAATCCTTGCATATCAAGCGGTATAAGATCCACTTGAATGCGATGGTCTGAAAAGAAGAGGATGCAAGGAGAGCATACCTCCTGCAAAACGGCAGACCCACTCAACGGAGTCTCCAACAACAAACTATCTACCCTATGACTAACAGTCACATTGCAGTTACGAATCACTCTTCGAGTGATGAAAGAGTGCGTAGCACCCGGGTCAATCAGAACAGATACAACACAGGATGTAGACATATCAGGATATAAAAGTTTCATCTGACATGCCACTACCCGTGGATTGACCACTGCATCTGGTGGGTTCATAGCATAGAACCTCACTGTCGCCTGGTGTTGAGGTGGTGCTGATGATCCAGCTTGAGATGCTTGTCCACGTCCTCGAGCTGCTCCTTGATGTTGTCTATTCTGAGATCCTTGTTGATTCTGTCTCGGAGGTTGTGTCACACTGACAGGCCTAGAACTGCAATCCTTCATCAGGTGTCCCACCTTACCACAGTTGTAGCAACTCCTCTCCTGTTGTTGTGGTCGGGGTGGTCCAGTAACTGACATCGATGCAGAACTGTGAGTCCCTTGAAGCGGTTGACTCCATCCTCTACCTCTGCTTGGTGACCATTGAGTTTGAGAACTCGATCTGGGTGGTGGAGGGTTAGGTGCAGAGAATCTAGGTTTCTTAAAATCCCTATATGAAGAACCCTGGAACTGTGGATATCTTTTCTGGGTTTGCCTCTTCTCAAGCACAAATCTCTTTATCCTTCGGAATGACTCAACGAAGGTAGAGAATCTCTCTCGGTTTTCTAAGGCAGACACAGGGGTTGATATATCAGCATTCAAACCCTTCTCGAATCTTCTGATTCTTTCCTCTTCTGTGGCAGCCATGTGCGGACAGAACCGCAGCAACTCCATGAACTTAGCTTCATACTCGCTAATGTTCATCATACCCTGCCTTAGTCTCTCAAACTGAGAGATCTTCTCATCTAGGAAGGTCTTTGGAAAATATCTATTGATAAATTCCCGACGAAACTCTTCCCATGAGAACTCTACTCCAGGTCTCTTCTGCTCTTCCATGTCCCACCAGTGACCAGCACTGGCTTTGAGAAGATAGACAGCATGTCTAACCTTCTCAGCTTCCGGGATAATAAGAATCCTGAAAGCTTTCTCCAACTCTGTCAGCCATAGGTCAGCATCTGCGGGGTCGGCAGTCCCAAAGTACTCGGTAGCTCCGACACGACTAAGTCGTTCGAACGTCTTACCGATACCTTGTGCTTTAGGCAGGACAGGTGCCCTAGGTGTAGGCATGGGCATCCTGTCAGTTATGTGTGTCATGGCAGTCATGAACTGCCCGAACATTGTCTGTACAGCTGGGTTACCCATGTCGGCTGGGTCAAACTGGGGTGGCTCTCTTGGTGACTCTGGTGTAGGCTGTTCTATTCTTGGAACCCTTGCACCGCCTTGAGGTGCACTAGCACTACTCTCTGCCATGTACTCATCATGAGGCTCAGCCATCCTTATGTATCTTCTTCTCCTAAGGAGTAGAAGATTCTATTAGGTAGGGAAAGAGTACTAAAGATAGACTCGACATCCTAAGTCCTATGCCTCTGTAGACTCAACTGACCTAGAGCTCTGATACCACTAATTGTGGGATCTGATCTCCAAACCATGATATAATCACGATTCAAACTTAGCAGAAGCGATTCGATAAATAGCGGAAGACAAAAATCACGGGAAATTAAAACTTTTTGAGACAAGATCTTGAATCCTTAAAAGCTTCTTTCATAACAAGAGATAAACTATTTACATCTCATGATAATTACTTCTTGAGTAGTTATATACATCAAGATACAAAATCTCAAGAACTCATAACAAAAGACTCCAAGACCTGAGAGTACAGAGGACACATAGGACTGACTCTAACTACACCACATGGCAGGCTAAATCTCCACCTGAGATTTACTACTGCTCCTGGTGCTGCTGCTGCTGGGACTGGTCACCTGTAGACCTGTTCCACCGTCCTCGACGTCCACCTAAAAAGTTGAAGTCTACGAGGTGAGACAATTGTACATAATTGTCCCAGCGAGAGTTATAACTCTCCGCCAGAAGCTTTATTATAACATCAAAGAATAACTTAAGCAGTAAAAGCTTACAAAGTAGTCAATAGCAGATACAGTTGTATACAAGAGCTCAACATTTATCAAGCATAAAGAACATATGCACTATTCAGTGTAACATCAATCAATTAGCTCATAGTTACCTTTAACAGGTATACTATGCTTGTAGATTATGTTTTTTCAACCAGTCTTATTATTATGCCCTGTGGAGATGAGGTTTACCACTCATACCCCAACCAATCACTATTAAGAGCCTTAGTATCATACTAGGTCATTGAAAGAGCCGGATTCTCATGACCTTCACCTTCCTCAATCAGTAAGAGAATCACTTGTAGGACATCTTGTGTCTCTACTATTATAGCTCACCAGGGTAATCTGGTCCTTCGCTATTTTAGAGTTACGGTGGCGTTCTGTACTCTCTTCGTCATCAGGAGATTTCATGTTTATTTTCACTGATACGGATATCTATGTTTTCCTCATCATCAGGAGGTTTCATGTTTACCATCCACTGATACGGTATGAGTTTTGTAGTGAAGGGTTGACATATTATACATCTACATCAAATTCCTACACTAGGATGTAAGGTTCTACACATCCATATACCCCACATACTCAATAGTATGTGATCCAGGAGTTCCCTTAGGAAAACCTGTTTCACCATCATTTGATCTCTGACAATGATGGATCTATGATCAGGGCTCGACATTATACTTGATTAGTTAGGTACATTCAGTATTCATTTAACATCACACATTGTTCTTCAAAAAATAACAGTAGCATAACAGCTATAAAAGGAGAATACTAAATGTAACAAGCCTAACTCACATCAATCATCATTTCTCATTATACTCATCACAAGTCATCTCTAAAGCATGACCTTGATGGTATTCATGGCTCTCACAGCCCATTATTATCATAGAATGCCACTTGACAAGGCATCAAGATACTTTACTTATTCATAAAGCTATCAATATGCCTTTAATGAATATAGTATCATCATCCATACCTGGATATGATCAGCTCCATATCAGAACATGCATAGTTAATTCAGCTAATAAAGGTAATTCAAAACAATGATTATACTTTCCACTCTTGTCATAAGAGCTAAGTTCTTTGATTCTTATCAAATAGAGTTTAATACTCATATAACATGTCATCACCTTTGAATTAGGGTTTACTATTCACATCACATGTCATTACCCTTGAATTACAGTTTACTATTCACATCACATGTCATTACCCTTGAATTAGGGTTTACTATTCACATCACATGTCATTACCCTTGAATTAGGGTTTACTATTCACATCATATGGTGAATTGAACTCATAACATCATCATGTATGAGGAACATCATCATTGATGCTCTCAGATTAGCTTAAGATTCATCATATATCATAATTAGGGTTTCCATGATCTCACATAGGTGGATCATACCCTAATCATGCACATTCATGTGTATTGAAGGTTCTTTACTTGAGTTTCCACCCTAAAAGGGTATTTTCTCTCTCTTAAGGTACTTTCTCTCTCTTAAGATACTTTCTCTCTCCTCACACTAGTAGATGGTGATAACACCACTCTAGATCAAGTTGGGTTAAGTCCTCATGGGCTAACATAAGCCAAAACATCACTATCATGTGATTAGGGTTTGATTTGAACAAGGTATTACTCAATTGAACCCATCAAGGTATTTTGGTAATTCACCCCATTGATCACCATCATGGTTCAATTCATTAGTCACTTAATCCCTTAATATCCTAGGTTATCATTAGGGTTTAGATTAGAGCATCATTGAACCATTTACACCTTCAATTAATTAAGTGAAATCAACCTTTGAAAACCTCAAACGGTTTCAACCTTTAACCTCCAAACGGTTTGAGACCGTTTGGATGAGTTGACCATTTGCTAGGGCTGACTCCAAGACCGTGTGACCTTCAAGGTCATTTGCCCAAACTGTGTGAGGGTGTAGACTGTTTAACAAGTTTGACTTCAAGACCGAGAGGGCTTACACGGTTTGAGACCGTTTGGTGTCTCTCAATCTTGAGATCGTTTGAGTCCAAACGGTCTTGAGACCGTTTGGCCCCAAACGGTCTTGAGACCGTGAGGCCTCACACGGTCTTAAGACCGTGCGACCTCAAACGGTCTTGAGACCGTGAGGTCTCAAACGGTCTTGAGACCGTGATGCCTCAAATGGTCTTGAGGCCGTGAGGTCTCAAATGGTCTTGAGACCGTGAGGCCTCAAATGGTCTTGAGACCGTGAGGCCTCAAATGGTCTTGAGACCGTTTGGTCCACTTGGTCTCAAACCGTTTGGACCTCCAACATGGTTCAATGATTTCAATCGTTTATGATTATCAATGTTGAAGCCTCCAAATGGTCAAAGTCATGGTAACCATTTATAGATTGAGTTAATTAGGGTTATGCTTAACCAATTGGTCACTCAATTGACCCTCAGTTGTTATCCAATTAGGGTTGAAGTTGGTTCAATTAGGGTCCATCAACGTTCAACCATCAACACTCAACAATGTGAATCAACACAAAGTTGAACCCTTCAATTGAGCTCCAATTGGGCCCAAACTTGGCCCAAACGGTCTTGAGATCGTGTGGATGAACTCCACACGGTCTTGAGACCGTTTGCCCAAGAATTCATCAAAATCTAATGTGATTTGATAGGGGTTGAACCTTGATTGAGTCTAAAATCAGTATTTTTGATTAATTCAATAACCCATTGCAATTGGGCCCTCAATTGATCAAATTACCTTAACCCTAGACCTCCAAACGGTCTTGGGTTGTCACCACACAGTCTTGAGACCGTTTGGTTGATCCCCAAACGTTCTTGAGACCGTTTTGGTCAATCAACCCAAAAACACTAAGTTATTCATTGAGATTTCAGTACTGATTTCAATTAGGGTTTACCCTAGTAATCATCCTTCAACTCCTAGCTCGTTTGGAATTAGTCCATCAAATTTGGTGAGTTGTTAATCAACATTATTATGAACAGATTTCTTATATGGTTCATGCTCAGTCAACACGGCTAAACGGTCTTGAAGACCGTTTGCCCTTACACGGTCTTGAGACAGTTTGCTCACCAAACGGTTTTGCAAACCGTGTGAGCACTTGGTGGAGACCGTTTAATAAAGTGAAAAGTAGTGGATTAACTTTGGAAATAACGTCTTCATCTCCTAGCTCAAGAACAACAAGGATTTCTCACGGATTTTCTTGCAAAGTAGCAAAGGAAGGTAGAGAAGAAGAAGAACTATCATCTAAAAGCATAAACAAGATGTATATAACAAAGCATGGGTTTAGAGTTATAAAACCCGCCTAAAGCTTGCTCCTTGAGCTCCAAGATTTCGAGCTCCAAGCTATTAATGGCGTCCTTGAGTTTCCACAGGTCGGACAAGGTGATCCTTCCAAGGAAAGTCGAGAAGAGATGGCTAGAAAGGTAGAGCTATGTGAGCTAGCCATCAATTTGACCTTGAATTCGAGTTCTAACCATGAACTTAAGCAAAAGGGAGGATTCAAACCTACCTTGCCCTCCTTGGTCGTCCTCCTGAGCTCCACAGCTCCTCTTAAGTCGGTTTGGGTGAATAGAACAGTGAAAGGAACGAAGGGAGGGTTTCCTTGCTAAGTGAAGTGGAGAGTATATATACTTGGGGTGAGATTTTCAACATAAGCTCATAAGTTCTCCATATTTTCAACTAAGTCCCTCCATCCTTCTATGCTCGTCCCTTAATATTAATTCTAAGGATAAACCTTCTTCTAAGGTCAATAAATGAGGGCAAAGAAGATCAACCTATTAGTTAAGCATACACATAAAAGGGCTATAGCACATACACCTTGATTATTCAATCACAAAGGTGTTTTTTTTTCATAACTTGATTAAATCAATTGAAGTGACCTTTCATCATTTCTTCTCTAAATGATGACAAGAGTATTAAATGATATTTTAGATGATGTATTTTACAAGTTGCATCCCTCAAATTGGGTAAATTGCACTTTTCTCCAATTTAGGGTTTTCAAGCACCGGGATTGCTTCCATAGCTGCACCTTGGTGCCCAAGCTTGGGAAATCCCTCAAACCTTACCATCATCATTCTCATGATGTCTCAACATCAGAGAAACATCTCAACATGTGCAATTTTCAAGTTAACCCTTCTAACTGGGTAATTTGCACATAGGTCCCTGTATTACAAAACAATGCTACAACTTTATATAAAAAGGAGAAAAATTGAAATATATGTTTCTGAGAAACTTAATTACATGCCCAAAGTTAATCACAAGGATTTAATTACATATTTAGGCAAAACATCTAGGGTTAACTCATAACCCAGATCAGGGATGTTACAGTGCTGCCCAGCACGACTGTCTACCACCTAAACCCTAGCATTTTATGTACTATTTTTCCAACAATGCCCCTACTTACCCTAGTGCTTCCACCACCACATATATATACATGGGTGGGAACCAAATCACTAGGTTAGCTGCCATTACTCCCCTCCACCTACTATAGAGCATTTATTACCTCCTTCCTTGCATTCAAGCCATCCATCCACCATTTTCACCTCATTTCCCCCATAGAAACCAAGTTTTCTATGTTTTCCACCATAACCCCCTTCATTTCCATGCCCTTCACCCTCCTTAGAGGAGGGAGGTCATTCTAAAGATTCTAGGAGGTGAAGAAGAATAAGCTACTTCAAGCTCCATGGACTCCTATCCCCTTCTTCTCATTTCTTTTATGTTTTTTTTTAGCATGTCTAGCTAAGCCCCTAGTGGTGGGTTGTTTGGATTTAAAATGTGACTTTGATACCATGTTGGGGGAAAATAACTTGTAATGAACATAATTTCATTCTATGATGATTGCGTCTTACTTCTATCTCATTTCCCATTATGTTGCATGTGGTTTGTCCTTTTGAACATAAATTACTTGCTTTGTGACGCTTGATGACACTTGGCTTCTAGGAGAAATTGGAATATATGTGACAATCTTAGGAATGTCTCATAGGTCCAATTAGTGGATCCCTAGCTAGCCCGCTTTATTCCTACATACATCTCCCTTCTTCTACAAGTGAGTGTGAGATCTAAGTAGCTAGTATAAGTGTGATTAGTGCAATTGCCTAGAGTTTCCTAAAGGCTATATGGCAAGTAACATGAGGTGAAATACCCTTATCTCTACTCCCATTACTACCCTTGTCTCTCAACTTCCCTAATACCACTTACCCTATAAACCTAGACTTGCCAAGTCCTACTAGAATTACACCTAGACCTAGTTCTCCAACTATTAGTATAGGGTATATTCTAATAGCACTTGCCTTGTTGTTTGGTTTGGTAATCTAGTTTGAAATGTGAGTTTTGCATGCTATGTTGACCTACCCCCAACTAATAACATGTTGCATTCCCAAATGGCCCACCTACCCATCATACTGCTTAAAATCCACATTTGCCTTCTTAGCTTGTTAATGCTAGTGTAGTCAATTGCCTTTGTTAATTCTTAGCTAATTTCCTAGTTCTATATAGTTAGTTCTTGCTCAAGTAGTTAGGGCTCCTTTGAGCTTTCTTGTAGTAATTTAGTTAGATAGTGATAACCTAGGTTCTTTCATGTCTTATTGCCTAGCTTGCCACTTAGTTGATAAATTTCCTTACTAGTGTAGTGTAACTCCTTTCTCTAACTTAATTGCTTGCCTTTCTTAGTTTGATAGCATTAACTTGTTTAGAATAATCTAGGGCTTTAGTTAGCTTAGTTTATTTTTTGCTCTTTCTTGCTTGCAATTGTAGTGTAATCAAACCAAAATCAACTTTAAACCCTCAAAGCCTAATCTCCACTTTACGAATATAGCCAACACAAACCTAGCTCTAGTGCCCCCTCTATCCCTGATTATCGACCCTAATCTTACCACTGGCCTATACTATAGCACAACCTTGTGCACTTACGGGTACATGTGATTAGTTGAGCATTTGCGTAGGACTAGGTCCATATACACATTTTGAGAGATTCGTGTGTTTTACCTTAGGGTTGCATCTAGAAACCTTTAGTTGGTTAGTGTGTGGCCTTGATAAGAATCGTACCAAGTACATCAACATTTTTGGGTGTGTATACCCATGTTTGGGCACGTATCCCCATTTAGTCAATTGTGTTAGCCTCAATGATTTTGCAACTTATAAAGATATATGGGCATGTAATCCTTTTAATGGGTGCTCGTCAACATGTTTATGTGTCGACATACAATTAGGAATCATGAAGGAGGCAAGCACAACAGAAGCAATAAAAATAATTCTCTGTGTATCCAACAAGTTGTTCTTAATGACAACAACATATTCAAAAAGAGGGTTCATGAGGTATACCTTTTGTCATGAAGTAGGTCCAATGATGCCCTTCATCTGTGGTGGTATGTGGTGTTCCCCACCTATACAGATGCTTCTCATCAACATCCTCTAAATGTAGTCTCTCAGTGTATGTGTCTCTATGTAGTCCACATGAATGGACTAGAACTCATCGTCGCATTTTGTGAGTCGATCAGAAGGAGAAATTTTCACTTGCTAACGTACTAGTATAGCAGTCACTCTCCTTCTCTCTCTCTGTGTGTCTGAGATGTTGATGGCTAGGTTCCATATATGAGAGTGTCTGTAAAATATTTCTATGTTTCCGGCTATAAATAAGAGAGGAAAGGAAGCAAGGTTTTTGAAAACTTTGGAAAATTGAAGGATATAGCTGCATTTAAAATGGGTTGCTCGTGGATTGTCAAAAAGACAATTAGAATATTTTAGAATTAATTAAATAAAAAATTAATCATACTAATTGATTAACAAATGTTTCGTCCGACTCTAGTCAATCACTCAAGATTTGAAGGTCAATTTAACAATTTCAATCCAATCAATTAGCTTAAACATTTTAACCACTTAACTTAGATTATATTCCAATTATATTCAAGTTTATTACCTAAACATTTTAATAATCATTTTTACTTGAAATATTTCCATTCATGTCTACAATTGTACTCTTGTTGCAATACATCCTATATGTGTGATCCTTTAAGCTCTAAAATATTATGTTGGCAGTGATATTCATAATCAAATTATGATTCCACAAATGATGAATTGTATCTTGAAAGACTTCATTGCTACCCAACTCATTGGAAAAGTTGATAAATAACTTTACCTAGTATTATGAGCATTGTTATAGTGATTGAATAATCCCTTTATCTCTGATATCCAGATTGAATCTGAGGCATGGAAACACCATCCTATTAATATTAAATCTTTATCCCTTGATCTAGAGTATACTATTGAGATACATAATCTCTTTTCCTCTTAAATATGAAAAATAACTTTACCTAGTATTGTGAGCATTGTTATAGTGATTGTATAATCCCTTTGTCTCTGATATCCAGATTGAATCTGAGGCATGTAAACACCATCCTCTTAATATTAAATCTTTATCCCTTGATCTAGAGTAAACTATTGATATACATAAGCTCATTATCATATATTTTCTGACATTATCATGGCTAGGCATTTCATAGTCTCAATCATCAAGTAGTTGAGATATCACTCCAACAGGTTGGACGAATTACATCTACATCACTCGCAATAATCCACTTGTGTCATAATGCACCCAAGCACTACCTATATAGCAAACTATATTTAAGGTCATGTTGATTAATGTTAAAGTACATTGAACAACATGCAATCATTTTAGTTACTTCAGGTCTAAGGACCACAATCACCATTGTCACATTGAGATGTAATTCTCAACACCATAATTGGCTTCCATGTATCACACTCAAAGTGGGTATGTCCAGTATAGTAGTTCATAACAAGTACCTATGTGTTTGATTTGGTATCCAATATCATGACTAAGTAGGCATAGTCATCAATCAAATTTCATACTAGGCTTTATGTATTATTTTTGTCCTAACATCCACAATAATATCTGACTAGGCACTAAGAGAAGAATGAATACTCTTAACATACACATCATCTCATATTTAGGTCCTCAACCTAAACTCACATGTCATTCAGTCATACATTCTGAGGACATTATTATACTTATTCATTATCTCATATTGAAACAAACACAATAACTAGAAATACCTTTACAAATAAATTACAAGATGTGCCATTATAATCATCATATGATTGGATCCCAGGGCATACTCATGTGATTGTGAAACAAACCAATTATTAGTCTCTAGTCAGATACTATTATATGTTGGATCTAGGGCTCTGTGGGGGGGGGTGAATAGAGCTTCAAAAATTCTCACAAGATAAGTTAGACCTTCAAATTATATCAATCAAAACCAATATCTTAAAAGCAATTTGAAGTCCTAACAAATCAAGCATAGCAAGTATGAGATAAATTGAAACAAACACTTGGACAAGGTGGTTTAGAGTGGTTCCACTCTCCAAACTAGAAGAGAGTCAATCCACTACCTAGAGAGGTCAAACTCGAGGACTATGCAAGTGATTTCCTCTATATATTCACTTATAAGAGTTACAACAAAAAAACCACCAAAGGACTTACCTATCCATTACAAAGAGTCTTCAACCATACTAAAGACTTACCTACTTTGCATAGAGTCTTCCTCCATCTTCCAAGGACTTACCTACTCTTGCACAAGTCTTCAGCCTTCAAGGAATTACCCACTCTTCTTGGATCTTCAGCCTTTTCCTTCTCCTTCACATGGAGGAGATCTTCACCTATTCTTCAACCTTGAAAAAGAACAATAACAACTTTACCTTCACTTAGAGTAGCTTGAATCAACCTTTTCTTCTTTGAGAAAGGGGTAGGGATGATGGAATGGAATGAGAACTTTACAAGCACAAGGAAGCAACTGTCTTACAACAGGCCCAACTCACTCATAAAGACAAAATTCTATTCAAATGAGAGAGAGAAAGGGGCTCAAGGAATTTCAACACACTCAACTATAGCAAGGACTTAGAATAACATGAATGAGTAGACTTGGAATGAACTCCAAGGGGTCCTATTTATAGATGAGGGTGTTTCCTTGAGTGTGGGGTCACTTAAGGGCAAAATATAGCCATTTTCCAAGTTACAACGAATCTATTATTTCTCAAAACAACTCACCAATGGTTATAAGCACTTATTCTGCATTTTTCATATTATACATTCGGTCGAGTTTCAATAAAGATAACTTGATGGATCCACTAAGAGACAAAGCTAATCTTCAAATTATCGATTGAGTTTGTTTTGGGAAACTTGATCAATGCGCTAAAATCAATTTTACTCAGTGAGTCAGTTGGTCGAGTTTTGTGAGTGTGTCACTCGACTAATTGGTCTCTTTAGAAATTCCATCACTGGATAAGTTGAGTTTCTAACTTGACTGATAAACATCCTGTGACAAATTTTTTAAATTGACATTTGAGTGATCAAACATTAGAATTAAGTATCCCTGATTTTTTCTCATCTTAGTTACAAGTCATATTATCAATAAAAATGATTACAAAAATAATTAAAGGTCATTTGGAGTGATTTTCAAAATTGCACACTTGCATTGCATTTGATTTGAACTTAAACAAGTTAGGGCTTGTGTAATTTCATCCTTTTCATGTATCGAAAGCCATAAATCAATCTAGAACAAACATATTAGATACATAGGAATGGAATGGTTAAGTCATTATCAAAATATGGGCAATGTATATCTCTCAAGTAAACATTATAATCATCACACGAAATAGAGCCAATCACTCATGAATCTCATTCCAAATGATCTAACATCACAACCATGATCTCTATGAAAGAACTTTCGTCAGAGGGTCAACAACATTTCTTCAGTTGGTACACTACAAATCTTAACACCTCCTATTTGTACGATCTCTCTTATGATATGGAAACACCAAAGTATGTCCTTTGAATGCTGATGCAATATGTGTTTCTGGGCTTATACAATAGTCCAATTGTTATAACAATATAGCTCTACTACATAATCAATATATGTAACGACTCCTAGTTCACCAATGAACTTCCCAATCCATATAGCTTCCTTTTCCACCTTGGAGGTAGATAATATACTTGGCCTCTACTGTAGAATCAACAACTATCTCTTGCTTGTGACCTTTTCAACTTATAGTTTTTTCATTATGGCAAAACACAAAACATGTTTGCAATTTTCAAATGTCCTTGTCAGTTTGAAAGATTGTGTCAGTGTAACTTTTTACCACCACCTCTTCCTTTCCTCTATAGATAAGAATTTGATTGTTAGTTCTTCTCAAGTAATTAAGGATGTTCTTTATGACAGTCCAATCACCTTCATAGGCATATGACGGGTACCTATTGATCATGCTCAAATTAGGCGAAACGTCAAGACGTGTACATAATATTGCATACATGATAGATCCAATTGCATATGCATATGGAATCGTACTCGTGCATTCCCTCTCTTCATATGAGCTTGGACACTTAGCTCTAGAGAGACTTATTCCATATTATATGGGTAAGTTTTCTCTCTTAGACTCATGCATGTTGAACTTTTTCAACACTTTGTAAATGTATTTACTTTGACTTAGACTGAGAATCCTTCTAGATCTATCTCTATAGAACTTGATTCCTAGAATATAGGATGCTTACCCTAAGTCCTTCATATAGAAGGTGTTTCCCAACCATGATTTACCAATTGTAGAGTAGGGATACCATTCCATATTAAAAGTATCTCATCTACATACAATATGCGGAATACAATTATGATCCCACTAACCTTCTTGTAAACACAAGGTTCATCTTAATTTAGACTAAATCCAAACTCTTTGAATTCCTCACCAAATCTAACATTCTATCTATGAGATACTTGCTTCAACTTATATATTGACCTCTATATCTTACATACCTTTCTGGATTCATTTAGAGCGATAAAACATTCAGGTTGTGTCATGTACACATCTTCAAGCAGATACCAATTAAGGAATGTGGTTTCAACATCCATTTTCTAGATTTCATAGACATGATAAGATGGAATAACAAACATGATTGTGATGGATTTAACCATGACAACTAGTAAAAAAGTTCCATTGTAGTCAACACTTTAAACTTTCTTTAAACCTTTTGCAACCAATCCTCCTTTGTAGGTTTGTACATTACCATCCATGTCAGTCTTCGTTTTCAAGATCCACTTGTGCACTATGGGTTTTACCTCTTAAAGTGGATCCATCATGGTTCATACCTTGTTGCATACATGGATTCCATCTCAGATCTCATGGCTTCAAGCCACTTCAGGGAGTTTGGTCCCTTAATAGATTCTAAGTAGGTTGTTGGCTCATCATTATTTATGACCAACTCATCGCATTGTTGATTAACGAGATATCTAAATCTCTCGGTATCAAGGCGTGTCCTACTATAACTTTCAGATTCTTTGACGGCCTTTATATTCGACTAAAGAGCAAATCAAAAGAAATACAAAAATTAACAAAGATTAATGATGATAAAACACCTGATCCCATTCCAAACTCGATATACAGAATCCTCTTGCACCATATGTCTTGTATTACATGTGAAACTTGAGATTAAAGAATTTTTTGTGATTCCTATTGTTCCTTGTCTACCTCCATAGGTTCAATGTTTTCTTGTTAGTTTTGAACTTCTTTGACTTCTATTTTCCTCTCATTGGTTCCTTTAGATATAAATTCCTTTTAAGGAATAAAATAGTTTTGGAAACAACCACTTTGTTTTTAGATGATATATAGAAGTAGCATCTCTTGGTATCCTTAGAACATCCAAAAAAACAATATTTATCTAATTAGGGTCCAAGATTTTTAAGAAACTATTTTTTCACTAAGCTTCACATCCCCAAATCTTCAATAAAAGACGCATTGGGATATTTCCTAGTCCATATTTTATATGGTGTCTTTTGAATCTATTTAGAAGTTACACAGTTAAGTGTAAACATTGTGGTTTCTAAAGTATATTCCCAAAATGAAATTGGAAGATCAGCATAATGCATCATTGATCGTAGCATGTCTAACATGCTATGATTCCCTCTTTTTGATACATTGTTATGTTGGGGTGTTCTAGATGGAGTCCATTTTGAAACAATACTATGGTTTTTTAGAAGGTTCTCAAATTCTTGGATTAAGTATTGTCCACCCCAGTCGGATAGAAGTGAATAAATATTTTTACCAATATGGTTTTCTACTTTATTCAGAATTCCTTGAACTTTATAATGGATCCAAACTTGTGTTTCATTAAATACACATTGCCATATCTACCACGATAATTAGTAAACATAATGAAGTACTAGAAATCATCTCTACTATTTATGCTTAAAAATCCACATACATCAGTATGTATGAGACCCAATAAATCACTAGCTCTTTTACTGTTTCTAGTAAAAGGATCATTTTTGTCATCTTGCATAATAAACAAGACTCACATGTTTTGATTGATTCAAAGTCAAAAGAGTTTAGATAACCATTTTTATGGAGTCTATAAATGTGTTTCTGATTTATGTTCAATAGACGACAATGACAAAGGTATATCTCACTTGAGTCATCGAGATTAAGCTTCTTAGTATTTATGTTGAACACATTTTTCTCAATATCTAATACGTAAAGACCATAAGACATAGGGTCATAAAAGATCTCATCTTTAGAAATAGAATATTGACTATTTTTTATATGAAATTCAAATACATTTTTATCTGAATAAGAAATAGAAATAATGTTCCTATTTATATAGTAGGTACAAAATAGTAGTCCTCTAACTATGTTATGAGCCCACTTGGCATAGATAAATAGTAGGTGTCTACGACAATAGTAGAAACTCTTGCTTCATTTCCAACATGTAGCTCCACTTATCCCTTCTTCAAGGGTCTACTTCTTTTCTGATCAATATTATTCAAGCATATATGAGATCCACATATGGTATCTAGTACCCAATATGACGAAGTATTTAACTTTATCTCAATAATACAAATATCTAAAGTGGAGATCTCTATCCCCTTCTTTTAGTTCTTCATCTCTCCAACTAAAGAGGATAATTCCTTTTCCAATGTCCAAGCTGGTGATAGTGGTGACAAGTGCTTTCTTTACTCACTCGTCCTTTTTCTTTAAGTGTAGAAGATTTAGACTTTTGTCTATCTTTGGAACTTTTCTTTGATTTACCTTTTCCCTTAGGTTTTCCCTTTTCTTTGTTGATGATCAACATAGACTTGGGATTTTCTTTCTTCATTTGTCCCTCAACAATTTCAAACATGCCAGACAACTCTATCAATGACTTGTCAAAGTTGTTCATGTTGTGGTTCATGATAATTGGCTATGTGATTCTGACAATAATTGCAAGATCATATCCCTACCCAACTCCTAGCCTAAAGGAAATACCATCTTGCTAGACTTTTCACATACCCAATTAATTTTAGCACATGGATCCCTATTGGATCACCCTATTTCATGTTGCACTTAAACAATGTGTTGGATACGTCATACCTCTATTGCCTTGCATTTTCCTGATACATGTTATAATAATGTGTGACATATCTATAACTTCTATGTTCTCATGTTTCTTCTAGAGCTCATGTTTCATGGAAAATAGCATGAGGCATTCCATGTATATTTCTTCATCAACATGCTTACAATAGGAATCCTTTTCGCCCTAGGTGCATTCAGAGTTGGTTCCTTTGGTACTAGCATCTCCAAGACATAGAGCTTATGCTCATGAGTGAGAACAATTCTCAAAGTTCTAAACCAGACGTGGAAGTTATTCTCATTAGGTTTTTCCTTTCAAGGACTGATCATAATGAGAAGTTATTGTTGTTGTTGTTTACCATATCATCTACAAGGAAATATTTGCACAAGTCAATATATTGATATGATTTGTTTTGAAAATATTTGAAGATATTAATTAGGCCTTTAATTAATTACCTCCCCCACTATTTTCTTCAAATTAATAGCCCCCAATATTGATTCACAAGGATTGCAACATACAATTTTCTAATGGGTCAAGATCCATATTTTATCAAATCACGAGTCAACTTTGATTGATCACCCACAACTTGATTATTTAGGTAGGAAACATTTGCCAATTGCATCATATGAAATTCTTCATAGATGGTACGCAAAACTAATTGTCATATTCCATCGCTATTCTTCTAGGCACTTAATACTATGAAGTTCACCTAGTTAAGCCTGACCTAAAAGCCAACACAATACAATATGCACCCTGCTTTGGTATACACACATATCTATTCTCACACTTCCATGAGATAGACAACATACCATGCTTTGGCATGCCCACACACAATCGATCTAGATTTTTATGTATGTTGCTTTTGGAAAGCATCTAAGACGTAATATTCTATTTGAGAGGTTTTATATATATACATATACATATCCAAGTTCCACATACATATAATATGTATCATATACACATTATATCCACAATCACAATTCAAAGGCATACAATTCACAAACATATAAGAATTGGTTATGGCCATATTAATGTAATTCTTTGAAGCCATAAAGGATTGTTGTCCACTTGAGGTCTTTTACATCTCATGTAACATCAACATGTGATCATCCATATTAACCTGCATTTGATCAACATCATGGTGAATTGCTTTATTGACACTCCTTAGAGTGTTATCTTCAAGTTGCCTCTTCATGGATGCTCCTTGGAGTTGGATCTTCAAGTTTCCTTTCTATGTATGCTCCTTGGATATAGATCTTCAAGTTGTCTCTCCATGGGGGGTCCTTCAAAATATATATATTCCTATCTAATTTTTGATGGAGTTTTGCAACACCACTAAAAATCCTAAGGTGATGTTGTCGGGTTCTAAACAATGATAAAAACCACTAGGATGTTGTCGGGTTTCACACCACTACACATGGATCAAGTCATGCAACATAACAAAATAACCTGCAAAGAGAGACAAATCAGTTAGTATCTTGTAGTCCTAGCTTCCTTTCGGATAACTAGCTACGAGAAGTGTGGAGTATTGCAATGCCAGCCATTCCATAATGAATGGTCACATGCTTTTCATTACTCCTTCATAAAATGTGTTCCTCGACCTTACCAAGGTTGCACTTTCATACGTCAACTGATTCCATTTCATAGTATGAAAGTGCAATGATGGGGGTGAGTTTACTCCACTCATGAAAACACTTCTAGACACCGAAACACACATATGGTGACTACATACATCCATAACCAACATTCAATCGATATTCAGATCTAAAGGTACAAACATAGACAATTCATACCAAAAGAAAATATGTAACACGAGTTGATGATCAAGCAACTAGTATTCATTAAACGATTGAAGTCAAACTTGAAAAGAAAAGTATCTCTATTACAAGTTATTGAATTACATCGCATGCAATGAAAACATGGGTAGCGGGGCTACTCCCCGCACCCTAGTGAATGAAACTACTCGCTCATGACAAAGAAGGGGGCGAGAAGAGAGAGAAAGAACGTCATCTCCACGGAGGAGGGAAGGTTGAACCCTTGGTGAAGAGAGCAACGATCTTCGCACTTCGTGGTTGCCTTGATGAAGGATCTTCTCTTCCCACCTTCTTTGTTGAGGGGAGAGAAAGAAGAGAGAGAAGGTAGTTTGATGATGAGCACGGATCTCAAAACTGGCAGCCTTGGGGCAGTGGACGGAAGGCCAGAGTGCTCTGGATCTGGAGAGGAACCCTTTGGGCGTCTTGAAATTTGATCCCCTTGAAGTGGCCCTTGAGGTCCTATTTATAGGCTCAAGTTGAGCCCAAACGGTCCTGAGACCGTTTGGTCTCAAACGGTCTTGAGACCGTGAGGCTTCTCGCGGTATTGGGACCGTGAGGCTTCTCGCGGTCTTGGGACCGTGAGGCTTCTCGCGGTCTTGGGACCGTGAGGCTTGTCGCGGTCTTGGGACCATGAGGCTTCTCGCGGTCTTGGGACCGTGAGGCTTGTCGCGGTCTTGGGACCGTGAGGCGTCTCGCGGTCTTGGGACCGTGAGGCTTGTCGCGGTCTTGGGACCATGAGGCATCTCGCGGTCTTGGGACCGTGAGGCTTCTCGTGGTCTTGGGACCGTGAGGCTTGTCGCGGTCTTGGGACTGTGAGGCTTCTCGCGGTCTTGGGACCGTGAGGCTTGTCGCGGTCTTGGGACCGTGAGGCTTCTCGCGGTCTTAGGATCGTGAGGCTTGTCGCGGTCTTGGGACCATGAGGAGTCTTTGTAATTTTTTTGTGTTTTTTGTAATGAAAAAGAGGAAAAGTTAGTATATTGATGTATCTGCAATAAAGTAAGAAGGTTTAATGATTCTATTTAGTTTATCTAAGAAAGAGTATGGAAAACTAAAGATAACTAATAAGATAACGTCACAAAATGGGAGGTTATCACCCCCCCTAACTTAGAGTCTAGCTTGTCCTCAAGTTAGATAGAGCTAAGGCAGGTAATGGCGAGGCGATTTTATTTGATTAGGGTTTCCATACTCTTGCTTCAATTCTAGGTCAGAGATCTACCGAGGTCTTATTAGGGCCTCTGCTTACACTAACTCTTTCGAGTATCAAAAGTTGCATGGATCTCAGGTTCCTTTTATATCGTGAATCTCGCATTGGGACCACCTTTCTTATTATGTGCATGTCATCGACTCTAATTAGTTTTATACTTCTTTGGAAAACCTATTGGTAGCTAGAGTGGGTATGAGGGCTGGCTAAAAAGGCTTATTGTGTAGCTCCCCCTTCAAGTGGGGAAGGGTTTGTCTATGCTTTTTAGAGACTCACTACCGGGCACGACACATCGGCCTTCATGAGGGCAGCTGAATGTACCGGTCGGGTGAGCTCTTTTATCAGCCTTTTCATATATTAGGAAACCTTAGGATCTCATTACCGGGCACGACACATCTGCCTTCATGAGGGCAGCTGAATGTACTGGCCGGGTGAGATCTTTGTTGGCTCTTCATATAGGACCTTATGCGTGGCACAACTCTCATGTTTTTATTCAACACTCTGGCTTTTATTCGATACTCACAGGCTTAGGAAGTGGGTTTTGTTAGGGTTTTTGATTGGGCGGCCAAGCCTATTTTATTGAAAGAAGAAAACCGTTCTTAGGGTTCCTGACATGCACTTATTTTTAATTGGTGGTCCGCTCGCGAGATTTCTTGATTTTGGATTTCCCTGATTTCCCTCTTGGCTTTGAGAGTTTATATGGTTTGCTTTGGCCCTGAAGTTGACCTGTGAAGAATCTAAGATAGAATTGAAGTAAGAGTATAAAAACCAATAGTGAATGAATTTTATGGATTCGCCATTTCAAGCCTGTAAGCTAATCTTATTATTTATATGAGGACTGCTTTATCTCTAACTTAGGTAAGGGTGATACTTTCCATGATGAAAGTTATACTTAGAAGTTGTTTTATTGAAAAAATTACTGGAAAAAGTCTAAGTACGAATAGAAAGTTTGAAAATGATGTGCGGGAAAAAATGAGTTAGAAGAGTTGGAGAAGGATGATACCTCGCCCTTGTCCAGTGCACTCCCCCCCTAACTTATCACGCACTCTGTCCACAGAGTGTCAAAGGGATAGGTTGAGAGATGCATGGACAAGGGCATTTAGGCGTCGGTTAATCTTGAGCTTGCCCCTGGTGCTTGGAGGAGCTTAGCTGCAAACTGTCCACGCAGGGCGTGATAGTCTACGTCAGTCATATCCTCTACTGGTTTCTGAAGAACTAAGATGGTAAACATCCAGTAGAGGACATGGAAGCCACAGTCGTTGGATTGTCGGATTTGCTGGGGACACTTGTGGCAGAAGGAAGGGCGGTGAAAGTGTTCTTTGGCATAAGCTTTTGTGTGCTGACTAAGGAGATCAATTAATCTTTCAGCACATTCTTTTGCCACTACCTCTATGGGTGTTTTTGGCATTACGACGTAAACTTTCTGTCGTGGGTTGTACTGGCTATCGGAACTGTTATAAATTGTAATTGTTCCATCCGGTAGGTTTGCTGCCAAAAGTAGCCAGTGTTCATGGTAGAGGAAGGGTAGCATGATGAACTTCGGCGTTGTGTGTTGTAGATATGAGATTAGTGTTTCAGCTGCGCTGAAGTTCTTTAGCTTTAAAAGATCATCCTTCAAATATGGAGACGCCATGTATGTTGTGGGGTGATCTTGTCCGAGTAGAAGCTGATAGGCAGACATAAGGCCAACAGAGAGGGATCCTTTAATTTGTAAAGATTCTCGCAGAGTGTCTGCCATTATAAGAATGTCACCAGACATGAAAACGAGCTCATCATTCTCGGCGGAAAGCTTTGACATAATGAGACGTATTTCGTAGCTGGATAGGCCTGTGCAAGCACTGAGATCGAAGTCTGGAAAAGATGGTATGATGGCAGACAACGAATCTTTGACGTCTTTGCTTTTCTCGGTAGTGGAGGCCGGTCCCTTTGATTTCTCTGACTCTTTTAGAGCTTGGTGGAAGGGTCGCCGCTGCGGTCGCTGGATAGCAGAGAAGAGGTAGCGAGGGACATCATCTGGTGCCATCGTTTGGTCCTTGAAGAACCGTCTGTCGCAGATGAGCTCCATCGCATAACGTCCTCTTAAGGAATGAAAATCTTCAGTGACTAGGGCAGAGAAAGGGATTTCTTGGTTCAGCGCTTGGATGTGACGAATGGTGCAGAAAGCGCAATCCCCGGATCCTTCTGCGGCTTGAACTGGAGGGTTTATAATTTTGAACCAGGGCTGGCTCCAGTCTTGGCGGAGAGATGGGCGTGCATCCCAAATTAACTTAAGCAGCCAAAAGGGTATGCATCTTGCTTCGTCGGCTGCTTCACCCACAAAGTTTATCGTGCCAGCGGGTAGCTCGGTGCTGCAGAAGTTATAAACCGTGGCGTCCCGAGCCTCTATATCGACAATCATAGCTAGCCAATGGTTTAAAATTTGGAATGGCACAGTAAGATAACATGTTCGTCGTGCTAGCCCGATACGCAGACGTTCGATGGATTTTTCTTGGATATCCTTGTATAGGAGGCCCAAGGATAGGGCGGGTGAGGCATTAAAGACAGGCTGCTTCCTCTTGTGGCTTCTGTAAATTTCGATACAGTTGGCGAGGAGGACACAGAAGATAGACATTGGCATCGTCGACCCAGGTCGCAGGATTTTGCGAAAATCTTCACGTGCCAACTTACGCTTCGTTTTAGTGTTGTGGTAGATAATATCATCTCCTGCCTTTGTATCGTCCACGATAGTATTCAGTATAAAGATATCCTGAGCATCTAAAGTGGAAATGGCCGCCATATCAAGGTCATGCATTTTGTGCGGCAGGGGTGGTGGTGGGGGAAGCTCCTGTAGAGGGGGGGAGGATGTACTTCTGGGGCTTCCTCAGAGCCAAGAGTGTCGTTGTCTGATTCCGAGGCAGAATCGAGCTCTTCATCGGTATCTAATTACACTCGTTCTGATTTGTACTCGTCGAGGGGTGAGGTTGCTATCGTGGTGGGCGCTGAGAGGGGTAAGACAGCTGTTGTAGGAGGGGTGGCGCCGGTTCCAATTATGCATTGGTGGAACTCGGAGAAGGCTGCGTCTTTAGCAGCTTCCCCGATGGATCCCATAGTAGAGTAGTCATGAAATTGATCCCCATATGATATATTAACATTATCATGGTGTGGGGAGTTGGGATCCTTATCACCGTCATGGTGATCTTTTTGTTGTCTGGGTTCTGCTCCTTGGCTTGGACCCTCCCCAGCATCATCTGGTTTGTCAGAGTCTTCATCTGAGGAGGTACTGTTGGTGGAGTCCGCCGAAGAATCAGAATCGTCATCATTATCAGCATCATCTTCATCGTCGTTAGTTGTCTTCTTTTGTGCTTTCTTTTTGCACAAACGATGGATGGATTGGAGTTCATCATATGCCACTTGCACGTGCGCGTGTGTTTCGAGCAGTGCTTCGTGGGTTTCCTTAAGATCTGAATAACGTTGTTCGGCCGAGAGGAGTCTTGTTGTGAGATCTGTTACTTGAGCTCTTAGCTGAATGAGTTCATTATTTGATGACTCCTCCTGGCAATTATGTAGCTGCGTGAGGGTGGTGGTGATATCGTCCAGGCGCGTGCTGAAAGCTTGATGTTGTTGCTTCAGCTCGCGTAGGGTCTCTGGCAGAGGTAAAGTCTGCGCGGAAATCCTATCGACTTGCTTTGCCAACACTTCATGATGGCGTTGTACTCCCTGGATCAACTTGGGCAAGTTGTTGCAGTGGCCGTCGATGTGGTCGACTTGCTTGGCCACTGAAGCTTGACGTTGTTGGATTCCTTGGAGGATGCCTGGCATGGCGCGGTTCTGCTCGCTAATCTGGGAAACCTGCTTAGTTAGACCCTGCACGCATGAAAAAATAGAATTTAAAATGTTAGATGGGTGGGTGAGGAGGTTTCGGATGGTGTCAAATTGACGTCCGAATTCCTCACCGACGTTAGTAAAAGGGACCCCAGTGAATGAAGGGTGAGGTGGCTGGGGTCGGGGTGGAATGATAGTGTCATGCGGAAAAGACACTGTTGATGGACCCGCGAATTGCGTGGTGACTGTAGATGGGGTCACCAGCGATGTCGGGGTGGTGGAGGATGGAAAAAATGGTGGCATTCCCGAAGAGGGAAATGGATCCAGGAATGTTGATGGAAAGTCGGTGGACGTGAAGGAGGAGAATTCGGGCATTGTGGTGGAGAATGGGGTGCCCGAAGTAAAGAAGGGTGGAGGTGGTGGAGGGGTGGTAGAGGAAGGTGGAGCGGAGGATGATTGAAGGGTGGTTGATGGTGGTGGGGTGGTAGATATTGGGGTGGTGGAAGGTGGAGAGGTGGTATTGCGCTCAGCATTTAGACTCATTATAAAAGAGTCTAGTGATGAGGATGTAATATTTTCTTCAGGGAGGGGGGGTTCAGTTTCAGGGTTAGGTTTCGATGTGGGTGTCCCTGACAGCTCATGAGCTTTGACGAGCCTTCTGGAAGGTCGTTTGACTAGGAGCTTTGCTGTTTTAGCTGTCGGGGCAGTTATACTAAGCTCTGCCTGCCCTGCCTTTGCTTTCTTTTCTCTGGCTTTGACTGAAGCTATGATTTTGGCGATCTCATCTTCAGTGAATAGGAGCTTGTCTTTATCATAGTCAGCAAGCTTTGGAAGTGGGAGCAGGATTCTTGAAGATTTTGTGGGGCAGAACACGTAGTTCAGCCTTCCATCCTTATCCTTTAAGATGTAAGAGTTCTTTAGTGTCTGTTCATTGGTAAGAATGTCGCCTTTTATTGGGCTGCATTTGGGTAGAAGTCTATCCATCTTGAGATATTTGATGATAGATGTGATATGACCACCCGTGCTGATTTCTTTCCCGAGGGCAAAGGCTGATAGCTTGATCAACATGTTCCGTCCAATGTTGACAGGCATTCCGTTGAGGACTGACCAGAGGACAAAAAGGTCGGATATGAGAACATTTCCTCCTTCGGATCTAGGGAAGAGTGCGTCGACGATAATTTTGTGTAACGTGCGCACTAGGCCAGAATGAACGTTGGAGGCCTTGCTTGTCCTTGCATCAAAGGTTGGTAACCCCATTAATGACTTCCAGAAGTTATGCTTGTTGAAACTGGGGTGGTCTGTGCCAGAAGCTTTGGCATTCTTCAGCTGGTCTTTATTGTCGATGAAAATTTCATTCAGGACATTTTCGGTGATGACCATCTCATTGTTGAAGATTCTGGAGATTATTCTACGGTCACCACCGTCCCTTTCTTTATGCAGGATGTCCACCACTTCTTTGTTGAAGTAGGTGAAGAATTCAATAGTTGGCTCAGAGTAGGAAATTTCAGATACAAAGCAGAGCTGGGAAAGGTTAGAATTGTCAAGAAGAGTGAGGATTCTGTGGTAGATCCCCATCTTCATCAGTATGCTGGGGCAGACATACTTGGTCGGTTTAAGGAGTTGGTTGATGTGGGGAATGATTTGGAGGTGAAGGTTCTCGGGTGGTGGTGTTGTGGTGGTGATGGGAGGAAAAATAGGAACAGTTATTGTGGCGAGGTTGGTGACGGTGGTGGAGGATGGTGGGATGCACCCTGCTAGGATTTGTTCCCTTGCACAGGCAGGGTGGACCTGTTTCTTGGCTCTCTTCTTAGATGTTGGCTCAGTTGTTGGTTCTCGAGCCAATCTCTTCCCCTTAGATTTTGTAGTGGGTGATTCTTTCTCAGGGGAAGGCTGGTATTCGGAGGTCTCGTCAGATGAGGTCTCTTCGACCTCCTCGTCGGAAGGTTCTTCATCTAGGCAGCGGTTGATTCGCTTGATGTCCTTCATGACAGCAGTCAGGTTCACTTCTACTGGGACTTTTCCAGTCCTTTTGAAGTCGTCAACTATGCTTTGCAGATTTGCTCGTTCAGCAATGAGCTTCTCTTTTGTCCAGAAGGGAGCGTCTGTTGGTCCTTGCTTAGCAGGTGAAGTCATTCTGAAATAATTGATAAGAAACAAAAGTTAGAAATCTTAAATTTTGAAATTATAACAAAGTAAAATTATTTTGAATTTGAGTTTTATTAGTTTGATTTAGTTCAAACGGTCCTGAGACCGTTTGGTCTCAAACGGTCTTGAGACCGCGAGGATCCAAACGGTCTTGAGACCGCAAGGATCCAAACGGTCTTGAGACCGTGAGGATCCAAATGGTCTTGAGACCGCGAGGATCCAAACGGTCTTGAGACCGCGAGGATCCAAACGGTCTTGAGACCGCGAGGGTCCAAACGGTCTTGAGACCGTGAGGATCCAAACGGTCGTGAGACCGCAAGGATCCAAACGGTCTTGAGACCGCGAGGGAGACGAACCACGCGGGAGACGAACCGCGCGGCCGTTCGTTGGCTAAGAGTTGCGGAAACGATAATGGCGACAACGGCGGAAAGGAGCTCAAACGCGAGTTTTAAATGGTGATGCGTCAACCTGTCGCTGCGGTCGATGGGTCGGCAAAGGGCTAGCTGCTGTAGAGCGGGCGACGAGCCGGGAGTGACGACTACGAAGTCGAGAACGACGGCGACGAAGCCGAGTCGTCGGCGAAGCACTTGAAACAACGACGCGCGGGAGTGCTGGGACGAAGCTCAGAGCGGAATGAAACAGGAGAGTTCGAGAATTCGGGAATCAAGAAGAGGGACACGTAGGTGGGGGGGCATATTTATAGGTTTTTAGGAGCCCTCTCGGTCAGGTGACCGAGAGAGCTCAAACGGTCTTGAGACCGCGAGGAGCCTCACTGTGACGTCCCCGGATTTTGGCTTCTCCAAACCCTATTGGGAATGAGAGCCCATAATCCGAAGACATCAAACAATCATATCAGAAAGCGATGCGGAAGCATAATACGCATACATGAACATACAACCATAACATTCTCAACATTCAACATGTAAATTATTACAACATGAATTACAATTGTATATTGAAAGAGAATTTTACAAGTCTATGAACATGTATGCTAGAAGAATCTTAGACAATAGGTACAACCTGTACAACTTGCTCACATGCTAATCCTTTTATCTCATGCTAGCTGTGAACCTAGAAAATACGAGAAACAAAAACATCAACAAAAGTTGGTACGTGGAATTAAAAGCTATACTATGCTGGCATATAAAATACTCGAAATTGAAGAAAGAGAAAGGAAACATTATTTAAGGCGGAGAATCAGGTAATCCCAAGTTATTAGTCATATTTCAATGGACATGTATTACTATGGTGGACTTAGCACAAACATAAATGGTGGGCCCTTCCCTGTGTACCTTGTACTCTAGGGATCTCCCTGTATACCATGTACTCTAGGGAGGTGCTAGTCAACATTAAATCTTTCCCTCTCTAATAGGGAGTTTAATGAACCATCAGTAACTACATTCCATTTTCTTTCCTTAGTGTTCTTTATTGTTCAAGGCGGAAATGACAATACATATAGATCTACATCCAACAAGGTATTTCAAGTACAAACAAGCAAGTATATATATTTAACATCCAGCAAATCTAGTCATATAATTATATCCACGTACCTGAGTTCAGATATTCCTATTTATATTCTGGATCATCTACATCTCTGGTCATCACCTGATAATAACATTTAATCATCATTAATACATGGTTCATTATGTCATTGATATTTTAGGTCTAAGTTAGGGTTTAGGCCAAACCTAGGTTCCAACTGACCCTAAATGAGTTTTTAATAATTTTATACTGATTAGGAGGTCATTTTAGAGGTCTGATCCAAATTGCATATTTTCCTGATGCATTTACTCATTTCTAGAATTAAAATGAGGTTCAAAGGCATCTAATTAGACATTAATATGAAAAGGCATAATATTTAGTCATAAATATAAAATCAAATCATGTGTTTTGTTTCTATTTGGAACCTATGGGTCAGCAATATTTTTCTTAGATATAATCTCGATCATTTTCTATTTATTCCATTTAACTAAACCCTATAAAGAATCATCATCATATATATGAAATATCATCAATTAGGATGTCTCAAAAGTTTGATACAATGGTTCTATAAGAAAGAGGGTATTTTTATGAGTCTGGGGGTATTTTTGGGGCATTTATTGGCCAAGGGAGCTATTTTTAATGATATTTCCAAATTCTAGTTTAATTCTGCAAAATTAGAAAGGATTTTACCTTGATGGGTCCCACAGCCTGAGGTGTCATCCTGTAATTGGTCCAAGTTGGCCGGGTCCCTCCTCTATCCACGCCCGGTTCAGCCCATCAGATTATCCAAGCGTGACCCGATCTAACAACATTGGAGCCGGCTCAACGGAAGTCTGACCTCGCGAGTCTGACCCTGGTCCCCGCTCCTTTCCCCTCGTCTTCACTCGTGAGAGCGCCGCCGCCTCTGCGATTGACTCCGGTGTGCACTGGGAAGGCTCCATTTTCTCACGTAGTATGGAATCGAGGTAGAGATCTTCTTCCATCTAATCGTCATCTTGCCTGGATAAGGAATCAATTCCATCATCGTCACCGCTGGCCAAGGTGACTGCTACATCTACTCCGATCTGGGTGAGAAGACATCGCCGCCCTGAGCCTTCTTCCCGGTGAGCAATGAGTTAGGGTCAGGGTCTCTTCCTCTCCTCTTTCTCCCTCTTCGCTTTCTCATTTTCTCACCAAGACTTTGCTCGCAGCCTCCTCTACACGATTGACATCCTACACGCCGAACTGACAAGGACGAACCTCCCACAGGGTATCCTCTTTGTCTCGCAGCACTTGCAGAGGGATAACATGACTGCCACGACTCAGAGGTAGTAGGGATTCTTACTAATCTTTCCCTGGGGTTGGCAATTCTGGTCGGTGGTGGTGGGCTCCGCCGGTGGTGGTGAGCTCCGTCGGTGGTGGCCTCGACAACCTGCACGCTGTGAAGGACGAAAGGGAGTCGTCGGTCGAGCTGGTTGGGTGAGTATCTGACTCCCGCTCTTCCTTGCCCACTCGAGATGCACAACATGGTTGAGGGTCTAGGGTTGTTGACCTCGATGTCCATGGCCGCCGGAGAAGGAAGAAAGTACGGCTAGGGTTCCTCGTGACGGCGCAGAACCTCTGTGGTTTGATCACGGAGGATTCCGCTGTTGTCTCCGTCCGTCGACATGGGGTGTTCGCTGCCTCCATACGAGCCGTGAGGTCTCCTCGAGCTTCAGGTCCATTGAAAAGCTCACACCACCGCATGGATGATGGACATGTGAGGTACGATGGAGAAGAAGGAACACAGCCTCTCATTGGCTGCGTCAAGTGAACTGTCGAGCAGTTCCGACTGTTGCGTAGAATCTGGGTTTATCAAGGTGATTTCCTCAACCTGCTCCCACCTTCGTCGGATCAGATGGACACCTCACTGCTTTCTGTTCCTCAAGTCTCGGAGGTGAGGGATGACCTGGGAATAGCCCAGCCTTCCTGGGTGATGAAATAGTAGGGTGCTCAAGTGACCGTTTGTGTGACAAGGTTATTTGGAAACAACTTAGGTCCTAAATTAATTAATAATTTGATCATGTATATCAAAACTCTATATTCTTCAAAGGCTCTTCCAAATGTCGTGACATTTTAAACATTAGTTCCTCATCATATACTAAAGCTTCCAAAGAAATTCGATACCAAGTCTCCAACACATAGCCATGTAAATATATTCATTTAATAAATAGGTACATAAACCTTTAATAATATTCAACGAATCATCCTGTCTTGTACCACAAGTCCAACCATACATATTATGGTCCTAGCCTATCTCAGAGTTCACCAATTGCATATCTAGTTATTTTGGGGTGAATCGAGTTAGTAATTAAATAACCAATTCCTCAATTTGGGATCAATCATCTAAATGACACACATGGTCTAAAAATACTATATTGGTTATCAGAGCCCTAAAATACGGGTTATCACACTCACGGTCTTGAGACCGCGAGGAGCCTCACGGTCGTGAGACCGCGAGGAGCCTCACGGTCTGGAGACCGCGAGGGCCGAAACGGTCTTGAGACCGTTTGACCTCAAGATCATGTGGATTTTTATGTATTTTTGGATTTAAAGAAAGCAAAAGAAAAAGGAAAAACAAAGATAAACAAAAGGGTGTTTAAAAACAAAAGAAAAGGCTAGACAATATTAGGGAAGGTGATATTCAGGCCTTGGGTTGCCTCCCAAGAAGCGCCTTGGTTTAACGTCGCTGGCTCGACAATATTTTGCCCCGGCTATGCTGACTTTATAGGGTCATGAATCTCTATGGTTTGTCTTGATAACTTGTCTGCCGGAGTGTGATACGTTTTTAATCTGTGGCCATTTACGGTCCTCTCTCCTGCATTATCGTCAATAATAATGACAGCCCCTGTCGGGTATATATGTTTGATTATGAAGGGCCCCGACCATTTAGTACGCAGTTTTCCAGGAAACAGTTTTAATCTGGAGTTGAATAGGAGGACTTTGTCTCCAACGATTATATCTTTTCTTTTGATGTGGCCATCGTGCCACATCTTAGTTTGTTCTTTGTAGATTCTTGCGTTGTGGTAGGCTGTCATTCGTAGTTCTTCTAGTTCTTGGAGTTGAAGTTGTCAGAATTCACCAGCACCTTTGAGATCGAAATTTAGTTGCTTAATGGCCCACCAAGCCTTATGCTCTAATTCAACTGGCAAATGGCAAGACTTCCCATACACTAATCGAAACGGTGTTGTTCCGATGGGTGTTTTGAAAGCTGTACGGTAAGCCCATAGAGCGTCAGATAGTTTGGTGGACCAATCGGTGCGGTGCCGATTGACGGTTTTTTCCATAATAGCTTTAATTTGCCTATTGGAGACTTCAACTTGTCCACATGTCTGTGGATGATATGGTGTAGAAACTTTGTGGTTGACTCCATATTTTCTTAATAAGGCTTCAAAGCTCCGTTCCAAGAAATGTGATCCGCCGTCAGATATAATTGTTCTTGGGACGCCGAATCTGGGAAATATTATCTCTTTAAGCATCTTGATTATCGGTTTTGAATCGCAAGAGGTGGTTGGTAGAGCTTCTACCCATTTTGAAACGTAATCCACCACAACCAAGATATACTTGAATCCATAAGATGAGGGGAAAGGGCCCATATAATCTATTCCCCATACATCGAAGAGTTCGATTTCTTGCCATATGTTCAATGGAATTTCATTTCTTCTGGTTATCCCTACGGATAGTTGGCACTTGTCGCATGATCGCACGTATTCATGTGCGTCTTTTGCGATGGTGGGCCAATAAAAGCCAGATTGCAAGACTTTGAGGGCTGTCTTCTTAGAACTCATGTGGCCCCCAGTGGGGCCTGAGTGGCAGTGCTCAAGGACCGAAGTGATTTCCGTCTCTGGGATGCATCTACGAAAGAGTCCATCTGCGCATAAGCGAAAAAGATAGGGCTCGTCCCAGAAATATTGCTTAGCGTCGTGAATGAACTTCTTTTTGTCGTGATAGGAAGCGGATGGGTGAATGATTCCTGTTGCCAAATAGTTGACAATGTCGGCATACCAGGGAAATCCATTGGAGACTTTCATTAGGTGGTCGTCCGGAAGGGAATCTTGGATAGGAACTTTGTCTTCATCCTTGACTCTAATACGGCTGAGATGATCGGCGACGACGTTTTCCACTCCGCTTTTGTCTTTAATTTCCAAATCGAATTCTTGAAGCATTAGTACCCAGCGGATAAGTCTAGGTTTTGCGTCTTGCTTCTGAATCAGATATCGTATAGTGGAGTGGTCAGTGTAGACAATGACTTTATCTCCTATCAGGTATGAGCGGAATTTTTCGAACGCGTAGATGACAGCTAAAAATTCCTTTTCTGTAGTGGTGTAATTTTTTTGTGCTTCATCCAGCGTTTTAGATGCATAGTATATAACATAGGGTTTCTTGTCGATTCTTTGCCCTAAAACGGCCCCTATGGCATAATCGCTCGCATCACACATGATTTCGAAAGGTAACGACCAATCTGGAGCTCGTAGAATTGGTGCAGAAATCAAGGCATCTTTCAGAGTTGTAAAACTTTGCAAACATTCTTGGTTAAAGTTGAACTCTGTGTCTTTGGTCAGCAGTTGTGTCATGGGTTTTGCTATTTTGGAGAAGTCTTTAATAAATCTTCTGTAAAACCCAGCATGTCCTAAGAAGGCACGCACTCCTTTTACGTCTTTTGGTGGCATCAATTTTGAGATAACGTCAATTTTTGCTTGATCCACCTCGATACCTCTGTCGCTCACTCTGTGTCCCAAAACAACACCCTCTGTTACCATAAAATGGCATTTTTCCCAATTTAAAATGAGGTTTGTTTCCTCACATCTTTGTAAAACTTGAACCAGGTTGAGCAGACAGTTGTCAAAGGAGTCTCCATAAACTGAGAAATCATCCATGAATACCTCCATTATAGATTCTGTCAATCCCGCAAAGATAGCAGACATGCATCTTTGGAAAGTAGCTGGTGCATTACAGAGCCTGAATGGCATTCTTCTGAAAGCATACGTCCCAAAAGGACAGGTAAAAGTAGTTTTCTCTTGATCGTCCGGGTGTATCGGGATTTGGTAAAAACCAGAATATCCATCGAGGTAACAAAAGAACTTCTGATGAGCTAGGCGCTCGAGGACCTCATCTAGGAAGGGCAGGGGGTAGTGATCTTTTCGTGTTGATTTATTAAGTTTCCTATAATCAATGCACATACGCCACCCTGTAACGGTTCTAGTGGGCACCAGTTCATTTTTGTCATTAAGAACAACGGTGATTCCCCCCTTTTTAGGGACCACCTGCACTGGGCTTACCCACTGAGAATCAGAAATTGGGTAGATAATGCCTGCCTTTAGAAGCTTGAGGACCTCAAGGCGAACCACCTCTTTGAGGTTGGGGTTTAACTTTCTCTGGTGTTCTCATGATGGTTTAAACTCTTCAACCATGGGCAGTTTGTGCATACATAAAGCAGGGTTTATGCCTGTCAGATCAGTCATTTTATAGCCAATGGCTTTCTTATGCTTTTTCAGTTCATCGAGGAGTCTGTTTTCTTGATCATCCTCCAGAGTGGAGCTCATGATTACTGGACAGAGCTTCTCATCATCAAGAAAAACATGTTTAAGCCCCTCGGGTAAGGCTTTCATTTCTGGAGCCTTAGGTGGCTCAGTAGCTTCTATAATTGTGATGGCTTTAAGTTCTTCAAACGTGGCTGTCGGAGCTTCTTCAGCTTTTTCTAAGTATTGCAGGCATTGTTGTACTAGTTCACTGGCCGAGAATTCTACCTCCGGATTTGTAAGAGTATTTTCCAATTCATCGGATGGTTCAGACATTTCTAACTGGGACATTTGATATATAGCATCCAGGAGAAAGACTTCCTCTTAAATGCTTGGACCTTTCATGCTGTTTAGAACTCTGAACTGGAAAGCCTCCCTCCCAAGTCTCAAAATAATAGTTCCTGCTTCGACATCAATGAGAGCTCGGGTGGTAGCTAGGAAAGGTCTTCCGAAGATTATCGGATATCTCAAGTCTTCTTGTATGTCCATAATAACAAAATCACACGGGACATAAGAATTTGTTCCTATTCTGACAGGGATGTCTTCGATAATTCCAAGAGGGGCAGTTATGGTAGAGTCGGCTAACTGAATTGTCATTGTCGTAGGTAACAAATCAGTGAAGCCTAATCTTTTACACATTGAATAGGGCATAATAGATATGCTTGCTCCTAGGTCTGCCAATCCTTTCTTGCTGGAGCCATTTCCAATGGAACACTGAATGCCAAAGGAACCTGGGTCCTTCTTTTTCTTTGGCATTTTATTAAGCAGAATATCTGAAGTGGTCTGAGCAAGTTTCACTGTTTCATGCTCTTCTGTCATATACTTTCTCGACAAGAGGGTTTTCAGGTATTTTGCCCAAGCGGGCACTTCGGAAAGGGCATCAAGAAAAGGAATATCAATGTATAACTTTTTCATAGCTTCTTTAAATTTTTGGAACCTAGTATCCATTTTGGTTCCTTTTAGTCTGTCTGGGTAAGGAATTCTTTGTGGGACTTCTGGGATTAGTTCTTTTTCCTTTTCTTCCTCTGCAGAATTTTCTGTTTCTTTGCTTGAATTCCCCGTTGGGGAAAGAATGGCTACGTCATCATCATCATGATCGATTCTAGTGACATCAGGCAGGACACGACCAGACCGTGTGGTGACGGCATTAAGTTGTTCTGGTCTGTTTGGGTTATGACGCGGGTTTGCCTCTGGTTGCCCAGCAAAAGTGCCGACTTGAGGTTTCAATTGAGCAGCAATCTGTGCCAGTTGGGCTTCTACGGCCTTTTGTTGAGCTTGCTGGTTTGCAAGCATGGTTTGTTGCGATTGAAGCATTTGTCTAATCAAGGATATCTCATCAGATGATTGGGGAGGAGCACCCCTTTGTTGATACTGAGTGACTTGATGTCCTGGTTGTTGTAGAGGTGTAGTTAACTGTGGCTGCTGGGGCTGCTGCAACTAGGGTTGTTGTGGCTGCTGCAACTGAGGTTGTTGCAATTGAGGGTGCAGTACTGAATGGGCATATTGGTAAGAAGGATTCCTGGGATAGTTAGATCTTTGGAAACCTTGTGTATAATTCCCTTGATTGAAGTTATTCTGAAAACCTGGTGGTTGTCTATTGAAAGATCCACCTTGTGCCTGCTGCTGTGGGTTGGCAGTCCCTGCAGGATTCCCGTATTGAAAACCAGGATGGTTCCTTGGTTTATCTGGGTTGTAATACACTTGGCCCGGTATTGAATGTATGGAGTTGACTTGCTCTGGCATTTGGTCCTCGGGATGCTCGATAATGGGTTCATATTGTGGCATAGGTGGTTGTAAATCCATCATGACATTGTATAACAGGCCACATGATAATGTGGGATGATCGGATGCATGACAGGCTTCACAAGTTCCAGTAGCTGCCTTAACTTGTTGAACCTGAGAGCTTTTCTTCTTATCATATTCCCCGAAAGAAGTTTCGAGGGCTTGTTGCTTGCTAGCAATAGTCTTCAAGGCCTCAGCAATGGCCTTGAGTTCCATGGATTCTTCTGCTTTGTAAACCTTGAGAACGCCGTTGGGTTGGTTAGATGACCTTCCCCAATTGGATTGGTTCTCGGCCCCTAGCGTAACTATATTCCAGGCATCTTCATAATTCTTTCTCATAAAGTTTCCTCCAGATGAGGAATCTAGAAATTGCTTGATATCATCACTTACTCCTCTGTAAAATGTTTCTATCAGTTGATTTTGAGATATGCCATGGTGAGGACACTTTCTCAGGAGTTCTTTGAATCTTTCCCAAGCTTCAGCAAGTGTTTCTCCAGGTAGTTGGGAAAAGTGATTAATCTGTCCCCTAATCTCATAGGTTAGCGAAGGTGGGAAGAATTTCTCAAGAAACTTCTCTTCTAAAGGAGTCCAAGTAGTGATGATGGGGTGTCTATCCAAAGCGTTGTACCAACTTAGTGCTCTTCCAGATAAGGTGAAGTGGAAAAGGTGTAACATGATTGCTTCCAAGGCAATTCCTGCTTGGGGTACAAGTCGGCAGAGTGACTTGAATCTCTTAAGGTGATCCATGCAATCGTCTCCGGGTGCTCCGGAGAAAGAGATGCCTTGCATGATCTGGATCCATTGCGTCCGAATTTCAAAGTGTGGTATGTTAATAATCGGTGGTCGAACAGGATGATCGTCTTCATAATTCTTCGGGACTGCGTAGTCCCGAAGTTGCTTGTTTCTTAACACAAGTTGAGCAGCAGCATGCTCTGCTTGGATGCGGGCTTGTTCCTCAGCTCGGATCTCAGCTTGCACCTGAGCACGAGTGTCGGCAATAAGTTGTGCCCGTTGTGCTGCTATGGCGGCGTTGACTCTTTCTGCAACAAGGCGTTGCTCTTCGGCCATCTGTCTGGCTCTTTGGCGGTTAAGTCTATTCCTTCGGTGGAAACTTCTTTCTACCTCAGAATCGTATTCTGGTTTAGGGGAGAATCCGATGCTATGCGAGGGTTGCATACACGTTTTCTACCTCAGTAGAAGGAAAGTCATACGTTAGGATAATGGAAGGAAATGAAGAAATCAAGAAGTTTTGGAGTAGTTATCAAGAAAAAGTGTAAAATCCTAATCAACCAAGAAGTTGTTAAGTAAAAACTAAAACGTTCTGTTGTCCCCGGCAACGGCGCCAATTTTTGATGGAGTTTTGCAACACCACTAAAAATCCTAAGGTGATGAATCCTTAGGTTTAGCCTTGCTAGTACTATGGTAAGAACTCCACCCACGTGTGCTAAGACACGCGGAAGTCTTATCGTAGTATAATTAAGGGTCGAATCCTCGGGACAACGGTCTTGACGAAGTCAAGATGGAAAACGTTTTTAGTTTTACTTAACTACTTAACAGTTGATATTTAGATCGAAAGTTTGATTTTGGTTTTAAAGCTAAATGCGAGGAAAGTAAAGGAAGAAAGTAAAGATTAAGGTTGTAAACAATGATAAAAACCACTAGGATGTTGTCGGGTTTCACACCACTACACATGGATCAAGTCATGCAACATAACAAAATAACCTGCAAAGAGAGACAAATCAGTTAGTATCTTGTAGTCCTAGCTTCCTTTCGGATAAATAGCTACGAGAAGTGTGGAGTATTGCAATGCCAGCCATTCCATAATGAATGGTCACATGCTTTGCATTACTCCTTCATAAAATGTGTTCCTCGACCTTTCCAAGGTTGCACTTTCATACGTCAACTGATTCCATTTGATAGTATGAAAGTGCAACGATGGGGGTGAGTTTACTCCACTCATGAAAACACTTCTAGACACTGAAACAGACATATGGTGACTACATACATCCATAACCAACATTCAATCGATATTCAGATCTAAAGGTACAAACATAGACAATTCATACCAAAAGAAAATATGTAACATGAGTTGATGATCAAGCAACTAGTATTCATTAAATGATTGAAGTCAAACTTGAAAAGAAAAGTATCTCTATTACAAGTTATTGAATTACATCGCATGAAATGAAAACATGGGTAGTGGGGCTACTCCCCGCACCCTAGTGAATGAAACTACTCGCTCATGACAAAGAAGGGGGCGAGAAGAGAGAGAAAGAACGTCATCTCCACAGAGGAGGGAAGGTTGAACCCTTGGTGAAGAGAGCAACGATCTTCGCACTTCGTGGTTGCCTTGATGAAGGATCTTCTCTTCCCACCTTCTTTGTTGAGGGGAGAGAAAGAAGAGAGAGAAGGTAGTTTGATGATGAGCACGGATCTCAAAACTGGCAGCCTTGGGGCAGTAGACGGAAGGCCAGAGTGCTCTGGATCTGGAGAGGCAGCCTTTGGGCGTCTTGAAATTCGATCCCCTTGAAGTGGCCCTTGAGGTCCTATTTATAGGCTCAAGTTGAGCCCAAACAGTCCTGAGACCGTTTGGTCTCAAACGGTCTTGAGACCGTGAGGCTTCTCGCGGTCTTGGGACCGTGAGGCTTCTCGCGGTCTTGGGACCGTGAGGCTTCTCGCGGTCTTGGGACTGTGAGGCTTCTCGCGGTCTTGGGACCGTGAGGCTTGTCGCGGTCTTGGGACCGTGAGGCTTCTCGCGGTCTTGGGACCGTGAGGCTTGTCGTTGTCTTGGGACCGTGAGGCTTGTCGCGGTCTTGGGACCGTGAGGCTTGTCGCGGTCTTGGGACCGTGAGGCTTGTCGCAGTCTTGGGACCGTGAGGCTTCTCGCGGTCTTGGGACCGTGAGGCTTGTCGTGGTCTTGGGACCGTGAGGCTTCTCACGGTCTTGGGACCGTGAGGCTTCTCGCAGTCTTGGGATCGTGAGGCTTGTCGCGGTCTTGGGACCATGAGGAGTCTTTGTAATTTTTTTGTGTTTTCTGTAATGAAAAAGAGGAAAAGTTAGTTTATTGATGTATCTGCAATAAAGTAAGAAGGTTTAATGATTCTATTTAGTTTATCTAAGAAAGAGTATGGAAAACTAAAGATAACTAATAAGATAACGTCACAAAATGGGAGGTTATCAATATTACATGATATGTAAAAGGATAACCTCGAGTTACATTCTAGGGGAGTTAAGAAGGAATATAATTAACTACACTTTGAAATAAATGATGAGACTCGCCATGCAATTTGAATACTTAGACAAAAGGGTTCCATGCACAACAATTGACATCCATCCACACATTCACATCCATTCACAATATGCACACATAGGGGTCCTAGGCCATAACTATGCATACATCCACCTCAGAAACACATTCTCAAAGGATGACATGTATGATTCAATAGGCATATCTATCATATACATTTATATATTAAAATTGTAGTTCATTTTAGTGTGGTACATTCCTCATCAAACAATTTTTTGACTCTCACACAGACTGTGTGTGGTATTCGGGAGCAGTGCCCCTTAGCGGGGCATTAACATATTAAGTTTGCATCACATACAAACAAAAAAAATGATATACAAAAATCTGATCATATCAATATTAATCTAAATACATCATAGATTGATGTGGCTATGATACCATTGTTAGGAATCATGGAGGCGGAAAGCACAATGGAAATAATAAAAAAATTGTGCGTATAAAACAAGTAGATTTCATCGACAATGACATATTTAGAAAGTGGGTGCTCAGGGTATACCTTTGTCATGGAGTAGGTCCAGCGATGTCCTCCTCATACAATACTATGTAATGTTCTTCACGTTCATAGATAGTCCTCGTCAACGACCTCCAAACACATTCCATCAATGTCGACATCTCTATGTAGTCCACGGAGATGGACTAGAACTCCTTGTCATGCTACCTGATCTAGTAGGAAGGGGAAGCTTTCACTTGATGATGTGTTAGCATCGCGTTCTCTCTCCTTTTCTCTCTCTCTCTCTCGGGGATGATGACAACTGGGATTCACACACAAGAGTATATGTAAAATTCCTTTGTCATGCCCCTACAAATAGGATAGGAATGCAAGCAAGGTTTCCTGAAAAACAATGAAAAATGAAAGGTTGCAGCTACTTTTGCAAGGATCGGTCGTGAACTGTCAAAATGACAATTAGAATATTTTGAAATGAATCAATTAACCAATTAATCATAATAATTGATTAACTAACTTTTTGTCATGCGGCTGTAGTCAATCTCTTAGGATTCGACATTCGACTTAATAATTTAAATCCAAACAATTTCCTTAATTATTATAACTAGTTAACTTAGATTATATTTCAATTTTATTCTAGTTGAATATCTAATTTTTTTAATAATCAATTGGACTTGGAACATTTCCAATCATGTCAATAATTATACTTCTATTGTAATGCATCCTTTGCGTGTGATCTTGTAGGATTGAAATTACAGTGGTAGTGATATTCATAATCAAATTGTGATTCCACAAGCGATGATTGGTATTTAGAAAGACTACATTTCTACCTAAGTAATTTAAGAAGTTGGAAAATGGCTTAACCTAGTATTATGTCCAATGTTATAGTAATTGTATAATCCCTTTGTTTCTAATATCCAAATTGAATATGAGGCATGAAAACATCATCCTCTTAATGATCAAACTTTATTCCTTGATCTAGAGTATACTATTGAGATACACATTAGCTTAATATCATATATTGACTCACATGAGCATGACCATGCATTTCATGGTCTCACTCATCAAGCGATTGGGATATCACTCTAATGGGAGAGACAAATTCCATCATGTCACTCACAATAGTCCACATGTGTCATAATGCACCCAAACACTACTTACATAGAAACCTTGATTCTAGGTTATGTTGAGTAGTGTCAAAGTACGTTCAACAATGTGCAATATAGTGACTTCAGGTCTAAGGACCACAATCACCACCGTCACGTTGAAATGTGATTCTGACTGCCATAATTGACTTCCATGTATTACACTCAATGTGGGTCTATCCAGTACACTTGTTCATAACAAGTACATATGTGTTTCATTTGATATCTAATATCATGACTAATGAGACTGTCATCAATCAACACAAATACTAGTTATTATTTATTATTGTTTTCCTAATATCCACAATAATATCCGACTAGAGACTAAAACAAAAATAAATGCTCTTAACATACACATGATCTAATATTCAAGTCCTCAACCTTAACTCATATGTCATTGAATCATACATTCTTAGGACATTATTATATTTATTTATTATTACATATTTAATCAGACACTATATGGCTTGCCTTTATTAATATTCAAATCAATTAAAAGATGTACCATTACAATCATCATTTGATTAGCTCTCAGGACATAACACAAACACACACAATGTGTATGTATCAACTTTTATTGGCACGTACAACCCCTTTTATAGTTGTGTATCGTCCTATTTGGGCACTTAAACCCCTTTATGTGCGCACATCATCTACCTATTACTTTGGAGATGCATCCACAAATAGGTAAAAATGCCTAAAAACGATTAATATGCATCTAGAAATGGTTAAAAAATCCCATAAATAGTGATAATGTGCCCAAACTAGATAAAAGCATCCAGAAATAGCTAAAAGTGCTAAAAAATAATGAATACATGTCTACACATTGGTAAAATATGCCTAATTTTTTCTTCCCTACTATCTCTCATACTTCTCTCCTCTTGTCTCATGCTAGCCTCTTCTTTGTTCATTACTCCCCACCTCTTATTACTTCCTTCATCTCCCCCTCCTCTAACTACTTCTCTTCTCTTTCTTCATTACTTCTCTCCTCTTTCCTCATGAAGTATCTCTTCTTCCCTCATTACTTCCCTCCTCTTCTCCTCGCTCATTACTCCCCTCTTCTTTTTTTGTTATTCTTCACTTCCCACCTCTTTCATTTCTCGCTCTCTAAAAAAAGAGTAAAAAAAAGAAAAAATAAAGGAGATAGTTGGTGGGGACCAGAAGGTAGGTAGGCACTAGTGGGAGACAACTAAAAAGTAAGTGGGGGTAAATGGTTTGGGTGGGTGGTTTTAGCCGCACGTGACCCGTATGTAAGCCTGTGTGAGTGCGCCCACAATTTATCCCTAACTATAACATGTCATCATAAAATTAAAGAAAAAGAAAAAAAATTAATTAAATTCGGCAACAAAGTGACCTAAAACTCAGGGCTCTAAAGGAATGGATTAAAGACCCTCGGCTCATGTTGTTGGTTGTTATCTCTCTCCTGCTACCTTAGACAAGGGTGAAATTCTCACTATCTAAAAAAAATCTTTTGCGTGCGGATCTTAGAGTCACGTTCAAATTATGAAGTTAGGACGGAGAATCAACTGCGGACTGCTAGGTCTTGCTTGCTGCCAGCCGCCTTGTGCAAATCGTACTTCGGACTAGCCGCAGACGGACATTCAAATCATAGGGAGTCTTTTCTTAAGTTAAATGTAATATTCTTACAATATTAATGTGAAAAGAAAAGAAAATGCCGTACAACAACTTAGCTGATCGGACATGAAAAGAACGGCCACTGAATGCTTTAGGATCGGCTGGTCCTTAATTTGGGGTACAGGCTACTCCATAATCAAAATAATGCCAGGCAGCTAAGTTATTGAATCCAAAACCAGCATCCTTATCAGTGTACACGTGTGATTAGCTGAAATAAGAAGTAGCGTACTCCAAAAGGAGGAGGAGCACCCCCGTAAAACGCGGTCTTTCCAACGGAGTGACCTTTAGATCCCATCTGAGATTAGAACTGGTTGCTGGATCCTACATGCTGCAGTCCACCTTGCGCAAATCGTGCCTTTAACCAGCTTAAAAAAAAATAAATTTTTCCGGGAAAAATAGAGCGATTAGTTATTCATTCCGCGCTCTATTGCGGACAAAATAGTTCGAATATCCACATGGCACCGATCAAGGAACCAGTGGGGTACAGCAGAAGTGAAACTAAAAGAAGTTTTACAAGACCTAGCAAATTTTGCCAAGCTGTCCGCAAGGTCATTGAGCTCACGAGGAACATGGTGTATAACCTCCTCCGGTGAGTGTCCAAGAAGGTTCCTGACTTCCCTAGAGTAGGCCAGGAACTTCGGGGGGGGGGGGGGGGGGGGGGGGGGGTTGGATATGATGTGCCTAAATGGCCACCATGGAGTCGGAGAAGATACAGAAAGACTGTCAGGATCTGTCCTTACAGAGCTGCGCTCCCAACAAGATAGCTGCGATTTCACTCACGAGAGAGGAAGTGGATTGAATGGTTTGACAGAAACCCAGTATGTGGGAGCCGTTCGCCTGAACTGCATGAATTCCGATAGCCGCGGTATTCTGCCCAGGTTGATAAGAGGCGTCGAGGAAGACATAGACCAACTTGGCGGTGATCCCTTTGGTGTTGAAGTGCGCAGTAGGGCGAGCTATAGGAACCTCCTTTGGAAGCTTGAGAATGGATTCCGTTCGGAGTCTAATGAACTCCACCTTTTTTGTGGCAGGTATGATATGGTTTTGGTGAATTTGGAGGTTCCGGCATGACCAGATATGCCAACAGGCAACTGCACGCAGGGTAGCAGATTCGACCGGCGCCATGATGCACTGCCGGAGCCAGTCGTTGGGAGTGAGAGCCTGATGATTTTCATTAGGAAACAACAAATTCCACACGGCCCGGCTAGGCGGGCAGTCTCGAAGAGCATGAGTCATAGTATCTTGGCCATTATTACAGATAGGGCAGTCCTCGGACACATTCATGTGTCGACGCCGCTTCTCCATATTCGTCATGAGAGCACCATGCATCATGAGCCAGAGATGAATTTTTATTCGCTCCGGCAGCTTGGCTTGCCAAATATTCTTCCATTGACCAGGTGTGGATACCTCCTTCTCTCGTCTAATCCAGCGATAGACCGATCTGGAAGAGAACAGCCCGCTCTCCTCAAAGGGCCATGACCAGCCGTCGTCCCCTGAGTCGGGGTAGGGTGGCGGAATGGTCGAGATAGCTATCCAGGTGGACTCAGGAAGGAAGCTATGTATGAAGCCCCATTCCCACCGTCCTGTGGGGGAGACCATGGAATCAACGGTAAGATCACCGAGATCATGAGGAATAGACCAGTTTGGATGAGACTCCAAGATAGAGTGGTCGGCAATCCATCTATCCTTCCAAACATTTGTATTCTGTCCACGGTTAACGACATGGTGGCTAATAACAGAGATCATATTGATATTCTTCTTGATGAAACTCCAAGCCGGGGAGCTTGGCACTGTTTTAAACCTCCCCATAGTGGTGTATTTATCTTTCATCACCCTGACCCAAAGCTTGGAGGGGTCGGTGAGATAAGTCCACACATTCTTCAACATCAAAGCTTCATTTTGGTCTTTAGCATCCCTGATGGCGAGGCCACCGATATCTTTGCTGGAGGACACCTTGGTCCATGCAACCAGGGAGGATTTCCTTTGGGAAGATGCACCAGCCCACACAAATCGCCGGATATGTTTATTAATGTCATCGCAGATGCTCGGCGATAGCTTAACCGTTTGCATAGTGTATGTAGGAATCGCCTGAAGAGTGGACTTAGCCAATGTCACCCGACCAGCTAGGGACAGATGCTTATGCGTCCAACTATTCATTCTTCTCTAGATAGAAATAAGAATGTTGTTGTGGGTGCCCTTATTGACACGGTGATGTAGCACGGGAACCCCCAGGTACTTCCCAAGGTCATCAGTCCAGGTGAAACCCAACTTCCTGCATATCTTGTTCTTCAGGGTTTGGGGGATCTGCTTGCTAAAGAAGCAGCGTGACTTGGGCTTAGAAATGGATTGTCCGGAAGCCAAGGAGAAATCCTTAAGAATAGAGAACATGGTCCGGGCCTGGGCCATTGAGGCTTCCCCCACCAAGAGGATATCATCGGTGAACAAGATGTGCGAGAGCGGCAAGCCTCCCCGAGAAAGGGTGATCGGCTTCCATCTGCCTGCGTCCACAGAAATAGAAATGGCTTGACTCAGTCTTTCCATGCAAAGGACGAAGACATATGGACTGATCGGATCTCCTTGATCAACACCATGGGACGCCTTGAAGGGGCGAAGAGCCTCTCCCTCCCAAAGGATCCCCTTAGTGATAATTTCCATAATGACAACAGTGAGTTTAGCAGGCAGACCAGTACGCTTCAGCGTGTCATGAATAAACTCCCAATTCATACGATCGAAGGCCTTTGCAAGGTCCAGCTTGATGCACATCATGGGCTTCCTTGTGGAGTTGGATTTCATAGTGTGGATAACCTCCTGATCGAGGAGAATGTTGTCGCTGATGCGACGACCCGGTATGAAGCTCGATTGAGTTGGATTAATCCACTCATTCATAAAAGGCTTGAGCCGCTCCATAATCACCTTGGAGATGATATTAAAACTGCTATTTTTTAGAGAGATCGGTCTCAGGTCACTACAACACTGGGGCACAACGACCTTAGGAATGAGAACCATGAAAGAGCCTGCTATGGCGGGGTCAATGCGTTCCGAGGAGAAGGCCTCATGTACAATGGAAGTAACACTAGGCCCAACAATCTCCCAGTTATGTTGAATGAAGCCGGAATGTACACCATCAGGTCCAGCAGCTTTCAGAGGCGCCATGGCGAAAACCGTCCTTCTTATTTCAGCGCTGTCCGAGATTGAGTTTAGGTCAGTGATGGAAGCTGTAGGAATAGCAGGGAAAGTACCCGGGTAAGATATAATCCGTGATGTTTGCGTTGGGGCATGTTGATTCAGAAGTTGTTCGAAGAAGCTACGAATGAGACACTTAGTTTCATCGCTTGAGGTTGTCCAACACCCATCCTCGTTCTGAAGCCGGGTGGTTTTATTGTAGTATCTTCTAGCTTGGACGAAGGATTGGAAGAACTTAATGTTGAGGTCGCCAGCCCGGAGCCAGTCGATGTGCGCCCGCTGCTGCCAGTCTACCTCCTCTTGAAGAAGGATGTTATGCAGTCATTCCTGAAGAGGGACAACAGGGTCCGTAAGTGGAACAGAATTCATGGTTTGGAGATTCACCTGGTGTCTGCCAATGGCGTCAAGAAGACGACGATTCTCCTTGTGATGACGGGTAGAGTACTCAGATTCCCATCGAGAGGTTGTACGCGTAAAGCCATGGAGCACATCCTGGAAGTTGGTACCAGGGGGCCATCTGGACAGGACCCTCTCCTTGAACTTGGGAGTGAGGTTCCAGCTTTCTTTGGTCCGGAAGCGAGCACACCTTCGCGACTTGGTTCCACAGGACAGAAGGATGGGGTGATGGTCCGAGTAAAGGCGGGGAAGAACCGTAGCAGAGCCTTCCCTGAACCTTTGGATGCATTCAGAATTTGCAATGACACGATCGAGCCGCTCATAAAGCTGCTGGTGCTTGAAGGTAAAGAGGGGGTCGTGGGATTTCAGCTCCGCCAGACCTGTGGAGGCAAGGACATCATGGAAACGGTGGCTAGCGCTCCTGTCAAAGTAGGCACTGTCACACTTTTCGTTAGTGTTTAGCAAGGTGTTAAAATCACCCATCACTGCCGAAGCAGTGTGAGCCACATTCGACGAGATCTCCTCCAACCTTTCCCAGAGGAACTCCCGTGTGGTAGCATTAGGGCTTCCATACACAATGGTTAAGAACCAGTCGTCGTTGACACGGTAATGCAAAAATTGACGATGATTAAGAATAATCTCAACAGAGCAGTTAAAAGGATTCCAGGAATTGCAGATACCACCTGAAAAACCATTAGCTTCCACCATATGCGATGAATTATAGCCGAGACGTTTGATAATACTGTCAGCAGTAGAGCCACTGCAACGGGGCTCCACGATAGCCGTGATATTCACATTATGGGTAGACTTCATCTCACGAATTAATCTAATCTTTCTGTCCAGGCGTGCGCCTTGGATGTTCCAGCAAAGCACGTTCATTAAGGGATTATTGAATAGCTATGCACAGTCCAACAGACTGCGGTCATTCATCCATGATGGTCTCCTCTAAAGATGCCTGGGTAGCACCTTCCAAGTGTTGTTGGAATTCCAGAACGCATTTAGCGTGGGGGGTTAAATCTGTCGAACCTTGAGCTGTCTCTGATCGCCCTTTCTTGCGGACTCGATCAGGGCTCTGGGTTGCCTGGAAGACAATCTTCATGTTCTGTAGCATAACATACCCACTGTCATGTCTTCTATGACGTGCGATATGCTTACTGGAAGTCTCACATGTGGTTACTTGGAATTGGAATTCGCCGACTTCCGTCGGGGTTACTTCTCTACCCACGCAGACATTGTTTCCGGTGAGCAACACAGTTGTGTTGTCCGTCGGTTGAACGGGCGCTTGTTGCGGTACTGCAGGCGGAACCGCCAACGAAGTGTCCACTGGGGTTGCTTTAGCAGTGGCTTCCTTCTGACGTAGCAGTTGCTTTGCATTTTTACTTAGCACAGGTTGAAACCCGTCGCCCTCGTCGACGGGAATGGGTTTTTCTTGTGAACCGCTTGCTTGGCCCTGCAGGTCGGTCTTCGTCGCCGTAGGAGGCTTCATGGCGGTACTTCTTCCCGCCGTAGTAGCCTTCCGCCGCTCAGGAATCTTCACGTGAATCGCATCGGTATAGCTGACTGTGGGGAGCGGGATCGGGGTAGATGCGGTGCCCAGGTCACTCGGGGGAGAGGTGCCATGCTTGCACTCGCTCACGACGTGACCCAGACGACCACATGTCATGCAGAATTGGGGTAGGTTTTCATATTCAAGGCGAAACTGCTCACCGTTGATGAAGATCGCCGGAAGCAAGGGTTTCTAGGTGTCTATCTCCACAGCAATCCTAGCGAATTTACCGCGATTGCCCATGAGGGTATTCGTGTCCACCTTGATGATTTTTCCAACAACATTGCCGATATTGATTAGGAGTTGATTCTGGAAAAGGAAGACGGGGAGGTCCGCAACCCTAATCCAAACACTGAGCTTGCGAGGGATTTTCTCTGAAGGCCTGAAGGAGGGCGACCAAGACTGGATGGAAAGGTAGTTTCCAAACACAGTCCACAGGCCTCCCAAGAGAGCCTTCAAATAGTCCTCCCGATTGCCCAACTGGACGTTATAGTATCTCAAAATAAATGCAATATTTCAACCATAATCTCAACAAAAAAATGTAGTTGGACAACTTAGTATATGGAGACGAAAAGAATGACCAGTGAATGGTGTATGTTAATTGGGGATGGGAATGAAAGATTGATCTTAAACAACGTAACTGATCAAATCCAACTATCCAAGCCAAATGCAGTGGAAACTAATTAATAAGGGGGATCCAAACCACAACCCACCTCAATTGTCAGACTTTATAGACTGAAAAACCTAGCCATTTTGGACTACCGAGCATACATACCCAAGAATTTAATGACAAACAAATTAGCGAGGCTCGTTATTCTATATGCATGCTGCTGGTTGTTGGATCGGCGCAAAAATTCAAAAAATTATAAACCAAGGTGCCAATTTAATATCAAAAAATATTACACACAAATGCTTTGAAATAGGTAAAATATTCCGAGGGTCAATTAACAGTAGTAAAACTATTTTTTTAGTAATCCGAAATATAATCCAACGGTCCTATTCAAATGAGTATTATACATATATTTTTTCCAGTAACCATATGTGTGGTTTTGAGTATTTTAGTGACTTTTTTCGCATTATGCGATTTCCACCCAAAACAATTATACAATGGTTACTAAGGGCATTCTAGTCGTAAAAGGTGTCAACTATTTTTCCTAAATTTGCAATATCTACATTATTTTAGTGAACGTCTTTTTGTTTGTAATACCAAGGAGCTTGAATTATGCATCTTGGGTTCCTAGATCTAGGTCAACGGGAAAATTGTTATTACTCAGGAACAATACTAAGTCCACCCAAGTTATGTTGGTTAAGCACTCAGGGCACTCCGACTATCTATCGGACATCAACTCATGTCTAACTGCCTATCTAACTAGGGTATCAACAGTCTTATTAAACTTCCTACTTACAATTTGAAAATGTATAGTATTTAAAAAAATGACCGCTTTCAAAAATTTAAGAGGTTTGAGTGAATAATTTAGGAATTAGATGAATACAAATCAATGAGAAAGAATTTAAATTAAGTAAAATGTTATTTTGCCAAAATATTTTGAATTGATTGCTCAATCTCAAACATATATAAACAAAGATCTTGTTTATTTTAGTCAGATGGAATTAGGCTTAGGCTTGCAACATGATTCCAACTCTCAAGAAGGATTGTCACACCTTGCCCAAAAATAATAATGAAACTCATATCCTTTTTGCAGCGATATTAGTTCGGAAGTCCTATGACAAATAAAGAAGATGTTCAGAGTTGCCACTACATTTTATATGGAAAATGAGGGAAAACAAAGTAAAAAATATTGGGAGTTCACAGTGAAAATTTGAGTGATCATTCAAGTCAAATAAATAGGAAAATAAAAGAACACTCCCAGGGAGTTCAAGTTCAAAATTATTGTTGCTTTTGGGGAACGATGAGCACCCACATATTGCCTGGAAAAAACCCGGTATCGAGCCGTTTTCATGCAATTTGAAGAAAGATTGGTTTCAGGATGATAAAAGTGAGATAACAAAGGAAAATAGTAAAAGAATGTTATTTATTGGTGGGTGGGATTTTAGGGTTGAAGATATCGACAACTTTCCCAGCACCTCAAGACCTCCAATAGTAGATATCTTGCATGGGTGATTAGGATCAATTTTTAGGATGTGCTAGAGGATCATAAGAAGATATGAGCATAGAACAATATCTGATATTGAACATATATGAATACTTAAAATAAGAAAAGTGGATATAGAAGATAAAACTTTTGAAGTGAATAATAGTTAGAAGCAATGTAATATTACCATTCTAGTGGCCTAACATCATTAATAGAGAAGGTGGTGTCATAAGAAGAATCATTTGATCACTAATAATGAGGAATGTAAAGAGAGACTTAGTTCGGTCCTCTGGTTTCAAGAGATTCGAAATGGCCCAAATTCGGTAGATATGAGGGAATATTTAGAGGTGGATATTAGTGTTCGGTGTTGTAGATAGAACCTTTTGGAAAAGATTGTGGATCATCCGTATGTGCCATGTCTGTGGGGTGCACGGATGAGGTAATCTACAATGTAGCAAGTGGCAAATGTCTCAGATCTGTGGGGTGACCAGGGTTGGATAAAATCCATTTCTCGATTGTCAAGTAATTTTAGGAATCTTTTGCAAAAAATTGAAGAACAATATGGAGAGAGATAATTTATATTATTTCTCATATTTATCATAAAAAAGCAATTGAATATCAGTGTGGGAAAAGGGATATTTCATTCACAATGGTTCAACAAGGCAATTAATGAAAAAGAGCTTACAAAAAGAAAATTTTAAAGAGCAAATTACACTTTTGGACTAAAAATAAGGTTTCTTTAAAGAAAGATGTAGTGGATGAAAATAGGTGTATTAAACATGTGTAAAAATCTGATACAAATGTGGTAAAAAGGTAAATATGGAAAATGTGGACAATGTGGAATGACTAGATTACTAGATAGAGAAGTGACCTTAATTTTGAATATATGATGAATTGCAAAAATAAGGTGTTGATCATTTCCCCCTGTAAAGATTCTTCCCCTTGTTTTGAATTTTTATTGTTGTTTCCTTTTCCTTATCATGTTGGTTCCATCAACATAAGTCAGTGGTATCATCTTTCACCTATTTATTGCTAAGTTAATTCTGCAATAAAACAACTTTATGTTAGGAAATTTATAAGATAAAGAAAATTCAGCCTAAATACATATAAAATTAATATTATTTATGCACAAGGGCTAATTTAGGCAATTTAGCTAAAATTCTCGTATAACATATGAATATGAGAGAAATCGTCCAATAACATGCCTAGATATGTCCCAATTTTGGTAGATAAATCATGTGCATCACTTGCCCACAGATAACATGATGTGTTACCTGAACTTAGGTTGAGCTCTTGTTTTATGGACCCACTTTCTAAAACATTTTCCTCATTATCCTTTTACATGTAGTGGAAAATCAGATTTTTTTCTTTTACTAACCCTTCCATCAACACCCATATATTCACTTTATTTAGTAGCCAAAGTTTGCACAATTGAACCATTCATAGAGAAGGAAGTTCTCTTTTCTTGGGTTGATGATCATTATCATCATGTTATTATATTTAATCTCTCTTTTGCATTTAGCTTTCTTGTTATTTTGCACCACTGTACACATATGACCCCAATCTTAAAAATATATTTCATGAACCTCATCGGGATTTACTATAACAAAATGGGTGTCTCATGCTATCTCTCTCGTCCCCATTTATAACATGATTCCTTATCTCATCTTTTGTTGACATCTTTCTTTTTCCACTTGCTTTATGAGTCATTTGTCACATTTTCCTTATAAGTAGTGTGGCATCTCTAGCTTTTTTTTCATCCCGATTGTTCCATTGGAATCCACCCATTCCTTTTGTTCAAAATTTGAAAGCATGTCGAAATTGTCGTGACCCTTCTTTGAGAAGCATGGCTGCCAACCATTTTAGAGAAATCCTAAACTATACTCAGATTAGGAAACCAAACAATAAAATTTTAGAAAACATTATTAATGCGGTATACAAAAAGCATAGGTAAATATTTCCTTTATATTCTTCATAAAACATTATAACCAGTATCTTATCAGTGACAAAAAATTCATTCATCACAAATCATATTCAAATCTATTAAAACTAGAATCAAGTTCTATTTCTAATATGTAGTTCATTTTACATAATCAACATGTACATGAAAGAAAGAAGTCAATTTACAACCCATCTCAGGAAATAGAGAGTACATGCATAGTCTAGTCTAGATCAATCTCTTTACATCTTTTTGTCACGGCCTCTCCGCTAGATAGAATTATGCCTGAAAAAATTTGAAGCAACCTTACGAGAATCATATAGAGCCCCACTGAGTGGATACCTCCCACTCAATCTAGGTACATGCATTAGTATTAGATTAAGTATATTAAAGGTTTCCCTAAAAAGTTTAATAGATAGTTCTAGCATTTGAACAAATCTAGTTTAAGACAACGATGTGCCATCATCTACACAACAAAATCCACTAGGGAGGAATCATAGACTTTAACATCTAACAATTATCAATCAATTATAAACAAGTGAATTGATTGAGTATAGAAGGCATCAGTCACAAAGAGTGGAGTTTTTAATCATTAATCCAAACCAATTACAATGAATATAAAGTAAATTTCATATTTTAGAGGATTATTAAATTAAAACAAGAAGTAAACTTGAAGAAGGAAACTGAACAAGAAAGTAATTCACAAAAAAGGAAAATAAGTTATCAGGAGACTAATACTAAATAAGAAAGTAAGCAAGAGTATAGGAAATCATTTAAAAATTAATTACAGTTAATGGGATTCGTTTAAAATCTTAGTTTCACACCCACAAGCCTTCATAATTATCTTAGCCACTTCTAATTCTTTTTTAAATAGATTTTTGATTAGGGTCGTGTAGATCTACTCCTTTTAGAGATAGATTTCATGATCAAGTTATTCATAAATTTGGAGTCTCTATTTTCTGTAGGTCATGGTTCAATCATCCAACAAGTTTCTATTTGGAGTCTAATCAAGAAACTTATAAGCCTCATCTAATTTTTTTGGTCCACATGTCTGGGGTCTCATCGTCATGAAAAGTAACAGTCATGAAGAATAAATGATCATTTCATAATTCACATTCTTAAATGAATGACGACACATCTTTTATTTAATTAATGGAATAATGTTTGCTATGACAAGTTACAGACTTATGGGGCTACTCCCCATGTCCCAGCTGTGGAAGGACTACTCCATATCTCTCATAGAATGAAAAACAAGCATTGGAAAATGAGAACTCATGTTGATATTAAGACTTGCAGACTCTGTCTCACATTTTCTTAATCCGTTCTCCCGGACAAGGTTCAGAGATGATACGTGGGTTTCTAGAAAACATGGGATGTCTTTTTCTGGATCCCCCCTCCTTTTATAGTAGAGGAAGCACCCTGGGAACCCTAGAAAAGGTCCTAGTGGATAAAAAATCCTAGAGTCAATGTGCCATCGATTGATTGGATATCCAGTCAGTCGACTGACTTATTTGCTACATTATTATCAAGCAATGAAAGTGTTACTATTTGACTTGATATTCATCTTTGGGAAAACCCAGTTGACCAGTTCAAGGTGAGTTGACCAATTCGATCATGTGAAATATGCCTTCATTAATAGGTTTGAGTCAAGTGATTGGATGGCCAGTCGACCTATTGGTGATTTGCGGCTTCTTCCAATCTTCTATTGATTCGATCGACTAGAGCGGGCGAGTTAACCGACTAGACTTTTGGGAGGCTTATGGAAGCCTTTTAATCTTCATATTTCTTATGAAAATGAAGTGCATTCATGGATTGGGTTAGAAGGATGGGGAATGATCATAAAACCTACAAAATGTGAATAAAAATAATAAGAAATCTAATTAAGGACATAAAAGCAAGAAAATGGAAAGCAGTTTCTAAATTGAGAAATAAACAACACAAAGTCTGACATAAATGACCTACAAGATGCTATAAAAAAGGAATGAGTATTCATTCATCAATATACCCCAAACTTGATCATTTCTCACCCTCGAGCAATACAAAATCATAGAAACCCACCAATTTATACTGACACCTTGTTCACCTAGCTTGCATATAGCCACCTTTTCCTCACCATCTTTCAAGGCCAAGTGACCTTAATTTCTAGGAACCACAAAAACACAATATTCCAACATTTCTCACACAAATTTTCTTCACAAGTTGCTTTTGTTTCTAACTTGCTAGGAAAAAGATGTTACATATCTTCTTCTATAAGTATTTGTGCATATTCTTATGAGAGTTTGCACAAGACTATGGTTTTAATTTTAGTGAGTTTTGGGGTATGGAGATTCCCCTAGGTATAAGAAATAAGTAAAGGGATGTGACCTCTCCTCTATTTGAGTCAAGATCTTCTATTTCTTTGTTTGGAATTACATTGATTTCATGTTTTGCTATGTACTTTGGCATGTTTTCTTGGTGGTGTGCCCCTACTAAATTTACGAGGGGTACCTAAGAAGGTGATTTAGAGGGAGGAAGGGGTGTTCCACCCCAATCTTAGAGTTGGGCACACATTCTTTTGGCCTTTTGACTTTCTTTTTGTTTTTGACAAGAGGTAAGAAGGTGGTGGAAGAAGTGTAGAAAAGTTGATCTTATGCATTCTTGTTTTTTTTTGGACTTTAGTGCTTTAGGAGTATTATACCATCAATTCAAACCATTCTATAACAAGAAAAATTCTATAAACTTAACTAGCTAATTCCACAAGTCTAATAAAGATACATTGTGTTTGGTTTGTGTCTATCAATTCAGGCCAACTTTTCTAAGGAATAATGTTAATTAAGCTCTTAGATGATGGATGATTTTCTAACACAAATGGTATTATAATAATATCACAAGATATTCACTTTAGGGAAGGGTATATATTGAATACATGCACATAAAATTACTAGCAGACTAGATGAAGGCCATATTGCACACAAAGAAAATGAAATAAAAGAAAACAAAACTACATGCAAGTAAACATAAAATGATGGATATGTTGGAATAAGGGAGGATAGAGGATGTGGAAAATGGTACTTACCCCTCACCTCCACCCTAAACTTTAAGTTTTACTTGTCTCAAGAAAATTCTGAATCTGAGATGGAGAGAAGAAAATCACTAGGGGTGGAGAATGAGGTAGGAGATGAGCATATGAAGAGCCAGTCTCATAGTATTCACATCCCCAATACTGGGATTCGGGGTTGGGGGTGAGCCTAGTGAGACCCATACTACTCATAGAAATACCAGGGTGGGCATAGTGTCCATGGTCAACATGTCAGTGCTTTTGGGAGTGTTTCATAAAATAGAGGTGGTTGAGGATGTGGTTCAATGCTTCTTCTCACGCTATATGCGTTGTTGGGACTATTGGATGTGGTCCAACTACTGGCTCTTGTAGAAGTTGTAAGGTATGCCAGGACCTTCATCCTTAGTAGTGTGCCTCCGAGTGCATTTTGGTGGAAAAGGAGGAGGAGGGCCGATCTCATTGCCATTTTCCTCCAGAGAGACACTTCTACAATGGGTGGTGAGCTCGGGGATGACATTCTCTAGAACTGTGTTCTCATGGAGGAATCGATGTATCTGGTCTCGTAGGTTCTACAGAAAATAACATAGGGTCGTTGTTGCAAACACTGAGTGGAAGGGTAGGTGATAACCTCCAATTTTGGGTTGTTATCTTAGTCTTTTCTTCATTTTTCCACACTCTTTCTCAATTAAAATTAGACATAATCCCTCAATATCCCCTCTTATTGCAAATATACTATTAGACTAACTTTTCCCCTTTCTACTTGCAGAAAAAGACACAAAAAATCATACAAGACTCAATCGGTCCCGAGACCGCATGGAGTCACACGGTCCTAAGACCGCATGAAGCCAATCGGTCCCAAGACCGCAGGGAGTCACACGGTCCCAAGACCGCATGAAGCCAATCGATCCCGAGACCGCATGGAGTCACACGGTCCCAAGACCGCATGAAGCCAATCTGTCCCGAGACCGCATAGAGTCACACGGTCCCAAGACCGCTTGAAGCCAACTGGTCCCGCGACCGCATGGTCCAAATGGTCTTGAGGTCCAAATGGTCTTGAGGTCCAAACGGTCTTGAGGTCCAAATGGTCTTGAGGTCCAAACGGTCTTGAGGTCCAAACGGTCTTGAAGCCCCAACGGTCTTGAGATCCAAACGGTCTTGAGGTCCAAACGGTCTTCAAACCGTTTGGATTTCACTTAAGGCCTATAAATAAGACCCCAAGGGTCCTCCAAAAGGGGAGAAAGTTTCAAACGTCCAGAGGCTGCCTCTATCACTCCAGAGCAAATCCGACTTCCATCCTCCACCCAGGGGCTGCCAGTCTGACATCCACACTCCATCTCAAAGTTGTTTTCTCTCTCTCTGCCAAAGAAGGTGGGAAGAGGGGACCTCATCATCAAGCAACCTGTGAAGCTAGAAGATCGTCTCTCTCTCTCCAAGGGGTTGACTTTCCTCTCTCCTTTGTGGGGATGACGCTCTCTCTCTCTTCTTGCCTCCTTCTTTGTCCTAGTTATGAGCGAGTAGTCTCTCTCACTGAGGTGCGGGGAGTAGCCCCGCTACCCATGTTTTCATATCATGTAATGTAATCCATAGTTTGCAATATAGAGATTTTATCTTTTCAGTTCAACATCAAACGTTTAATGAATGATTGTTGCCTGATCACCAACTTGTGTTATCTTTTATCTTTTAGTATGAATTGTCTACATTTATACTATTAGATTTGAAACTCGTTTGTATGTTGGTTCTTGGTGCATGTATCCACCATGCATCTGTTTTGGTATCTAGGAGTGTCTTTCAAGAAGTGGAGTAAACTCACTCCCATCGTTGTACTTTCATGCTATGAAATGGAATCAGTTGACGTATGAAAGTAAAACCTTGATGAATCGTGGAACACACTTTGCAAAGGGAATGATGCAAAGTAGTTGACCATTCATTCGGGGATGGCTGACTGTGGAACATTCCCGCACTTCTCGTAGTTAGTTCTCCAAAAGGAAACTAAGTCTACAAAGATACTAACTGACTAAACTCTTATTGCAGGTTGTGTTTTATTTTGCATGTCTTGATCCATGTGTAGTGGCGGTGAAAACCGATCACACCCTAGTGACTCCTTATCATTGTTTAACTTCCTTAAATTTACTTGCTTGCTTTACTTTATATGTTCTTAGTTTAAAACAACCAAACCAAACTTTCGATCTAAGTACCTACTATTAAGAGATTAAGTGAAGTTCTAACGTTTTTCATCTTATTGTTCACAACAAGACCGTTGTCCCGTGGATTCGACCCTTAACAATACTACGATAAGACTTCCACGTATCTCAGCACACGTGGGTGGAGTTCTCAATCTAGTATAAGCAAGGATAAACTTAAAGACTTACCATCTTTAGGATTTTTAGTTGGTGCATGCAATTCCACGTAAGTGGAAGCTCCATCGAAAATTGGCGCCATTGTCGGGGACAACAGAACGTTTTAATTTCATGTAGTATCTTGCTAGTTGGTTAGGGTTTTACACTTTCTTTTAATCATTAGTCCATATCTTCTTGAATACACTATATCTTTGGCATCATCTAAAAGGTGTATTCTTTTCTCTACTCAGGTAGAAAACGTGTATGCGATCATCGCATAACCTTAGATTCTCCCCTGATCCAGAGTACAAATCTGAGGTAGAGAGAAGCTTCCATCACCACATCAGACTCAATCACCAAAGAGCCAGGCAAATGGTTGAAGATCAACTCCAGGCTGCATTGGTGATGGAGAGGGTCAATGACGCCATTGCCGCTTAAAGAGCACAACTCATCACTGATACTCGTGCTCAGATTCAATCGGAGATTCGTGCAGAAGAACAGGCCCGCATCCGAGCTGAAAATGAGGCAGCAAACCAAGCTGCTCAGTTGGAACTAAGGAACAAGCAGTTGAGGGAGTATGTTGTCCCCAAGAACTATGAAGACAACCATCTGGTTCGACCTCTAATCATCAACATACCCAACTTTGAGATCTGAACCCAATGGATTCAGATCATGCAGGGCATCTCATTCTCTGGAGGTTCTGGAGATGACTGTATGGATCATCTGAAGAAGTTCAAGGCACTGTGCCGACTGGTCCCACGGGCCGGAGTTGCCTTCGACGCAATAATGTTGCATCCATTTCACTTCACTCTGTCTGGGAGAGCTCTGAGCTGGTATAACTCTCTTGACATGGAGTCGTTAATCACCACATGGGCTCCCCTAGAAGAAAAGTTCCTGGAGAAGTTCTTCCCCCCTTCACTAACTTACGAGATCAGGGGGAAGATTAATCACTTCTCTCAACTTTCCAGAGAATCGCTTGCTGAAGCATGGGAAAGGTTCAAAGAGCTTCTGCGAAAGTGTCCTCATCACGGCATCTCCCAAAACCAACTAACAGAAACATTCTATAGGGGAGTGAGTGATGCCATCAAGTAGTTTCTGGATTCTTCATCTGGAGGAAACTTTATGAGAAAGAACTACGAGGATGCCTGGAAAATGGTCACACTCGAAGCTGAGAAACAGTCCAACTGGGGACGATCAGCTGGCAAAGGAGTTCTCAAGGTCTATAAAGCCGAAGAATCAATGGAGATGAAGGCTATTGCTGAAGCCTTAAAGACCATAGCTCATAAGCAACAAGCTCTTGAAACTTCTCTTGGAGAATTTGACAAGAAGAAAAACCTTCAGGTCCAACAGGTCAAAGTTGCCATAGGAACCTATGAAGCCTGCCATGCATCTGATCATCCAACTCTTTCATGCGGTTTGCTTTACAACGTGATGATGGATATGCATCTACCACCACAAAAGTTCGAACAAATCATGGAACATCCTGAAGAGCAATTGCCAGAACAAGTCAATTCTATTCATTCCATTCCTGGACAAGTTTATTATAATCCTAACCAACCAAGAAACCACCTAGGATTTCAATATGGGAACCCTGCTGGGACTGCAAATCCACAACACCAGACACAGGGCGGCTCCTCCAGTAGGTTACTACCATGATTTCCAAGCAACATCAATCAAAATCAGGGGAACCCCATAAATAACTTCCCGAGATCCAACTACCCCAGGAATCCATCCGCCTACTATCAGTGTACTCATCCTCCTCTACATCCACAGTTGCACCCTCAGTTGCAGCAACCTCAGTTAGTGCTGCCTCCACGACAACCACGACAAGGACAACAACAACTTCCTCAGAAAAATACTCCTTCTCCACCAAAAGATGAGATGACTTTGATAAGGCAGATGATGCAATCCCAACAAACTATGCTCGCTAATCAAAAAGATTAGCAAAAGGCAGTAGAAGCTCAACTAGCCCAAATTGCTGCACAACTGAAGCCTCCAGCAGGCACATTTGCTGGGCAGCCTGAATCGGACCCTAAACATGGACAGAATAGGCCTGAATAGTTGAATGTTGTTACTACGAGATCTGGACGCACCCTCCATGAAACTACAAGGATCACTCTTGATGATGATAATACACCTTCCTTTATGCCAAATGAGAGCCTGAAGCCAGGAACAGAGAAGTCCACAGAGAGCGTGCAGGGCAAAGAAAAAGAACAAGTGTCCACAAAGCCAGAAATCTTGCAGTATAAACCAAGGATCCCATATCCGGGAAGACTGCGAGAAATGAAAATGGATACCAGGTTCCAAAATTTCAAGGAGGCGATGAAGAAACTTTACATTGATATCCCACTCCTTGATTCTCTCTCTGAGGTACCGGCTTGGGCTAAATACCTCAAAACCCTGTTATCAAGGAAGTACATCATGGAGGAACAAGAAACCGTCAAACTTGCCCAAACCACCTCTGATATCATCCTCAATAAAATGCCAAAGAAGAAGAAGGACCTAGGTTCCTTCGGCATTCAATGCTGTATTGGAAATGCATCAACTAAAAAGGGATTAGCTGACCTAGGGGTCAGCATATCCATTATGCCCTATTCTATGTGAAAACGATTAGGTTTCACCAAATTTCTGCCCACAACAATGAAAATTCAATTAGCTGACTCTACCATCACCACACCTCTTGGAATTATTGAAGATATTCTAGTTAGGATAAGCAAAGATGCCTATGTCCCGTGCAACTTTGTCATCATGGACATCAAGGAAGATCTGAGATACCCGATACTTTTTGGAAGACCTTTCCTCGCCATAGCTAGGGCGCTTATTGATGTTGAAGCTGGCACCATCATTCTAAGACTCAGAAAATAAGCAATTCAATTCCGAGTTCTCAATAGCATGAAAGGCCCCAACATTCAAGAGGAGGTCTTTCTTTTAGATGCAATACAAAAAATGTCTCAATTAGAAATATTTGAGCCATCGAACAAGTTAGAGAATGTTCTAACCAACCTAGAAGTCAAATTCTCTGCAAATCAATTGGTTCAACAGTGTCTGCAACACTTAGAAAAGGACAAAGAAGCACCGACGGTCACCTTTGAGGAACTCAAGGCTGTCACCATTTTAGAAGAAACAGAGTCACCTAAGGCTCCTGAGATGAAGACTCTACCCATGGGACTAAAACATGTCTTCTTGGATGAGAAAAAATTATGTCCGGTTATCATCAGTTCCACCCTAACAGAAGACCAGGAAGAAAGGCTTCTGGATGAGCTGAAGAAACACAAAAAGGCCATTGGGTATAAGATAACTGACTTGGCGGGCATAAATCCAGCCCTATGCATGCACAGACTACCCACGGTCGAAGAATTTAAGCCATCACGCAAACATCAGAGGAAGCTAAACCCTAATCCCAAAGAAGTGGTTCGCCTTGAAGTCCTCAAATTACTAGAAGCCAGCATAATCTACCCAATCTCTGACTCCCAATGGGTCAGCCTCGTCCAAGTAGTTCCTAAAAAGGGAGGCACTACTGTTGTGCTTAATGACAAAAATGAGTTAATACCCACCAGGACGGTGACAGGGTAAAGGATGTGCATCGACTATAGAAAATTAAACAAATCCACGCGGAAAGATCACTACCCTCTGCCCTTTCTCGATGAGGTCCTAGAACGTTTAGCCCATCAGAAATACTTCTACTATCTAGATGGTTATTCCGGGTTCTACCAAATACCCATACACCCGGAAGACCAAGAGAAAACTACCTTCACCTGCCCTTTTGGAACCTATGCTTTTAGAAGAATGCCTTTCGGGTTGTGTAATGCACCCGCTACTTTCCAAAGGTGAATGTCCACCATTTTCGCAGGATTAACAGAATCCATAATGGAAGTGTTCATGGATGATTTCTCAGTTTACGAAGATTCTTTCGATAACTGTCTAATCAACCTTGGACAAGTTTTACAACAATGCGAGGAAATGAACCTTATATTGAATTGGGAAAAATGTCATTTCATGGTAACTGAAGGTGTCGTCCTCGGGCACAGAGTGAGTGACAGAGGGATCGAGGTCGATAAGGCAAAAATCGATGTTATCTCGAAGCTGTCGCCACTGAAAGATATAATAGGAGTATGGGCTTTCTTGGGTCATGCGGGGTTCTACAGAAGATTTATTAAGGATTTCTCAAAAATAGAAAAACCCATGACCCAACTCCTGACTAAAGATACTAAGTACATCTTTAACCAATACTGCTTGCAAAGTTTCTCAACTCTAAAAAATGCTTTAATTTCTGCACCTATTCTGAGATCCCCAGATTGGTCGCTACCATTTGAAATCATGTGCGACACAAGCGATTACGCCATAGGAGATGTATTAGGACAGCAGATCGACAAGAAACCTTATGTAATTTACTACGCTTCTAAAATGCTAGATGAAGCACAGAAGAACTACACTACTACAGAGAAGGAGTTTGTGGCTGTCATCTACGCGTTTGATAAATTCCGCTCCTATTTGATTGGATCCAAGGTCATCCTCTACACTGACCACTCCGCCATTCGATACCTAATTCAGAAGCAAGATGCCAAATCCAGACTTATCCGCTGGGTGTTGATGCTTCAGGAATTCAATTTGGAAATTAAAGATAAAAGAGGAGTGGAAAACATCGTAGCTGACCATCTCAGTCATATTGAAGTGGAAGATGAAGATAAAATCCCTATCCGAGACTCTCTTCCTGACGACCAACTAATGAAGGTTACCCATGGATTCCCTTGGTATGCGGACATTGTCAATTATCTAGCTACAGGAATCATTCACCCCTCCGCTTCCTACCATGACAAAAGGAAATTTTTCCATGATATAAAGCAATATTATTGGGATGAACCTTATCTGTTTCACCTATGTGCTGACGGACTTTTCTGTCGGTGCTTGCCGGAAGAAGAGATTACCCCCGTCCTAGAGCATTGCCGTTCAGGACCCACGACGGGGCACATGAGTGCAAAGAAAACCACTATAAAAGTTCTACAATTAGGCTTCTTCTGGCCAACCACAACAAAGGAATCCTATGATTATGTGAAATCTTGTAATAAATGTCAATTTTCTGGTAGCATATCCAAAAGGAATGAAATGCCCCTCACAATGTGGCAGGAAATTGAACTTTTTGATGTATGGGGGTAGACTATATGGGCCCCTTTCCTTCTTCCTATGGTTTCTCCTACATCCTGGTTGCGGTGGACTATGTCTCAAAATGGGTCGAAGCTATACCCACTATTTCTAGCGATTCCAAACCAGTTATTAAATTGTTTAAAGATATCATCTTCCCCAGATTTGGAGTCCCCAGAACTGTCATATCAGATGGCGAGACCCAATTTTTGGAATGAAGTTTTGAAGCCCTATTGAAAAAATACAGAGTCAATCACAAAATAGCCACGCCTTACCATCCACAGACTAGTGGTCAGGTCGAGGTATCAAATAGACAACTAAAGGCGATCCTAGAAAAAATAGTTAATAGAAACCATACTGACTGGTCCACCAAGCTTCCCGATGCCCTTTGGGCTTATCGAACAGCCTATAAAACACCAATCGGGACAACCCCGTTCCGTTTAGTATATGGGAAGTCATGCCATCTTCCAGTAGAACTGGAACACAAAGCTTGGTGGGCCATCAAACAACTAAATTTTGATCTTAAAAGTGCCGGACAAAACAGACAACTCCAGTTATAGGAGCTAGAGGAGCTCCGAATGACCTCTTATCAAAGTGCCAGGATTTATAAGGAGCAAACTAAAATGTGGCACGACGGTCATCTTAAGAGGAAAGACATCACCATCGGCGACAAAGTACTCCTTTTCAACTCCAAGCTCAAGTTGTTCCCTGGAAAACTCCGAACAAAATGGTTCGGGCCCTTCACCATAAAGCATATATACCCAACTGAAGCTGTCATAATTGTCGACAATAACGGAGGAGAAAAGACGGTCAATGGCCATTGATTGAAAACATACTACACTCCAGCAGATAAAATTCTGAGACAGACCATTGAAATCAGAGACGCCACAACATCAGCATAACAACATCTCAGCTTCGTCAAGCCAGCGATGTAAAACCCAGGTGTTACTTGGGAGGCAACCCAAGATCTGAGTTTCTTCTTTTATTTTCTATTCTTCTCATTAACTTAGGTTTGTCTTTCTGAAAAATATAAAAATTCACATAACCAAAATAAAAATACAAAAATCAAAATAACAACCCTTCCAAACAGTCCTGAAACCGTTTGGAGCCAAACGGTCTTGAAACCGTTTGGAGCCAAACGGTTCCTAAACCGTTTGGCCAAATGGAAACTCCGAACAAAATGGTCCGGGCCCTTCACCATAAAGCATATATACCCAACTGGAGCTGTCATAATTGCCGAAAAAAATGGAGGAGAAAGGACGGTCAATGGCCATCGATTGAAAAAATACTACACTCCAGCAGATAAAATGCCGAGACAGACCATTGAAATCAGAGACGCCACAACATCAGCATAACAACATCTCACCTTCGTCGAGCCAGTGACGTAAAACCCATGCGTTACTTGGGAGGCAACCCAAGATCTGAGTTTCTTCTTTTATTTTCTATTCTTCTCATTAACTTAGGTTTCTCTTTCCGAAAAATATAAAAATTCACATAACCAAAACAAAAATACAAAAATCAAAATAACAACCCTTCCAAACGGTCTTCAAACCGTTTGGAGCCAAACGGTCCTGAAACCGTTTGGAGCCAAATGGTCTTGAAACCGTTTGGAGCCAAATGGTTGCTAAACCGTTTGAGCTAGGGTTTTTGCGAGGTCAACCCCCCCCGAATCCTATAAATATAACCCCCACCCTCCTTCTTTCTTTCGACTCCCGAGCCTTCTGAAACCCTTGCGCAATCGTTGTTCCATCGCCCCTGTTCTTCTTTCCCGCGCTTCTTGCAACCTTTCCTTCTGCCACCGTCACCGACACCTCCCCCTTGCGCGCCGCCACTTGCACTACCTTGCCAACATCGCTGCAACGCCTTCATCACCTCCTCAGATAGCCGCAAGGTAACCCACCCCGCCGCGTCGTCAGTGACTCCATCTATATACCGCCGCCATTTTCACCTTAGCCAACGTCTTCTTCGCCTCAGCAGCTCCCTTAGCCAGCCTTCTCGGCGTCGCCGCGGCTGTCGTCATTTTATCAGTGCCGCCGCTATGACCTTCGTGCTAATCGTTCTTATCATCGTCTTCATCACCTGGTGTTCCCTGACGCTCTTCCTTCCAAACGGTCTTAAATCCATTTGGGACCAAACGGTCTTCAAACCGTTTTGAACCAAACGGTCTTGAAACCGTTTGGGACCAAACAGTCTTGAAATTGTTTGAGGCCAAACGGTCTTCAAACCATTTGGAACCAAACGGTCCTGAAACCGTTTGGGACTAAACGGTCTTAAAATCGTTTGGGACCAAACGGTCCTGAAACCATTTGATCTTTTCAAAATCGCTTGCTTTTAAGAAAAACACATAAACACATCTTTTATTTTAAATAAACTTCTCTTTCTAACACATGACTATCTTTCTTTCAGTAATGGAATCACCAGCAAAGCAACCCACCGGATGTGAGGATGCTCCCTTCTGGACACCAGAGGAACTCATAGCGGACCGAGACAAGCTTCAAAAGATCATAGATAACTACAACGCGACTAGAAAGGCCCCTCCAAATGTCAAAATCATGGCGGTTCTATGTGAAATTGACCGCATCAACAAATGCCTAGCCGAGGCACATGAAGAAGAAGTGGAAGAAATTTCTTCCGATGATGATGAAGGCTCAGAATAATAAAACACTAAAAGCCATGAGCACTGGCTGCTTCTGGCAACAAACCTACACGAAGGAACGAATATCATCTACAACAGTTCCGACAGCCAGTTCAACCAAAAGCAGAAGAAATATGTAGTGACACCAAAGACGCCCACAGAGGAAGTGGAGAAGGATTGTGTAGATAGATTAATCAATGTTCTAAGTCAGCACATAAGGGCATATGGCAAAGAACACTTTCATCGCCCATCTTTTAACCACAAATTCCCCCAACAAATTTTGGAATCAAATGACTGCGACTTCCACATCCTCTACTGGATGTACACAATCATGGCCCTTGAAAAACTAGTATAGGATACGACAGACGTCGATTACCACGCCTTACGTGGAAAGTTTGTTGCCAATCTCCTTCGCACACATGGCACAAATAAAGGACTAACAGACACCTGATGCCCTTGTCCCTGTACATCTCAGCCTATTTCCTTTGACACTCTGAGGACAGAGTGCGTGATTAGTTAGGGGGGAGTACACTGGACAAGGGCGAGGTATCAATTCTAAATCCTTCCCTTTCTATCTTCTTTTCAGTTTCTATATAATTTTTTTTCTTAAAATTTCTTTGCTCATACTTAGTTTTTGCTTTAATTTCTTCCCTGATAATAAAACCTACCTGGAACAAAGTCATCCCCAGCTAACTTTAGAATCCAGTAGCCCTCAAGAGCAACAACAAAAATAGCACATAGAAATGCAATGGCGAGTTAATAAATCATCTTCACTCAATTTTCATGCTTCTGCTTCAATTCTATATCTGACTCTCTACAGGACAACATCAGGGCTGCAATTAGCCAAAACAATCTCAAGGACGAGAGGGACATCAGGTGACATCCAAATCATGAAGCCTTGCAAGTGGACCACTAGTAGAAACCAAATAAGTGCATGTCGAACAACTCTATGAACAGTTTTCTTCTCTCCAAATAAAAGAGGATTGGCCGCCCAAACTAAAATCCCTAAATATCCAAATACCAACCTGTAAGTTTGTGAATAAAAGCCAGAGTGTTGAATAAAACCATGAGAGTTGTGTCATAAATAAGGATCTACATGAAGAACCAATAAAGGTATCGCCCGATCGGTACATCCAGCTGCCCTCACAAAGGTAGATGTGTCGTGCCCGGTAGTGAAACCCTAAGGTATCTAAATATATGAAAGGCTGATAAAGGACTCGCCCGGTCGGTACATTCAGCTGCCCTCAAGAAGGAAGATGTATCGTGCCCGGTAGTGAGATCCTAAAAGCATAGACAACCCCTCCCCCACTTGAAGGGGGAGTTACACACTAAGCCTTTAGCCAACCCTAATACCCACTCTAGTTTCCAGTAGGATCTTCAGAGGAGTATAAAACTGATTAGAGTCAACGACATGCACCGAATAAAGAAAAAAAGTGGTCCCAACGCGGGCTAAGATATGGAAGAAACCTGAGATCCAAGCAACTCTCAATACCTGAAAGAGTTAAGGCAAAAAGCCCCAATATGACCTTGGGAGAACTCAGGTTGAGAATTGAAGCAAGAGTATGGAAATCTTAACTAAATAAAATCGCCTCGCCATTACATGCCTCAGCTCTATCTAACTTGAGGACAAGCCAGACTCTAAGTTAGGGGGGGTGATAACCTCCAATTTTGGGTTGTTATCTTAGTCTTTTCTTCAATTTTCCACACTCTTTCTCAATTAAAATTACACATAATCCCTAAATATCCCCTCTTATTGCAAATATACTATTAGACTAATTTTTCCCCTTTCTACTTGCAGAAAAAGGCACAAAAAATCATAAAAGACTCAATTGGTACCGAGACCGCATGGAGTCACACGGTCCCAAGACCGCATGGAGTCACACGGTCCCAAGACCGCATGAAGCCAATCAGTCCCAAGACCGCATGGAGTCACATGGTCCCAAGACCGCATGGAGTCAATCTGTCCCGAGACCGCATGGAGTCACACGGTCCCAAGACCGCGTGAAGTCAATCGGTCCCGAGACTGCATAGAGTCACACGGTCCCAACATCGCATGGAGCTAACTGATCCCGAGACTGCATGGTCCAAATGGTCTTGAGGTCCAAATGGTCTTGAGGTCCAAATGGTCTTGAGGTCCAAACGGTCTTGAGGTCCAAACGGTCTTGAAGCCCAAATGGTCTTGAGATCCAAACGGTCTTGAGGTCCAAATGATCTTCAAACCATTTGGACTTCACTTAAGGCCTATAAATAAGACCCCAAGGGTCCTCCAAAAGGGGAGAATGTTTCAGACGTCCAGAGGCTGCCTCTATCACTCCAGAGCAAATCCGACTTCCATCCTCCACACAGGGGCTGCCGGTATGAGATCCACACTCCATCTCAAAGCTGCTTTCTCTCTCTCCGCTAAAGAAGGTGGGAAGAGGGGACCTCATCATCAAGCAACCTGTGAAGCTAGAAGATCATCTCTCTCTCTCTCCAAGGGGTTGACTTTCCTCTCTCCTTTGTGGGCATGACGCTCTGTCTCTCACTTCTTGCCTCCTTCTTTGTCCTAGTTATGAGCGAGTAGTCTCTCTCACTGGGGTGCGGGGAGTAGCCCTGCTACCCATGTTTTCATATCATGTAATGTAATCCATAGTTTGCAATATAGAGATTTTATCTTTCCAGTTCAACATCAAACGTTTAATGAATGCTTGTTGCCTGATCACCAACTTGTGTTATCTTTTATCTTTCAGTATGAATTGTCTACGTTTATACTATTAGATTCGAAACTCATTTGTATGTTGGTTCTTGGTGCATGTATCCACCATGCATCTGTTTCGGTATCTAGGAGTGTCTTTCAAGAAGTGGAGTAAACTCACTCCCATCGTTGTACTTTCATGCTATGAAATGGAATCAGTTGACGTATGAAAGTACAACCTTGATGAATCGAGGAACACACTTTGCAAAGGGAATGATGCAAAGTAGTTGACCATTTGTTCAGGGATGGATGACTTTGCAACATTCCCACACTTCTTGTAGTTAGTTCTTCGAAAGGAAACTAAGTCTACAAAGATACTAACTGACTAAACTCTTGTTGTAGGTGGTGTTTTATTTTGCATGTCTTGATCAATGTTTAGTGGCGGTGAAAACCGATCACACCCTAGTGAATCCTTATCATTGTTTAACTTCCTTAAATTTACTTGCTTGCTTTACTTTATATGTTCTTAGTTTAAAACAACCAAACCAAACTTTCGATCTAAGTACCTACTATTAAGAGATTAAGTGAAGTTCTAACGTTTTTCATCTTGTTGTTCACAACAAGACCGTTGTCCCGTGGATTCGACCCTTAACTATACTACGATAAGACTTCCACGTATCTCAGTATACGTGGGTGGAGTTCTCAATCTAGTATAAGCAAGGCTAAACTTAAAGACTTACCATCTTTAGGATTTTTAGTTGGTGCACACAATTCCACGTAAGTGGAAGCTCCATTAGTAGTGTGATCTAGGGAATTTCATCATAGAAGATAAATGAACAAGTACCTGACTAGAGCCAAGGCATACAACATGGATCACCTACAAGTAGGGGAGATCTATCAAGTGTTGAGCCCCCTTAGGGTGACTGAACATGAAAGGTATTTAAGTGAAGTGTATAACGATGGTGATGGTGGTGATGATATGGCCTACGCTGAAAGTTGAGATGGTGTTGTGACTATGCTAGAGGTTGATGTGGTTGATGATGGCATTCCCCCAGTCGAAAGTCTCTCCATTTAGAAGGCATCATAGGATTTAGAGATCCATGTAGGTCACCGTAGCCTGTGTGTCACTCTTGCTATAAGTGGTGCATGTGAGGATCCAGTGAAGATAAATGACAACAAAGTTGTGGAAATTGGAAGCCTTTGGTGCTGAAGGGATAGAGGGACCCATGTCAGTGAGATTTTCCCTAGATTTGTTAGGACCATACTAGATGGTGTAGGAGGTGTGGGAGCAGTCCATACATCCCTCGAACCATGAAGAGTCCCCTCCATCGAGGATGAGAGAAATGATCTTCCTGGTGGTGATATGTGCATTCTTACGAAAGAGATAGAACAAGCAAGTGGTCCCCTCCATAGAATGGTAGTGTCTCTGAAAGGTGGTCATGAACTCCAATTTGAAATTGCTATATATATAGAGAATTTTATAGGGGAAGTGGGACATGTGATTCTACACAATATGGTGTCAACAAAGTCATTTATTCCAAGAGAAGAAAGAATGGATCTCCATGCCAAATGAGGAAGCATAACACCAATCACTCGCATGTCTTTGAACTGTTGGAAATTGTCATCATCAACAAACTAGACATAATTTTCTAGAAGTGGGGCAATACATGTGCATTAAGAAGACACCAATGTGGGAGTTGAGTGTGAGGCTCGTCTAGCCTCAGTGTGGTCAATGAGGTTGTCAATGACATTGATGTCAGCTGCCATCTCATCAGGGATTTTAAGGAAGGATTCACTAGTGGGCTCTCAATATGGATCGCTCCCCCCAAGGCATGGAGTTGATGATGGTATGGGGGGTGGGTTTTTGAGAAACCAATTTTCCTTTACATACACAGATGAAGAAACTGTCGTGGGAATCATCTTGTGACATGTTTGTTCTACAACAGGGGACTAATTTCTCAAATGAGAGAGTGAGATGATCAACTCATGAATGAGATCGATGTTGATGTTGGGTCGTCAGTCGTTTAATCGATGATTGAGTTGCTTGAATCTCCTAAGAGGTGAAGAGGTGGAGAAAGTCACCAACAAACCAGTTAGCATATATAATTGGTTGATTTACCCTGGGGCTTTGGGGAAAATAGGGGAAGTGAGGAAATAGCATTGGTTGTTGGATTGCTTCTTGTAGAGGACTAGCTCAATAAAAAGGAAGAGACTACTGGTGGGGGGTCAATGGAGTTTGGCCGCACGATGTGGTGTTGGGGCCGTAGATGCCTGGAACTGGCCAGGGTAGTGCGTGAAACACTCACCCTATTGGAAGCTTCACGTGGAAGAGCGAGATAGCAAGGCAGAGGGTGTGGTTATGATGGCAAGGTATTGTAGTGGAGGGCAGGTCGCCGATTGGTTGACTCACTAGGATGATGTTTGTTGGTGGTGCATCAAGGAAGAGAGTTGTTGCTACTTGGGAGTGCAGGCTAGGGTTGAAGTGGTGAGTCAACACCCCCAAGTGGAAACTTATTTAATCTCATCACTGATCACTAGTCGAGTGACTAGTTAACCCATTCGATCGACTCGACAATTGTAGTGGGGGTGAAGTGTTTGAAATCCCACTCCCAATCACTAAATCCAATCGATCAATTGGGTACCAATCGATAATTATCCTTTTTTAGAGTTTTTTTGTAACATCAATGAAAATACTATAACTAGTGACAAAGGAAGAACCGAATCAAAAAAATCAAAAATAAATGGGAGAAAAAGAGAGAAGGTAAAATAAAAGAAGGTTGGGTTGCCTCCCAACAAGAATCTTGTTCAACGTTGAAGGCCCAACTCCTAAAATTAAGAAGTGGAAGGTTCAAGTAGAGAGAGGAGCAATGATTTAGGTTCCCTTGGCTATGGATCAATCGTGGGAGGATAATGTGTGACTCCTTTTGCCACAAAATCATTCGAAGTGAGATACCACTTGAGCCTATGTCAATTGATGACAAAATCACATGTGAAATCATCCCATAGTATGAATGCTTTATATTGATAGGCATGGTTCACAAGATTTGAACCATATCAGTTGGACTAGAGTTTCGTAGGGAACACTCTCAATTTGGAGTTTTATACTAATACCTCATCACTCACTTGAATGCCTTTTCTTCTCAAGTGGCCATCATGCCACATATTTTTTTGATTTTTGTAGATCATGGCACTCTCATAGGTCATCATCTGGAGTTATTAAATCTCTTGAAGTTGGAGGGAATATTGCTCTCCAACTATAGACAAAGCTAAGTTAAGAGTGTGAATGGCCCAAATGGCTTGTGCTCCATTTCTATGGGCAAGTCATGATATTTCCTATAGATTAATTGGAACAGTGTAGATCCCAAAGGTGTTTTGAAGGTAGTACTATATACCCATAAAGCATCAATGAGCTCTAAAGCCCAATCCTTCCTTGTGTGATTCACAATTTTCTCCAATCTTAATTTAATTTATCGATTGGAGAATTTGACCTAGACACTAGTCTAAGGATGGTAAGGAGATCCAACCTTATGTTGGGTACCATATTTTAAAGCAATGCCTCAAAAGTTTTATCAATTGTGATCCTCCATCTAAGATTACAGTACAGGGGGACCCTAACTTGGGGGAAATTGTGCCTTTAACGAGTTTCATCATAGATTTGGAATCACAAGTTTTTGTTAGAACGACCTCCATCTATTTTGATACATGTCCATAGCGATAAGAATATACTCGAATCCACAAGAAGGGAAAGTCCCCATGTAGTGAACTCCCCAAATGTTGAAGATTTCTAACTCTTTCCATGGAATCATAGGAATCTGATGTTACTTGGAAATATTTTCAGATATCTATCATTGGTTATAGGCAAGGATAAAGCTATAGGCATCTTTAGATAAAGTGGGTCAGTAAAATCTGCATTGAAGTACTTTTCTTGTTGTATTTTGGTAACTCATGTGGCCTCTGATTGAGCCTGAGTGGAAATGTTCCAAATGCCATGAGCTTCTTCTCTGGTGACACATCTGCTTAAACACCATTTGTGCATAGCTTGAATGAGTAGGGTTCATCCCAATAAATGTTTGTAACATCATATGAAAAATTCCTTTTTGTGTCCATTGTATTTGGGATGTAGGATACCAATCGCTAGATAATTCACATAGTTAGCAAACCAAGGGAAGCAAAATTCTGATTTAAGTAATTGGTCATCTAGAAATGAATTGTCGATTGGGAATTCATCATCATCTTGGAGAATAAATTGAATAAGATGGTCGGAAACAACATTTTCAAACCCTTTTTCTCACGAATTTCCAAAGTGAATTCTTGAAGAAGTAGGATCCATCAAATAAGTATGGGATTCACATCTTCTTAGTCATCAGATAGAATATGGTAGCACAATCTATGAACATGATCACCTTAGAGCCCACCAAGTAAGATCAGAATTTGTCTAAGGCATAAACTATTTCTAACATCTCCTTCTCAGTGGTGGTCGGTAGTTTTGATGTCCATCATTGAGGGTCTCTGAGGAATAGTAGATAACATGATGCTTCTTATTGATCCTCTATCCAAGAATATCTCTGATAGTGTAGTTCTTGGCTTCACACATGATCTAGAAGGAAAGCGAGCAATTTGGTGCATGGAAAAATGGAGTAATGGTGAGAGCCATTTTCAGGATATTGAAATTAAATAAGCAGGCCTGACTAGAATCGAAGCAGGCGTGTTTTATCAGGAGTTTGGTGAGGGGTTTGGAGATCTTGAAGAAATCAAAAATAAATATTCGATAAAATACAATGTGCCCAAGGAAAGTATGAATATCTCTAACACAAGTAGAGGCAGGAAGCTTGGTGATGACTTCTATTTTTGCATCGTCAACCTCAATATTCCCTACTTCTCACTCTATGACCAACAATTATACCCTCCTTCACAATAAAGTGGAACTTCTCCCAGTTAAGTACTAAGTGTGACTCTTCATACTTTTCTAAGACTAGAGATCGATGTCATAGATAGGAGTCAAACAAACAAGTCTCCATAGATATAGAAGTCGTCCATAAAGATCTCCATGACAGTTTAAGTCATTTCATCAAAAATCACAACCATGCAATGTTGGAAGATGGTGGGTGCGTTGAAGTGGTGAAACAACATCCTTCTGAAAACATAGGCGTTGAAGGTGTAGAAAAAGGTGGCTTGTTCTTGGTCATCAAGATGGATGGGTATTTGTTAGAATCCAAAGTAGCCATACAAATAATAGAAATATCCTTGGTGATCAAGGTGCTCCAACACAAAATCCAGGAAGGGGGGAGGGAAGTGGTCCTTTTGGGTGGCCTTGTTCAATTCACGATATTCAATGCACATCCTCCACCCAGTAACAGTGTGGGTGGGGACGAGTTCATTGTTATCATTCTTTATCACGGTAGTTCCTCCTTTCTTTGTCATAACCTAGATTGGACTCACCTGTGGGGAGTTAGAAATTGGATATATAGTTCGTGCGGTGAGAATCTTGATGAACTCAAAATGGATGACTTCCTTCATGTTAGGATTCATCTTGCATTGTTAATCTCTTATGGGATTGTATTCTTCCACCATGGAGATTTTATACTTACAAATGGTTTGACTAAACCCTATTAGGTTAGTCTCTTATACCCCTAGGGTGGACCTCCGCTTCCCGAGCTCATCCATGATTCTATCATCTTGCTATGAATAAAATATCTAAATCAATTATGATAGGACAAGTTTTTTTGTCATCCAGGAAAACATACATGAGCCTAGTGGAACGGTTTCCATTTCAGGATCCTTGGGTGGCTTGACTTTCTCTTCTATAATAGAGACAATTTTTAGGTCATAAAATTTAGCTTGAGTGTCTACTTCAAAGGTGTCAAGATGGGCTCCAAACATGTGAATCTTCTCATCATAAAATTCAGACTTGATTGGTGCTATAAGGGATGTATGTACTGGATCTATAGAAAGCTCCCATACTTCTCTGAGTTGGGAGAGTTTATCCATGAAATTAATTAGATAAAATTCTTCCTGGAATTTTGAGCCATTCATTTTTTCATAAATACAAAGCTCTAGAGTGTGCCATCCTAGTTATAGGATAATGGTGCCCACCTCTTGTGGGCTCCGATCTCCAAACCACGAATTAATCCCGATTTAAACATGTGCGGAAGCAATCGGTAAACAGCGGAAGACAAAAATCACAGGAAATTAAAACTTTTCGAGACAAGAGCCTGAAACCACAAACCTTTTCCATAGAAAAAGGATTTAACTGTTTACATCACTGACAATTACTTCTTGAGTAATTATATACAACATGATACAAAAATTCTCAAGAATTCATACTCCAAAACACTCCAGGACCTGAGAGTACAGAGGACACATAGGACTTGACTCTAACTACACCATGAAGCAGGCTAGATCTCCACCTGAGATATTTACTGCTCCTGATGCTGCTGTTGCTGGGATTGGTCACCTGTGTTCTTGTTCCTCCGTCTTCGACGACCACCTAAAAAGTAGAAGTCTACGGGGTGAGACAATTATACATAATTGCCCCAGCGAGAGTTATAACTCTCCACTAGGCTTTATAAGCAAAGCAAGGAATAAATAAAGCAATAAGAGCCTTCAAGATATTCACTAGCAGTTCTGATGATAAGCAAGAGTTCAATCAATATTAAAATATGAGAACATCTATTCTATTCAAGGTAACATCAATCAAATAACTCGTAGATAACTCTAACAAATATACTACGCTGTTGATTATGTTTTTCAAACATTATTGTTATGCCATGTGGAGATGAGGCTTACCACTCATACTCCAACTGATCGCTAAGAAGTCACATCAGTATCATACATAGGTCATTAAAAGAGCCGGATTCTTATAACCTCATCTTCCTCAGTCAGTTAGAGGATCGAATGTTAGATATCTGGCGGGATATCTTTTTTTATAGCTCTCCAGGGTAAACTGGACCTTCTCTATTTTAGAGTTACAGTGGCGTTCTGTACTCTCTTCGTCATCGGAAGATTTCTTGTTTATCTTTTATCGATGCGGTGTTTGTGTCTTTAAGGGAGTGTAGAGATACATCTCACCTTTAGGACTTTATGGTGGGTCTGATGGACTACTAGAATCTACATCATCCTCTCACCCTTTCTTTTATAGTGAAGGTATGACGGACTACAAGAATCTACATCAAATACCTACACTAGGATGTAAGGTTCTACACATCCATGTACCCCACATACTCAAAAGTATGTGATCCAGGAGTTCCCTGAGGAAAACCTGTTTCACCATCATTTAGACTCTGACAATGATGGATCTATGATCAGGGCTCTACATTACACTTGATTAGTTAGGTACATTCAGTATTCATATCATCATACAAAAACATTAGCATCACAGCTATATATGAGAATACTAAAATGTAGTAGGCCTAACTCATTTCAATCACCAGTTCTCAATTATCTCATCACAAGTCATCTGTCAAGCATGACCTTGATGGTGTTTATGGCTCGTACAGCCCATAAATCACAAAAGATGTCACTTAGCAGTGCATCAAGATGATTCACTATTCATAAAGCTTAAGACATGCTTTCAATGAATATAACATGGTATTCCATACCTGGGTGTGACCATCATCTCATAATAACCTGCATGGTTAATTCAACAGATAATAGTAAACAATTCAACAATTAGGGTTTACTATTCATCTTTCAAGTCATCACCCTAAAATTAGGGTTTACTATTCATCTTTCAAGTCATCACCCTAAAATTAGGGTTTACTATTCACTCCATGGTGAATTGTACTCATTACATCATCATGTAAGAGAAACATCATCATTAAGGCTCTTAATTAAGATTAAGATCCATTAGATATCATAATTAGAGTTTCCATGACCTCACATAGGTGGGTCATCCCCTAATCATGCACATTCATGTGTAATTGAAGTATCTCACTAGAGTTTCCTTCTAAAAAGTGTTCTTTCTCTCTCTAGGATACTTTCTCTCTCTAGAAATACTTTCTCTCTCCTCTCACTAGTAGATGGTGACAACACCACTCTAGATCAGGTTGAGATAAGTCTCCATTGACTAACATGATCCAAAACATCAACATCATGTGATTAGGGTTTGATTAGAACAAGGTTTTACCCCTTTAGACCCCTCAAGGGTATTTTGGTAATTTGCCACATGATTACCATCATGGGTTAACTCACTAATCACATAGTCCCTTAATGACCTAGGTTACCATTAGGGTTTAGATTGGATCATCATTGAGCTAATTACACCATCAAATGGTTAAGTACAAACCATCACCAATCTCTAAACGGTTTCAACCTTCAAACGGTTTCAACCACCCAAACGGTCTTGAGACCGTTTGGAGGTGAAGACCGTTTGGAAGGGTTGACTTCCAAACCGTTTGGATCTTCAATCGGTTTGAAACCGTTTGATCAAAATTACTTGAGATCGATTGGACCAAACGATCCTGAGGTCGTTTGAGCCCAAACGGTCTTGAGACCATTTGGCCCCAAATGGTCTTGAGACCGTTTGGTCTCAAACGGTCTTGAGCCCGTTTGGATCCAAACGGTCTTGAGACCGTTTGGTCCAAAAAGGGCTCAAACCGTTTGGACCTCCAAAGTGGTTCAAAGGTTACCAATGTTCATGGATATGTGTGTTGAAGTCCTCAAATGGTCAAAGCTATGCTAACCACTTATAATTTGAGTCAGTTAGGGTTAGCCTTAACCACTTAGACATCCAATTGACCCTCAATTGCAAGCCAATAAGGGTTCAATCCTCCTCAATTTGGGTTTCAATTCGATTGGTCATCAATGTTCAACAATGTGAATCAATTCAAGGTTGAACCTATCAATTGACCTCCAATTGGGCTCAAACTTGGACCAAACGGTCTTGAGGTCGTTTGGACATCATCCAAACTGTCTTGAGACCGTTTGCCCAAAGTTTGACCAAAATCCAAGTCGTTTTGACTAAGGTTGAAGTCCAATTAGGTCAAAATCAGCAATTTTCATCAATTCATCAATTTCCTACAATTGGACCTTCAAACCATTATATTAACTCAACCCTAGACCTTCAAACGGTCTTGGGTTGTGCCCAAACGGTCTTAGGACCGTTTGGAGGAATCCCCAAACGGTCTTGAGACCGTTTGGGTCCTTCAACCCAAAACTCAACGAGATCTATATGTCAAATCAGCACTTTTTCACCCGATTAGGGTTTCATGTTGAAGTGCCTTCAACTCTCAATTGGTTAAGAATTAGACTTTGATTCTTTGCAGAGATGAAATTCAATATGTTAGGAACAGACCCTCAAACGGTCGTCCCTTGGTCAACTCTTTCAAACGGTCTTGAGACCGTTTCAATCCAAACGGTCTTGCAAGACCGTTTGAGAGCAAACGGTTTGAAACCGTTTGGACCAAAAGGGTCCAAGGTCGTTTGAAAAATTAACATAGGGAATCACGCCCCTCATATTCAACCTCTTGCAAGGTCGGTTTCTCCACTGATTTGCTTGCAAACGTGCAAGGAAGAAGGGTGGTAGAAGGAGAATTTACCAAGTAAATTGCAAGAATTGAGCATACATATAAAGCATAAGTTTAGAGTTATAAAACCCGCCTAAAGGTTGATCTTAGAGCTCCAAGCCTTCAAGCTCCAAGCTTTAATGGCGTCCTTGAGCTTCCACAACTTGGTCAGAGGTGAATTCTCCAAGGAAACGTTGTTTTCGTCGGCTAGAACAAGAAGACTAAGTAAGCTAACCATAAAACCAACCTTAGAAAGTGAATTCCTCCATGAATTCGAGCTAGAAGGTGGGGTTTTCTTACCTTGAACAGGTTGGTCATCCCCCCCTGAGCTCCAGAGCTACCCTTGGTCGTTTGAGCAAGAAAGGAAGAGAAGTGAAGGAAAGAAAATTCGTTCACTTAATTGCAAGGGAAAAGGGCTTATATACTTTAGCCTCTTTTACACCCTAAGGACCTCACAAGATTGGAAATCACATCTAGGTCCCTCCTTGCTCAAAGGCACGACCAAACCTATCTATACTTATGCAAATCTCATGAAATTTCAAGATCTAGGGGTAAAGGAATCCAACCTTCAACTAGGGTACATACATGAAAGGGTTTCATACCCATTTTAGGTGATTTCTATCACAAAGATCATTTTTCTCATCTGATTATTAAATGATGTATCCCTTTCATCATTTCTACTCTAAATGATGACAAGAGTCATAAAAGATGTTCTAGATATTAAGAATTACAACTTAGACCCCTCAATTTGGGTAAATTGCACTTTACCCCAAATTAGGGTTTCTAAGCATGGGAATTGCTTCCACAGCTGCACCTTGGTGCTCAAGTTTGGGAAATCCCTCAAACTTTACCATAACCATTCTCATGATGTCTCAACATCAAAGGAACATCTTATATTGTGAATTTTGCAAGTTCAACCCTTAAACTGGGTAATTTGCACATAGGTCCCTGCATACAACACAATGCTACAACTTTATACAAAAAGGAGCAAAATTGAAAGTAAATGTTCCTGAGGAACTTAATTACATGCCAGGGAGTGTTCACAAGTATAATAATTACATATTTAGGCAAAACTTCCAGGGTTAGGTCATAACCCAGGTCAGGTGTGTTACAAATTCTTTACCCCTTCAAAAGGATTTCGTCCCCGAAATCGATAAAGCATATTATAAGAAAAGAGCAGGATATTTTCTTCTCATTTCATCTTCTAGTTCCCAAGTGGCTTCTTCAACACCACGATGGTTCCAGAGGACTTTTACAAGGCTTATATCCTTCTTCTTTAACTTTTTAGTTCTGTTATCGAGGATTGACACTGGTCCCTCCTCATATGTTATATCTTCATTCAATTCTACTTCCATAGGTTGTAGAACTGACTCGGTATCTGGATGACATTTCCTCAGCATGGAAATGTGAAACACAGGGTGCAGCTTCTGCAACTCCTGAGGTAACTCTAGTCTATAGGCCATCTTTCCAACTTTTTCAACAATTGGATAAGGTCCCATAAATCTAGGAGCTAACTTTCCTTTCTTCCCAAAACAAAGGACTCCTTTCCAAGGTGAGACCTTGAGATACACTCTGTCTCCAACCTGGAATTCTAGGGGTCTACGACGTTTATCAGCATATGATTTCTGTCTATCTTGTGCAGTCTTAAGCTGTTGTTGTATTACTTTAATCTTTTCTATAGTTTGCTGCACAAGATCAGGGCCTAACAACTGGTGCTCACCAGTTTCATACCAACACAAGGGTGATCTACAACGTCTACCATATAAGGCTTCATATGGTGCCATATCAATGCTATGTTGATAGCTATTGTTATAGGCAAACTCTATCAAGCTTAGATGTAGATCCCAACTCCCGGTAAAATGGAGAACACATGCTTTCAACAGATCTTCTAAGGTCTGTATAGTTCTTTCTGACTGTCCATCAGTCTGGGGATGAAAGGCTGTACTAAACCTTAGCTTGGTGCCTAGGGCTCTGTGTAACTGTTCCCAAAAGCGACTTGTGAACTGGGGACCTCTGTCAGAAACTATAGTGACAGGAACTCCGTGCAACCGCACTATCTCTTGAACATATATCTGGGATAACCTTTCAGCAGAATAGGTTGTTTTGACAGGTAAGAAATGCGCTGTCTTTGTCAACCTATCAACAATTACCCAAATGGAATCATGTCCTTGGTTTGTCCTAGGTAGGCCAACAACAAAGTCCATGGTCACCTGGTCCCACTTCCACTGTGGTATGGGTAAGGGTTGCATTGTTCCTGCAGGTCTCTGGTGTTCAGCCTTGACCTGCTGACACACAGGACACCTCAGAACAAACTCAGCTACATCCTTCTTCATCCCAGGCCACCAATACATATCCTTCAAATTTCGATACATCTTGGTGCTCCCTAGATGCATAGCATACATCGAAGAATGAGCTTCTTCCAGGACTAACTTCCTCAGGTTGTCCACATCTGGCACTATCATCCTCCCATGATAGCATGCCATCTGGTCATCTGACTCATGAAAACCTTCTCGCTTCTCATCTCCAAACTCAAATTTAATCTGTTGTACAAAAACATCTACTTGTTGTGCCTCCCTTATCTGCTCTCTTAAGGTAGGTTTAATATGCATCTCAGCTAACAGAACAGCTAACAATGATGCCTTCAACTGCACATTGTCTTGCCTTAAAGAGATAAGCATATCTCTTCTAGAGCATACTAAGGAACTTAGTTGTGCCCTATCCATGGTTGATGTTGCTGATTTCCTACTCAAGGCATCAGCAACCACATTGGCTTTTCCCGGATGGTAATCAATTGTACAATCGTAGTCCTTGATTAACTCCATCCAGCGACGTTGCCTCATATTAAGCTCATGCTGAGTGAAGATGTATTTAAGGTTCTTGTGGTCTGTGAAAATCTGGAAAGTTTCTCCGTAGAGATAATGTCTCCAGATTTTCAAAGCATGGACCACAGCAGCTAACTCTAGATCGTGTGTCGGATAATTCTCCTTGTGTTTCTTAAGCTGTCGGGAAGCAAAAGAAATCACTTGTTTATCCTGCATCAACACACATCCAAGTCCAGTCTTGGAGGCATCACAAAAGATTATATATTCCTTTCCTTGCTCAGGTAACACAAGCACAGGTGCACTTGTTAACCTCTCCTTCAACAGCTGAAAAGGCTATTGACACTTATCACTCCAAGCAAAAGGAACATCCTTTCGGGTTAACTTGGTCAAAGGTAAGGCTATAGAACTGAAATTCTTAATAAACCTTCGATAATAACCGGCTAACCCCAAGAAACGTCTAATCTCCGTCAGTGTCTTCGGTTGTTCCCACTGCAGAACAGACTCTATATTTGTAGGGTCAACACGAATTCCCGAGGCAGATACCACATGTCCAAGGAAGGATACTTCAGATAACCAAAACTCACACTTGCTAAACTTAGCGTATAGCTTATGTTCCCTTAGCAAGGTCAAAGTCTGGCGAAGGTGCTGCTCATGCTGCTGAGCATCCTTACTATAAATCAGTATGTCATCTATGAAGACGACAACACACTGATCAAGAAAAGGTCGAAAGACTCTATTCATGAGTTCCATGAATGCAGCCGGTGCATTGGTTAGTCCAAATGACATAACCGTGAACTCATAGTGACCATATCTTGTCCTAAAGGCAGACTTAGATATGTCATTGTCCTTAATGCGGAGTTGATGATATCCAGACCTTAAGTCTATCTTAGAAAAGACTGTTGCACCACGCAACTGGTCGAAAAGATCATCAATCCTCGGCAAAGGATACTTATTCTTTATCGTTACTTTATTGAGTTTTCTATAATCAATGCACAACCGCATCGATCCATCTTTCTTTTCAACAAACAAAACCGGAGCACCCCAAGGTGAGGTACTCGGTCGGATGAAACCCTTCTCAAGTAATTCTTGAAGTTGTTTCTTGAGTTCTGCCATCTCAGCAGGCGCCATCCTATACGGAGTCTGGGCTATGGGTTTCGTATCTGGGACCAAATTGATTTCAAAATCAATTTCCCGGGGTGGTGGTATACCAGGAAGTTCTTCGGGAAACACATCCTCGAATTCCCTGACTATCGGAATTTCAGCAGGGTTGGAACTCTCCTTGGTAACATCTACCACATGGGCCAAGAATGCATAGCATCCTTGCCTCATCAACTTATCAGCAACCATAGCTGATACAAGACAGGTGGACAGAATCTTTCTTTCACCTTGAAAGATCCATGTGTTGCTTTCATCAGCAAACACAGCCAGCTTGGACTCACAATCCAAGACAACTCGATACCTTTCCAAGGTATCCATCCCTAGGATTATATCAAATCCTTGCATATCAAGTGGTATACGATCCACTTGAATGCGATGTTTAGAAAAGAAAAGTACGCAAGGAGAGCATACTTCATGCAGAACAGCAGACCCACTCAACGGAGTCTCCAACAACAACTTATCTGCCCTACGACTAGTTATCATATTGCAGTTACGAATCACTCTTCGAGTGATGAAAGAGTGCGTAGCACCCGGGTCAATAAAAACAGATACTACACAAGATTTAGACATATCAGAATATAAAAGTTCCATCTGACCTGTCACTACTTGTGGATTGACCACTGCCTTTGGTGGGTTCATAGCATAGAACCTCGCCGTAGCCTATTGTTGAGGTGGTGCTGATGATCCAGCTTGAGACGCTTGTCCGCGTCCTCGACTCGTTCCTTGAGATTGTCCTCCCTGTGATCCCTGTTGTCCTTGTCTCGGAGGCTGTGTCACACTGACAGGCCTAGATCGGCAGTCCTTCATCAAATGTCCCACTTTGCCACAGTTGTAGCAGCTTCTTCCTTGTGGTCTTTGTGGTCCAGTGGCGGACATTGATGCAGAACTATGTGTCTCCCGAGGTGGTTGTCCTCTTCCTCTACCTCTACTAGGAGACCACTGAGTCTGAGAACTAGATCTAGTTGGTGGAGGGTTAGGTGCAGAGGATCTACACTTCTTAAAGTCCATAGATGAAGAACCCTAGAACTGTGGATACCTCTTCTGTGTTTGCCTCTTCTCAACCACAGATCTCTCTATCCTTCGGACTGACTCAACGAAGGTAGAGAATCTCTCTCAGTTCTCTAAGGCAGACACTGGGGTAGACATGTCAGCATTCAACCCCTTCTCAAACCTTCTGATTCTCTCTTCATCCGTAGCAGCCATGTGCGGACAAAACCGCAACAACTCCATAAACTTAGCTTCGTACTCGCTAATGTTCATCATACCCTGCCTTAGTTTCTCAAACTGAGAGATCTTCTCATCTAGGAAGGTCTTTGGAAAATATCTATTGATAAATTCCCGACGAAAGTCTTCTCACGAGATCTCTATTCCAGGTCTCTTCTGCTCTTCCATGGTCCACCAGTGACCAGCACTTCCTTTGAGAAGATAGACAACATGTCTAACCTTCTCAGCTTCAGGGATGTTGAGGATCCTAAAAGCCTTCTCCAGCTCTGTCAACCACAGATCAGCATCTGCGGGGTCAGCAGTCCCATGGTACTCGGTAGCTCCGACACGACGTAGTCGCTCGAACGTCTTCCCGATACCTTGCCCCTCAGGCTGGACAGGTGCCCTAGGTGCAGGCATAGGCAACCTGTCGGTTATATGTGTCATGGCAGTCATGAACTGCCCAAACATTGTCTGGACTGCTGGGTTACCCATGTCAGCTGGGTCAAGCTGGGGTGGCTCTCTAGGTTGTTCTGGTACAGGCTGTTCCACCTCTGGTACTCCTACACCGCCTTGAGGTGCACTGGCACTACTTTCTTCCACATACTCATCATGTGGCTCTGACATTCTTAAGTATCTTCTTCTCCTGAGGAGCAGAAGATTCTATTAGATGAGGAAGGAGTACTAAAAGTAGACTCGACATCCTAAGTCCTATGCCTCTGTAGACTCGACTGAACCTGGAGCTCTGATACCACTTAATTGTGGGCTCCGATCTCCAAACCACGAATTAATCCCGATTTAAACATGTGCGGAAGCAATCGGTAAACAGTGGAAGACAAAAATCACGGGAAATTAAAACTTTTCGAGACAAGAGCCTGAAACCACAAACCTTTTCCATAGAAAAAGGATTTAACTATTTACATCACTGACAATTACTTCTTGAGTAATTATATACAACATGATACAAAAATTCTCAAGAATTCATACTCCAAAACACTCCAGGACCTGAGAGTACAGAGGACACATAGGACTTGACTCTAACTACACCATGAAGCAGGCTAGATCTCCACTTGAGATATTTACTGCTCCTGATGCTGCTGTTGCTGGGATTGGTCACCTGTGTTCTTGTTCCTCCGTCTTCGACGACCACCTAAAAAGTAGAAGTCTACGGGGTGAGACAATTATACATAATTGCCCCAGTGAGAGTTATAACTCTCCACTAGGCTTTATAAGCAAAGCAAGGAGTAACTAAAGCAATAAGAGCCTTCAAGATATTCACTAGCAGTTCTGATGATAAGCAAGAGTTCAATCAATATTAAAATATGAGAACATCTATGCTATTCAAGGTAACATCAATCAAATAACTCGTAGATAACTCTAACATATATACTACACTGTTGATTATGTTTTTCAAACATTATTGTTATGCCCTGTGGAGATGAGGCTTACCACTCATGCTCCAACTGATCGCTAAGAAGTCACATCAGTATCATACATAGGTCATTAAAAGAGACAGATTCTTATGACCTCATCTTCCTCAGTCAGTTAGAGGATGGAATGTTAGATATCTGGCGGGATATCTTTTGTTATAGCTCTCCAGGGTAAACTGGACCTTCGCTATTTTAGAGTTACAGTGGCGTTCTGTACTCTCTTCGTCATCGGAAGATTTCTTGTTTATCTTTTATCGATGCGGTGTTTGTGTCTTTAAGGGAGTGTAGAGATACATCTCACCTTTAGGACTTTATGGTGGGGTCTGATGGACTACTAGAATCTACATCATCCTCTCTCCCTTTCTTTTATAGTGAAGGTATGACGGACTACAAGAATCTACATCAAATACCTACACTAGGATGTAAGGTTCTACACATCCATGTACCCCACATACTCAAAAGTATGTGATCCAGGAGTTCCCTGAGGAAAACCTGTTTCACCATCATTTAGACTCTGACAATGATGGATCTATGATCAGGGCTCTACATTACACTTGATTAGTTAGGTACATTCAGTATTCATATCATCATACAAAAACATTAGCATCACAGCTATATATGAGAATACTAAAATGTAGTAGGCCTAACTCATTTCAATCACCAGTTCTCAATTATCTCATCACAAGTCATCTGTCAAGCATGACCTTGATGGTGTTTATGGCTCGTACAGCCCATAAATCACAAAAGATGTCACTTAGCAGTGCATCAAGATGATTCACTATTCATAAAGCTTAAGACATGCTTTCAATGAATATAACATGGTATTCCATACCTGGGTGTGAGCATCATCTCATAATAACCTGCATGGTTAATTCAACAGATAATAGTAAACAATTCAACAATTAGGGTTTACTATTCATCTTTCAAGTCATCACCCTAAAATTAGGGTTTACTATTCATCTTTCAAGTCATCACCCTAAAATTAGGGTTTACTATTCATCTTTCAAGTCATCACCCTAAAATTAGGGTTTACTATTCACTCCATGGTGAATTGTACTCATTACATCATCATGTAAGAGAAACATCATCATTAAGGCTCTTAATTAAGATTAAGATCCATTAGATATCATAATTAGGGTTTCCATGACCTCACATAGGTGGGTCATCCCCTAATCATGCACATTCATGTGTAATTGAAGTATCTCACTAGAGTTTCCTTCTAAAAAGGGTTCTTTCTCTCTCTAGGATACTTTCTCTCTCTAGAAATACTTTCTCTCTCCTCTCACTAGTAGATGGTGACAACACCACTCTAGATCAGGTTGAGATAAGTCTCCATTGACTAACATGATCCAAAACATCAACATCATGTGATTAGGGTTTGATTAGAACAAGGTTTTACCCCTTTAGACCCCTCAAGGGTATTTTGATAATTTGCCACATGATTACCATCATGGGTTAACTCACTAATCACATAGTCCCTTAATGACCTAGGTTACCATTAGGGTTTAGATTGGATCATCATTGAGCTAATTACACCATCAAATGGTTAAGTACAAACCATCACCAATCTCCAAACAGTTTCAACCTTCAAACGGTTTCAACCACCCAAACGGTCTTGAGACCGTTTCGCCCCAAACGGTCTTGAGACCGTTTGGATCCAAACGGTCTTTAGACCGTTTGGAGGTGAAGACCGTTTGGAAGGGTTGACTTCCAAACCGTTTGGAGCTTCAATCGGTTTGAAACCGTTTGATCAAAATTACTTGAGATCGATTGGACCAAACGATCCTGAGGTCGTTTGAGCCCAAACGGTCTTGAGACCGTTTGGTCCAAAAAGGGCTCAAACCGTTTGGACCTCCAAAGTGGTTCAAAGGTTACCAATGTTCATGGATATGTGTGTTGAAGTCCTCAAATGGTGAAAGCTATGCTAACCACTTATAATTTGAGTCAGTTAGGGTTAGCCTTAACCACTTAGACATCCAATTGACCCTCAATTGCAAGCCAATTAGGGTTCAATCCTCCTCAATTAGGGTTTCAATCCGATTGGTCATCAATGTTCAACAATGTGAATCAATTCAAGGTTGAACCTATCAATTGACCTCCAATTGGGCTCAAACTTGGACAAAACAGTCTTGAGGTCGTTTGGACATCATCCAAACGGTCTTGAGACCGTTAGCCCAAAGTTTGACCAAAATCCAAGTCGTTTTGACTAAGGTTGAAGTCCAATTAGGTCAAAATCAGCAATTTTCATCAATTCATCAATTGCCTACAATTGGACCTTCAAACCATTATATTAACTCAACCCTAGACCTTCAAACGGTCTTGGGTTGTGCCCAAATGGTCTTAGGACCGTTTGGAGGAATCCCCAAACGGTCTTGAGACCGTTTGGGTCCTTCAACCCATAACTCAACGAGATCTATATGTCAAATCAGCACTTTTTCACCCGATTAGGGTTTCATGTTGAAGTGCCTTCAACTCTCAATTGGTTAAGAATTAGACTTTGATTCTTTGCAGAGATGAAATTCAATATGTTAGGAACAGACCCTCAAATGGTCGTCCCTTGGTCAACTCTTTCAAACAGTCTTGAGACCGTTTCAATCCAAACGGTCTTGCAAGACCGTTTGAGAGCAAACGGTTTGAAACCGTTTGAACCCAAACGGTTTGCAACTGTTTGGACCAAAAGGGTCCAAGGTCGTTTGAAAAAGTAACATAGGGAATCATGCCCCTCATCTTCAACCTCTTGCAAGGTCGGTTTCTCCACTGATTTGCTTGCAAACGTGCAAGGAAGAAGGGTGGTAGAAGGAGAATTTACCAAGTAAATTGCAAGAATTGAGCATACATATAAAGCATAAGTTTAGAGTTATAAAACCCGCCTAAAGGTTGATCTTAGAGCTCCAAGCCTTCAAGATCCAAGCTTTAATGGCGTCCTTGAGCTTCCACAACTTGGTTAGAGGTGAATTCTCCAAGGAAACGTTGCTTTGGTCGGCTAGAACAAGAAGACTAAGTAAGCTAACCATAAAACCAACCTTAGAAAGTGAATTCCTCCATGAATTCGAGCTAGAAGGTGGGGTTTTCTTACCTTGAACAGGTTGGTCGTCCCCCCCTGAGCTCCAGAGCTACCCTTGGTCGTTTGAGCAAGAAAGGAAGAGAAGTGAAGGAAAGAAAATTCGTTCACTTAATTGCAAGGGAAAAGGGCTTATATACTTTAGCCTCTTTTACACCCTAAGGACCTCACAAGATTGGAAATCACATCTAGGTCCCTCCTTGCTCAAAGGCACGACCAAAACTATCTATACTTATGCAAATCTCATGAAATTTCAAGATCTAGGGGTAAAGGAATCCAACCTTCAACTAGGGTACATACATGAAAGGGTTTCATACCCATTTTAGGTGATTTCTATCACAAAGATCATTTTTCTCATCTGATTATTAAATGATGTATCCCTTTCATAATTTCTACTCTAAATGATGACAAGAGTCATAAAAGATGTTCTAGATATTAAGAATTACAACTTAGACCCCTCAATTTGGGTAAATTGCACTTTACCCCAAATTAGGGTTTCTAAGCATGGGAATTGCTTCCACAGCTGCACCTTGGTGCTCAAGTTTGGGAAATCCCTCAAACTTTACCATAACCATTCTCATGATGTCTCGACATCAAAGGAACATCTTATCTTGTGAATTTTGCAAGTTCAACCCTTAAACTGGGTAATTTGCACATAGGTCCCTGCATACAACACAATGCTACAACTTTATACAAAAAGGAGCAAAATTGAAAGTAAATGTTCCTGAGGAACTTAATTACATGCCAGGGAGTGTTCACAAGTATAATAATTACATATTTAGGCAAAACTTCCAGGGTTAGGTCATAACCCAGGTCAGGGGTGTTACACCTCTGCATCTATCAAGGCACGTGATGTGGCCAAAAAAGGACAGACAGAGATAACGGGATAGAGAAGATCTTCTTTATTGTCCATGATGACTAAGTCACAAGGAACATAAGCTTCCTTGCTAACTTTGTCTTCTACATCCTCAATTATGCCCATGGGTTTTGTCATGGAAGAATTTCCAAGTTGAATAGTTATTACAATCAATAGCATATCTGTGAAAACCAAATTTAAAGAAGACTATAAGGCATAATGGAGATATTGGACCCTAAGCCTTCGAGTCCCTTTCTACATGTATAATCACCTAGATAACAATCGATCCGAAAGGATCTAGGGTCAAGTTGTTTCTTGGACATCTTATTCAGAAGAATGTCAGAGGTTGTTCTGGCGAGCTTTATAGTCTTGTATTATTCAATGGTGTACTTTTTGGTCAATAGGGTTTTTGGATACTTGGACCATGATGCATCTTGGAAAGTGCATCCAGAAAGGGGATGTCCACATAAAGATTCTGCATATCATCTTTAATATTAATGAATCTAGTGTCTAGTGTTTTCTGATTGAGGCATGCTTGATAAGGGGGACACGACTTATAAATTGGTACATCGGGCTCGTCGGCCTCAACTAGTAAAGCTTCAACAACGGGAGGCTTTTCTATACTAGGGATGGTAACTACTTTCGATGGGTGATCTTTTTCAATCATCAATGTATCATTTCTGTCAAATTCAATATGAGTGATAGGGGTTTCTTAGAAAGAGGAGGAGGAGCATAAACATTCCCAAAATGTGTGGAGATGGCATTCAATTTCTCAGGATGCTTGGGATTACTTTTAGGTTGCCCAATAAAAGCCCCTATTGGAGGGTGTTGGTTGGTACACCTAGGAGTCAATTGGTTTTTGTGATTCCATTTAGGACAGAATCAGCTATTTGAACTCAGATAACTACTCCTTCTTAAAGGAAATTGGATTTATCTACCGCATCTGGGGTGCTTCATGGAGGCTTTTGGAATTGTTGTCGTTGATTTTAGGAATTACCCTGATTATTCCGTAAGTTTCTAGAGTTTTGTTGATTGTTATATTGGAACCCAAGGGGTGGGCAACTGTGGTATTTATTTGAGGATGTCATCTTTGTGCCACATTTCCAAAATTGAAGGGATTACCATATTGGAAACTAGTTCAATTTTTGGTTTGATTTGGATTCTAGTAAACTTAGATGGGAATACTATGGATGGAGTTGAGATCCTCCATCTGCTACCCATCTTAAGATTGCATTAGAATGTTGTAGATCCATTGGCATTGTTGTGAGGAGTGATCATAACCTTGTTAAATTCCAGAAATAAATTCGACAGCTAACACTTTTGTTGCAGACATGGAGGTCGAGATTGTCCTCCTTTCATAAGAATTAAATGAAGATTACAGTCGATTGATTCAAGGATAACATCTAGAGGTTTTTGGCAATAGACTTCAGCTCAGATCGATATTCATCCTTGGCTACAGTGAGAATGCCCCCTTGTCCTCAAATAGATTGGGTGTGGGTTTTGACGATTCTTTTTATAACTTCCCAGATGTTGCTAAAATTATGAAACATGAAGTTACCTCCTGATGAGGCATCAGGGAAGGTCTTGGTATATTTTTTATGCCCTAATTGAATGTCACAATTAATTACATTCCATGATGTGGGCACAATCCAAGAAGTTCCTTAAATCACTCTCAAGTTTCACCCAAGGTTTCTCCTAGACTCATGCAAAACTAGATGATTTTTCCACAAATTTTGTAGGTTAGGGATGAAGGATAGTATTCCTCAAGGAACTTTTTCTAGAGGGCTTTCTAATAAGTGATGTCATCACCGTAATATGAACAACTAGCCAGATTAGACAAGTAATATTTGAAAATCTTTAGTTTTAGAGCGTCATCTCAGACACTTGGCATTTTATACAAGGCGCATAGGTCGGTGAAGCACTAAAAAAGGTCTTGAAAATTTTCTCCCATCCTCCTAGAAAAAGGGTTTCCTTAGAGGATGGTAATCCATTGTGTGTGGATCTTGAACTAAGGAGTGATAATAGAAGGGGGCAACACTGCATGCAGTGCATCAACGACTGAGGAGATTGAAAAGTCCTTATGTTTCTTATGTCCTTCTGGTTCATGGAGGGCATATGTCAATGCTTCTAACTCGACGATAGAGACAACCTTTGATTTAGTTGTGATGGCCTCTCTCTCTCTGTAGATAAGTCTTGTTCTATCTACCAGTAGATTTCCTTCTCTTGATCCATCCCAATCTCATGGGTTCGGTTCAGACAATGGAAGATCATGTTGATCTCTATATCAAAATAGAGTGTTGTATTGGCACACCACTAGAGAATCACATGCATTGTTTGATACCTAAGGAAAAGGTAAGAAAATGCAAGAGTACATTTCAAGAAGATAAGAGTCAATGTCAAAAAAATCAAGAAATGCAAACTGGTTTAGAATTAATGTCGTCGCCCCAGCAATGGCACGAAGATTTGAGGTGTCACTGTGAACAAACAAAAATCCACAAAAAAAATCCTAGAGTTTAACCTTTAGTGGTTATCAATCACTTGTAAACAAGTGAATTGATTCAGCATAGCAGGTATCGGTCCCAAAGAATGGTGTTTTTAAGTGTTAATCTGAACTGATTGTGATGAACATAAAGTAAATTCTATATTTCAGATAATGATTGAAATAAAAAAGAAGTAAACTAGTGGAAGTAAACTAAATTACCAAAGGAAACTAAACAAGAATGTAATTTGCAAAATTGGAAACTAAGTTATTAGGAGAGCAAAACTAAACAAGAAAGTAAGCAAGAGCAGAGGAAATCAATCAAAGATTAATTTCAGTTAATGCAAATTGTTGGAAGTCTGGATTTCACACCCACCAGCCTTTGTAATTATCTTTGACACTTTTAATTACTTTATAAATAGATCAAAGATTAGGATTATGTAGATTTGTTCCTTTAGGAGACAGATCTCATGGATCAAGCTATCCATACACCCAAGGTCGGTGTTCAGCTTGTCATGGTTCAATCGCTAACAAGCTTCTATCTAAGTTTTTGTCAATAAAGTTGTGAGTCTAATCTGATGTTTTGATCCACAAATATGGGGTCTCATCATTATTTATCATAAGATTCATGATGAATAAATGATTAATTTATAATTCACGTTCTTAAAATAATGAAGACACATGTTCTATATATTTAATGGAATCAAAGTTTGCTAAGATAGGACACATGATCATGGGAATATTCCCCATGTCCAAGCAACAATAGGACTACTCCATGTTTCTCATATAATCAAGAACAAGGATTGGAAGAGGATAAATCATTTCAATAATAACACTTGCAGAATTTTTCTCTCTTTTCCTTGCTCTATTCTCCCAGATAGGTTTCTGAGATGATGCGGGGTTTCTAGAAAAAAATGGGATATCTTGTTTTGGACCCCCCTCCTTTTATACTGTAGGAATCATCCTAAGAATGCTAGGATGGGGCTTGTCCATGGCTAGAAAATCCTAGAGTCGGTGTGCCAATCAATAGACTGGGCGGCTAGGCAGTCGATTGTCTTATTTGCTACATTACTCTCAAATGAAGAAAGGTTGACTATTGGACTTTACGCTTCATATATAAAGAAACCTAGTATGCTGGTTCAAAGTTGGTCGAGCATTTTAATCATAAAAAATGTATGTTCCTTAATAGGTTTGAGTCGAGCGAATGGATGGCCAGTCAACCGGTTGGCAATTTGAGGCTTCCTTCAATCTGCTACTGAGTCGATCGACCAGAGGGGGGTGAGTCGATCGACTTCACTTCTGGGATGCTAAACTCAGCCTTTTAATTTTCATATTTCTTTAGGAAATGAAATGCAGTCTTAGACTATAGTAGAAGGATTGAGAATGATCATAAAACTTACAAAATGTGAACAAAAATAATAATAAATCTAATTAAGGATACAAAAGCAAGGAAATTGCAATTAGTTCCTAAAATTGAGAAAGAAACAACAAAAAATACTGAAAAATGACCTAAAAGATGTGATAAAAATGGATGAATACACGTTCATTAGACAATATCTAATTAATCAGATATGATATCCATTTAGGCAAATCCAAATTTAAAACATCTTTAAGAGCATGTCAACAAATAGACCAGTAGATTTCAAGTACTTTAGACTCACAATCTAATTTTAGGAGTAACACATCAAGATCTAAGGAAATAGAATCAAGACATAAGAATAAAATTGTTTTTGTGACAGCCCACCAGCGGGACTAAGAATACATCCTATAGTCTTTAAGAAGAAGTACACATAAGACATGTCTACCAAACAGACTGTTCAAATGAAATAAATATCCAATATATTAAGAGTGGATTTTAAATCCCAAAATCAACCACTTGTCAACCTTTAAGATCGGGTTCTAAAATAAATAAAAAAGAATACAGATATAGATTATCCTTATAAATGGTTGATTAATTTACACAACAAGATACATATTCAACGATAGTAGGTGTACCTGCTAGTTGTAAAAGGAATGTAACAAGCATTCAACTCATTATGTACATTGCTTGTCATCTTTTATTAGTTGTCCCTAAAACTATATAACTTGTACCTCACAAGTGCAAGTCGCCACGCTTAATTCTCATGTAAACCACTCACTTTCACTATCTTAGGTTATAGCCGTACATCCTACGATATTAGCAACAAACCCTAGTCCACCATAAGGTATCATAAAGAGGCTCACCTCCTCATTTCAGGTACACAAGATAGGAACCAACATAACAAAATATCACATATCATCATTGAATATCAAATATCTCATATTTCACATGTTTCATAGTTTTCATTTAATTAGAAATTGTTCCTCATGGACATAGACTTTCACCAATAGAGGATTTAGGGAAGAATCATGAGATATGACTCACCCCTAATTCCTCATGGTCAAAATACACACTCTAAAAATCCTTCTCATAGAGTAATACAAGGAGATATGTTTCATTTCCCCAGTGTGGATTTCGAGGGAAACCTAGAGTGTTCAGGGAACCTAACTAAATGCACTCATCATTTCACTTGTTATTAATCCTTTTTACTCACTTTAAAGAATATTCAATCATCATTTATCATATGTGTATATTCTTACGCAACTATAATGACATAAAGAAAATTAAGGTTAACAAGAAAGACAAACACAATTATTGAAATAAGAAGCACAACAAATTTGTAGTTTGCAATATACATGTTTCTTTCCATTTGTACATCATAAATGGAAGTTGTTATCAGTGGGCTTTTAGCCCAGGATATAATCTCATTCTCCAACATTTGCCCTAAATAAGGTTTCTTAAAAGAAATCAGTGCATGTTAGTTCAATCTCAACATATTTCTTATCATTTCATTACATATCATAGTTCTCGTGAAATATTCATGGAGAAAATAGAACTAGAAACAATATAAGCATATAGACATCTTGTGTCATTCATCATACTCAGAATAGGTTTATCATCCATAAATATGAATAAATCTCAAGCATAAACGTGCATAACACACTTAAAAATCCTCTTTTACTATTTACCAATTTTCAATTAGGGTTATTGCCCAACTCATATAAAATCTCATATAAATTCATCAGATTAGATTATTCTCAAAATACAAGTTTTTCAATAAACAATTCCCACAAAATACAAGTTTTCTAATAGACAATTACCACCCAAGAACATATTCCTATAAATCAAGTCACATTGTTGCACCTCATAATAATTGAATTTCACTATACTTACATACATTTGTTAATCTGTCATTTGATATCATCATTCATTAGCATCACCTAACTGATCTTTTTCAGGTTAGAGTTAGATCCATAGATCCATCTACTAATTTTGATCATTTTACCTTATTTCATATTCACCATTCTCAACCTCTTTTATTTCATGCTTACTACTACTCTTGGAACAATCATTCTAAATTTATTTAGTGCATAAGTTTGTCTCTCATTAAAATCCTTTATTAGCCTTACTTTAGTGTATTCCATTCATTTTTACAAGCCCAGATATTTCTAAAGCAATTAGATAATATAGTTCATCAGAAATAATTTATTAATTCATCATTCGTCATTAATTATTACAATTTAGTGCTCCATCCATTTCTTATATTGCATCTAGATACATATAACATGTCATTTATTATTTAGTGTGATGTCTGGTAGGGGCAATTTGGGGGCTGACATAGCGAGCGGAGGGTGCGGCCTGGGAGGTAGGGGCGACAATGCACGGATGGGAGGAGGAAGAGGAGGGAGGGGTTGTTTTATAGGTGGGAGGAATAGCAACCGTGGATTACCTCCAGATGAGACAGAAACATCTGAGGGACCTCAATGAGAGTGGAAGAAATAGGCTTTGACCTGCGATTTGTGGGAATGAGGGGTATGAGTGGAAGCCTATCTAGTTTGAGCAAGGAAGTGTCTAGCCAGGGTGTTGTTACATTGATGGAGCTAGAACCACGTTTCCCCCTTTGGGTGAGGAATCAATTTATTAGTACAATGGAATAGGTAGAGGAGCAAAATCATTTAGGGAGTCCAATGGAGCTAGGTTCGCACAACAATAGACTTTTATACAAGATGAACTAGTGGAGAAGATAAGGCCAGAGGATGTGGAAATTTTCAATGAAAAAGGATACCCGAAGATTTACATAGCACCGAAGGCACACAAAATTCTATAGAAATAGTGAACATATGTTGTAGTGGCTAAGCTTGTGCAGAAGACTCTCAGCTACCTCATTATATGGTTGATAGGCTCAGGCTCCTTTGGAAACCTATTGGCAGGATGAATGTCCACTAGCTGAGTATGGGACATTATGCCATACAACTATCTTCTGAAGAGTAATACTACAAGGTCCTCACAGATGGGTCGTGGGTGATATTCAGAAGCATCCTCATGGTCTGGCCATGGGATCCGTACTTTCAACCTACTGATGAAATGCCCAAGTAGGTGGTGACTTGGGCTAGGGTATTAGATCTACCGCTACACGTGTACAATGAGATGATCGTCAAGAGAATATGACATGTTTTGGGATGTCTGATCAAAATAGATGAACATACGGCTGGTTGCACCTGAAGCAAATTTGTCTGTATTGCTGTGTAGCTCGAAACTGAGAAGCCAATCAAACCGACGATCATCGTTGATGGTTTTTAGTATAAAGAAATATGACCAATTGTGTTTCAAATATAGATAAAAGAGATTTCAAATGAAATGCTTTCAGAAAAATTCACAAAATGATTACAAATGTCTGTGATAGTTGTGGGAAACTAGGACATACTAAAACGGTATGTGGGAAACCAGCAAGTACTAGTGCAAGTTATGAAGATACTGAGGAAAGGGCAGCAGTGAAATGGAATGAGGAGAAGGAGCAATGGCAGTTCTACTATGGTAAGAATGTTCACTCAAAGAAACTGAGCTATAAAAAGAAGAATGTAGGAGGTAACGGGAAAGAAAAGGGCAAAAAGAACAGATACGAAGTCCTTGAAGAGGAGAAAGCTGAGGCACACGATGGAGGGGAAGAGGAGGTGGAAGAGGTGACAGTGGATGCTACTGTTAGAGTGGCACATGGAGAGAAGACAAGGAGGAGGAAGAGGAAAGTTACCACACAATATGCGCCAAGGGAAGAAGTCCTAAAGGAAAATACTACAAAGGTGAATGAGATAGCCAATAAGGAAGGGGACGTTCTTGTGAAAATAATAGAGGGCCACACGTCTGTTAAATGAGTAGATGAAGTCCTCATTAACACTTTTGAGAAAGAAAACCAGGAAGTAATCAGGAAGGAAACCATTGAACCAACAACATGCACTGGCTCAGAGGATGGGGATCAAGTACATGGTACAGGAACACTAGGTAGGGAAACCAGAAGCAGTAGTATGAGGATGAAGGGACCTAGTTACCACACCAGACAGCAGGCAAGAATGGCTCGGTGGTACCAACATTCATGGTCGGTAGCTCTGAGTTTTGCTACGTCTCTTCTCAAAACGATGACCCCTTCTTGGTACCACTGAGTGATAGACTCAGTGGTACCAACCTGGATATTCTGCACACTCCACAGAACGAGTCAAAGTACCATTATTACAAAAAAAATTAATAAAGTGCCAACTAAAAATGAAAAGTGATCTCGATGTGCAGTTTTCACTCTTGACGTTAGGATGAAAATGCCATCAAGTCATAACTTTGCTCTTTTATACTTAATTATTTTATTTTTTATTTTTTGTTTTTACTGGAACCGAAAGTAATGTGTCAGGAAAGCGACGTTTTAAGTGTCATCATAACAACAAAATGTGACCGTGCTAGATCTATGTGATTTGTTTTAGATATGATTTTTTGTTTCATTGAACGCCATTTCAAAGGGACTGAAAATAGAATTTTCTTTTGTATATATCTTATAATTTTATTTTTAAATCTATAAAGGACTTGTAGTCCCATTTGTTGCTCGTATTTATGTGATATTATTTATTTGTGAGACATGTTTGTAAAGAATTATTGTGGTTTTAAGATTGTAATAATTATAAAATTATTTTTGAAAAGGTGCTATAAAGTCAATATTTGTTCGAAAGTTTGCTAGTTTAGTTTTTTCTCTAAAAATAAACCTATTCCCGTAATATATTATAATTGCAGTGATTTGACTCTTGTTGACAAGGCTAGTCAAGCCGAGCGATACCAACGGTTAATAGTTTGGCCTTACAATACGTTTGAATAAAGTAGTGGTCTGAGTGACAAATAACATTTGTACTTCAACTATATTCATCTTTACAAGCCCTAAAATTTGCCGTCGGGCTTCCGGATGGTGAATATAAAATGGGTAAACGAACGCACAGTACTCCATCCTAGAAACCCATACACCACGCCTCATCCTAACAACTGCCACCCCGTAATAAATCAATCCGTGACACCAAATTTATTGATGTCTATGTATTAGATTTTCAATTGTTGGATTCAACATTGCAAACTTGCAGCCAATACAGTGCAAACTGATCACAGATGAGAACTCCAATGGCCGATCTTTCCTGCTTTTACGTTATCCAATATATACAATTATTTAATTTACTGTTTAGGGTTCGACTCGCTAATTCCTACGGTTTTATTTTGTATAGGCCGGCATATCCACTGGAAACTACCGCCAACCACTGATGAGTCTGAAACCATGTACTTGGAAGGCATTTGAGATCTATAAATAGCGCCATTGCATGCAGCAATAGAAGCATCAAGAGATATCCGGAGATTTGGTCACATTTAATCCTTACATAGGGAAGCTGGGTACAAATGGCAGTGAACAGCAATGTTGCATGCCACAGCATGTCGGCCATCTTAGCATGGGTGGTCATCATGTCAATCTGTTCCAAGTTCACGGTGGCCCAGAACTCGCCAGAGGACTTCGTGGACGCCCAGAATGCAACTCGAGCTGGGGTCGGAGTTGCCCCGCTGCAGACGAAAACGTCACGTTGGTATGCTGACCAATGTTCAGGTGACTGCCAGATGATACACTCCGGCGGTCCTTACGGCGAGAACCTATCTGGGGGAGCGCCGGTTTCGACTGGACTGCTGGGCATGCTGTTGGGTCGTGGGTGCAGGAGATGCAGTACTACGACTACTGGAGCGACTCGTGCACATCTGGAGAGGTGTGCGGACACTACACACAAGTAGTTTGGCGAAACTCCGAGCAGGTTGGCTGCGCCAGGGTCGATTGTAGCAATGGTGGCGGCGTCTTCATCATATGCGGCTACAACCCGCCCGGTAATGTTGTCGGCCAACGGCCTTACCTCAGTCAAACTGAGCAGCTTGGTGCCGTTTGAGCGTCATGCTAGTTCATCAATCGGTCGCTGTGTTTGCTTCAGTGATCTGTTAGCTCACTACTAAAAAGTAGGGAATAGGTGACATTCAAGCATGTGATGTATAAGCAAAAGGGTGACATGGCTATCTATCACCTTAAAAATGTATGTCACCTATAGAGTGTGGGCTTTGTGCTATGACACCTATCCGAATAAACGTCACCTATTGGTAGTTTTCAGATTCTAAGACATGACAATAAGTGACATCATTGACCATCACCTACCCCAAAAACATAACAGCAACACATGTCACCCATTTCATAAAAGATGGTTATAGGGGACATGCATGCACGTCATGTATGTAATGCCTAACAAACGACATCAAGAACTATCTTATATCTACCACCACATCGGAAAAAAGTACATATGCATGTCACAACTCATTTTCAACATGAAAAAAAACTATATATAAAACGTCAGAATTGCAATTGCATAAAGAACAATCTCATTTCTTATAAAAGGTAATGTCATACATATTCAATTTGCCAACTTTTCTAATATCCAACACATACATATGACCCATCCCCAACGCAACACAGTGTAGTGAAACCTGAAGATAACCCAAGCCTGAAACCCATTTTTACTATAAGGTAGGTAGAAATTTCATTTTACGGTGCTTTTGTATGCACGTTGATGGACATGACATGGCAGGAAATCCTCTACCTGCCTGGAAAACATTTGCGCAACAAAGTTCTCTATAACAAACATATTGTCTCCTTTTCTTTACTGCATGACTTCTATTAGTACGCTCCTCTTAAGTTGTAGAAGCTGAGATAGTGTTTTACTTCAAATTGTTTGCCTTTGTGGCCTGTTGTAGAGAGAATTTGTCCACCAAATAATCCCCATGTGCCTGTTTTCTCCACTATGGTCATTGCTTCCATCACAATTTATAATTTCCAACTCACCTGAAACAATAATAATGTACATATTCTAACGTCAAATGAGATACATATTATGTCCATCTACTTGTTGGAATGAAGGATATATATATTACCATTTCTACGCAGAATAACTAATGATATATATTATACAATTAGTTTTAGTAGTTAGAATGTTCCCTATATTGTCAACTTGGTACTGTAAATGATAAAGGTACAAAGCATATAGTAACTCTTTTTACAAATTACCGTGCCTCATGGTCAAATAATCATATTCAAAGCTTACAGCAGTATTATGTAGTTGCATGCATTCTATAGTTGTGCTAAAAACAGACAGCCACTTCATGTGCTGACAACATATAATGGGTGCACTAAAAGCTAACAACAGTCTCTAGTGACTGTAACTGTTATTTTATGTCTTGTGCAGCCAAACTAGTAAACTAAATGGTAAATTCACACTTGCAGCACTTTTGCAGGAATTGGGTTTGTACACTTGCGGGATTATAAATGGAGTCTCCTGTGTTAGCCAGCAATTCCAGATGGATTTTACTTGCACATCATTCTAACCGAGACGTACCTTACTATATTCTTCGTTGTTGTTTTGAGTTTGTCAATGGTCCCAATGACTAATAATTTGTTGTTTAATAGAAATACTTGAAATCTAATACAAAAAATGTGGGAGTTAAATAATCTCAACAACAACAATTTACTAGCATTATCTACAATCATTGTTGGGCTTGTAGCTGTCACAAGTTTCATACATTAAATTTTACCCTACAGAATAATATACCACAACAACATTCAAATAAACAAACCTGTGGCTTTTGTAAGAACAAGCGTGGATCAATAAACAATCATCACCAAGGAGCTCGTACTAACCCCACCTCTGTACTTATTTATTGATTAAGATACAACAGATACAACCATCATCAATGATAAAAACTTACCCACTTAAGCTAATTGAAAAACTGAACTTGTTTCATTGATCTCGTGATCTTCATGCTAACCCAAAAGGCCATTTGTAGATACAAAATACAAATTAATAGCATGAAATGAGACATTCACAGGTGGAGCGGAGAATTCATTGGGTCCTCCACCACAAAACCATCCCCCTCACTTGATCCCTCTCCTCCAAACTTCCATCTCCGTCACAATTACAGACTTTCCATCTTCCCACGTCCAGACCAACCTTTAATATAGTGTCGGTGTTCTTGTTTGTTACATGTAACAGGACACCAAAAATATACCCCATAAATACGTATGTAAAATCTCCACAGACGGATCTCAACAAGTGGAGAGAGAGATAGAAGTGAGGTGGGTGGGAAATTGTGAGAGAGACAGAGAGAGGAACCAATGAGAGCTAGGGAAGGGTAAGAAGTATTTTCTCTTCTTATTCAAAATGGTAACCCCTCGTCTCATTCTCCTTTTCAATTTCCCCCCAAACAAGTTAAAATTCTTATTTCTCATACCCACCTACTTGAAATCCTGATATGGGGGAATTATAAATGGAGCCTCATATGTTTGTATATCCTCCAGGTTTCCACGGCAAGTGACTCACCAACATCCATGAGTCAACAAATTGGTCGCATGTAAATCTTTTTTACACTTGAGTCTATATTCTATCGTAACAACACTGTAATTCATATATATTTTGCAGCAAGGTAGGCAAGCACTACCAGAGTACATGGCTATAAGAGTAAGTAGTTTAGGACCTAGTCATAGTGACTTGGTCGTAGTGTTGATGACTTACTTGAGATGATGCATAACTTGTAGTCACTGGATGGGGAAAGAGAGCCCAGTGTGGCTTCTAGTAGATGGAACATGATTAGGGTGCAACCTACACATTGGGATAGATCTCGAGTAACTTTTGTGGCATGTCTTGCTGAATTGTAGCTCGACTTAGAAGATGTCTGAGGCAACTACAATGAGAATTTCTTTCGATCACCAAAGAGCACATGTGCAAAATGTTGAAATATTTATGTATGGAGATAGAATGATGAAGCAAGTAGTGCAGTTGGCACACCCACAAGCTAGGTCAGTGACCATCAATGAAGGATGCACGTACAAGCGATGAGCCTCTATGTATAACAGCATATGCAAAATGAACCAAACTCTCATTAGCCTCTTACTTATCCTCTCTGGATCCTCTGATTGATGTCTCTCACACTCGTATCTCCCCGTCAACCCCAATATAATACTCGGAATATAGACAAACTTATAGTTTTATGCTAGGAAGCATGGACACTTCGCTAGGAAAGTTGTGGCCGTACTAGACATGTGTCGGACACGGACACGGCGTGGACACAGATGGACACGCTTAAACACGGCTCAGAAGTGTCAGCTTTTTTTTTAAGCCCGGACAGGGCATGGACACGGCTTGGACAACTTGGACACGGCTTGGACACGTCGTGGACACAACAAGCTCGAACTAATACCCTATGTAAAAGAAATATAAATTATATATCTTCTCTCTCCCTCCTCTTATTCCAGCATCACTACCATATGTCTCCTCCCCATCCTTTTCCTAAGGATTATTACATATTTATCTATTGTACATCATACTTATATATATAATTCATCATTATATAACAAGTATTCCAAGAATTTGACATCCAAATTGATTATATTCATCATTCTTCATTCATACTTACTTGATTTGATATTGCAAATGTATTCTAGATTAATCTACATTGATAATTTATTATCTCATAATGGAAATATACTAGTGTTTTCTTATAAAGTTTGCATTCATATTGTAAGTGAATTTTGGGTTTGATTTAGATTTCTTTTAAGTTTATTTCTTTAAATCTCACATAATTAGTTGTTTTACAAATTTGCATAGATAGACATTATATGTATTAACTCCATGTTATGTGTATGTATACGTATGTATACATACACATAACATGGAGTTAATACATACGTATGTGTATGTCTAAAACAATTCTTTAGACATCTATCATGTTACACTATTATCTCATAATGGAAATATACTAATGTTTTCTTATAAAGTCTGTGTTCATATTGTAAGTGAATTTTGGGTTTGATGTAGATTTCTTTTAAGTTTATTTCTTTAAATCTCACATAATTAGTTGTGTTACAAATTTGCATAGATAGACATTATATGTATTATCTCCATGTTATGTGTATGTATACGTATGTATACATACATGTACATCATAAGTATATATTTGTCTATATATGTATACAACTATATTATACTTATACATTTATGTGTATTTATGTATATATATAATTATATATATATGTATGTATATGTATATGTATATGTATATGTATATGTATGTGTGTATGTCGTCTCCAACATCGTGTCTGTGTCTTATATTTTTGAAAATTGTCGTGTCTCGTGTCTATGTCTATGTTCGTGCAGTGTCCCCTATCTGTGTGAGTATAGTCAAACATAAAATGAAAGGCAAGGATAAAGATCAAAATAATATATATATGAGTTGTGTTTAGGTTAACAACTAGTACAAATTAGCTACGAATAAGAAAAAGGTGAAATTTGACTTGACGAATACAGAAACTGTGTATCAGCATTAGGAAACATGAGATTTGACTTGGCAGAGTCAATAACATAAGAACTATGAATCGATGACATGTATCATCATCAGGGAATCACCTAAATATATTCAACACCGAAGTGGATACTTCAAAATTGCAAAGAAGTTGGTGTAACTGAATCAAGAGAAAAAGCTTGTCCTTCAAACAGTCTACTCATAGTTAGATGGTTACAACTTGCATCATTTACATATGTTCCTTCGAGACTTCATGTATATGATAAGGTTACTTGTAGATAAACTCATACTTGTCAAAGCATGCACCTAGGCGGCCGCCAAAGCATTGAAGCACTATACTGGCTCGCTGTGTGGGAGATGCTTAGTTTTAGAAAAAAAAGCGAACGCCTTGGTTGCCTTGGCGTTTGAGAGATCGCTTCACGCCTTGGCGTGGTCCATTGCGTGGGACCCGATTAAGGTCCGACTTAGAAACAAATACCCACGACCCACTCGCGATTCATCTCCCGCAAACCCCACCCTGCTAAACCCCCGACCCCGACTCCCATGTGATCCCCAAGCTAGCGTTGCCCTAGCTGGACGAAGCAAGGAGAAGCTGTGTCAGCAACTCCCTCGCGTCGAGGTAGGTGGTCTCCAACCTACATCGCGGCCTTGAGGGTAGTTGTGCCAAGTCGCCAAGTGTAGCGGAAGCCACCAGCGGAAGCCACCCACTCCAGCAGCTGAAGCCGGCGATCACCGGTAACTGGTAAGTCTTTTTTTGTGATTTCTTCTTCCATCTTCTCCTCCTCTCCATTTCTTCTCCATCGCCATCTTCCTTTCTTCTCCCTCACTTATTCTTCCTCCTCCCATATGCAGCGTGGACTCTGTCCAGCTACCTTCTTCCTTGCGCCAAGGAAGAAGTGGAGCTTCTTGCTGCCTTGCGACCTTGAGAAGAGTTGCAGTAGTTGCCCCAAGTGGCCAACACCCAAAGGGAGCATTACAGAGCGGCAATTCCAATAGCCGCACTCCAATAGCAGCCAACACTTTCAAGTACGTTTTTTTTACAAACTTCTTCCCTATTTTTCTTACTGATCTAGCTCCATCCCTTCCCTATTGCCTTTCTTCTACATCTCCTTCTTGTTTCCCCCTCCCAACTACAGCAAAGAACTACTGTTACTGACTACTGACGAATTTTAGGATCAATGTCATGCTAGATTTTTTTTCTTTATATTAATTGATCTGGTGCCACCTTAATTTTGTATGTACATCATATTCTTCTTCCTTCCCATGTTCTTCTTCGTCACTAAGACCCAAGTGTGTTTTCTCCTGCTGTAATATTTACTGTTTGGCGTCAACATTTGCTGTCTTGTGCTACACACACATGTGAGGCCTCTCCCAACAAGTGGAACTTAATTACAATTTTATATTTTGTTTTTTGGTTCTATTTTTTGTAGATCTATAGTGATGGACTCTGATTTAGTTGGTGATATTGATGTTCCTACTTCCACCCCTCAATCTCAAAGACCTGGGGAGATTGACCCTCGTTTTGCAGATGCAATGAATGACCCAAAATTGAGCACAAAATCCACAAACCCAGGGTGGAAGTATTCCTTTTGGCAAAATGTAGGTGATAAGAACAAGGTTAAATGTGCATTGTGCGGTCACATCAGCAGTGGGGGCATCACGAGATTGAAGGAGCACTTGATTGGAGGATTTCAGGATTGCATCAAGTGTCCTAAAACAATGACTACAATTTCTAAGGAGTTTCTTGACTATAAGAACCGCAATAAGAAGAGGAAGGTGGATCTTGATTACCAGTACAATCATAATGAGTCCAACACTCCTAATGTTGTTAATGAGGGTGATGTTGTGGTTGTTCCATCTTCTACCCAAAGGTCTCGAACCACATCTAGTTCTGCAAATAGGCCACCTGTCTGCAAATATTCTTCTAGAAAATGACCAATGGATTCTTTCACCACTCCTAGTCCATGGGACGTTGTTGCACAAAGGAAAGCAAACCGTAGTGCTTCACAAACTACAATAGGTGATACCTACAAAAAAGAAGCTACACATGTTGCTTATGACTGCATATCCCAATGGTTTTATGAAGCTGGTATTCCCTTTAATGCCGCAAACCGCAATAGCTTTGATGTTATGTTTGAGGCAGTTATCCAAGCTGGTAAAGGATTCATTCCACCTTCTTATCATCAATTGAGGTTTCCTTTACTTGAAAGGCAGTTTGAGAGATGTAAGGAGATGCAGGTGGTTCATGAGAAGCATTGGAGATCTTATGGTTGCATGATAATGTGTGATGGATGGACAGATAAATGTCAGCGTACTTTGGTAAATTTTCTTATAAATACTCCTGAGGGTTCATTCTTTATCTATGCTAAGGATGTGACATCTGATGAACACACATGGGAGTTACTGTTCAACTTGATAGATGAAGTTGTTGAGAAGGTTGGGGAGGAAAATGTGGTGCAAGTTGTCACTAACAATGCAGCCAACATGGTGTTGGCCGGGAAGATGTTGATTGAGAAGAGGAATAAATTATTTTGGACTCCTTGTGTTGCACATTGCTTGGATCTTATGTTGGAGGACATATCTAAATTGGACATTTTTTCAGGGGTTCTTACAAGGGCAAGAAAGGTCACTACTTTTATTTATCAACACACTCATCTGCATGATGCTTTCATGAAAGGTAGTGACAATCACCAAGAGCTTGTAAGGAGTGGGGTGACATGGTTTGCTACACATTTCTTTGCTATACAGTGAAATAAAAGAATGTCTACAGGTCGGAATGAATGAACACCATCAGATTGAGTGCCAAGGAAGGCCAAAGGAGCTTCTTTCAAAACCATTAACCTTGATCGAGTGCCAACATCATGATGAAACTTATAACTAAGACATGAGTGGCAGTGCACTACATGATCACCATAGGCATCAAGATCTGTGATGATGCAAATTAGACAATGTTCATCACCTAGATACAAGGGAATCATATGCCAATACCGAAGGATAGCTCGATACTCAATGGGTAACATAGACAGACCAAGGCCATCAATAGGAACAACCCTCAAAATATTTTGTGCATGATCGGCTTATAAAGAAGCGAGAATAACATGTTGTCGTAAGGATAGGTCACTTGCCATGATTTGCTGGATGACCGTATTGTAGTAAGCATCTACTAAAATAGACTGGGTCTTTAGGGTGGTAGAATGCATACTTGTCAACATAGACCAACATAAAGATGGAAAGATATTACATATGCAAGCATGTGCTTGGACAAAGGGGAGCCCTGCATGCACGCATGTGACCTCACGCAACATATGGTCTTGGAGATCTTTGGTGTATCTAAGAGGCAACAAAAGCAAATTTACTGACATCATGAGAGACTTGATCCCCAATCCCCCTAGATGCATAGGAAGTGTAGCCAAACACCATTGTAAATCACCAAAACATGGGCCGTCACCAACCACAATACGCTCCAGACAACGACGAAGATCGTGATAAAAAATATCCAACACAGGTGTGATAGAAGAAGGAGATGTTGTACGAAGATCAAACAACAGTTTGGGAATCCCAACACAACACCTAAGAAGAAGAAGCTCACACTGTGGGTCCTGGAGTGAGGACATGCGATCCATCATATCAAGGGTCTTCATCACACCTTTTTGGAGAAGTTCCTTCGCAACAGATGCATCTGTAGAAAATTGGGCCACCTAGAATCTTCACTGCACGCTCTAGATGAGAGATGTCAGTTGGAAATAAGCCCACATTCGAGCCTCATCTTGGGTCATCAGATGGCCAAAAAATCTATCTTCTTAGTATTGAGATGAAGACCATACATCGTGCCTCGCTCCTGAATGAGGGATAGAGCCTTCGAAACAACCTATGTGTCCCCAATGAGGGTACCATCATCAAGGTAGAAAGAAAGGAGGTCAAGTTGACATGCATCCTTTGCCTATAAAATAAGAGGGTGGAGTCCCAGGGAAAAATGTAGGGGGCCTAATGGGTCACCTTGTTGTACCCCGACAGAAGAAAAAAGAGGCTCACCATGATCCATATAGAGAGGAGATGGAGAGCTATAGAAAAATTCAACCCATCGTATAATAGAAGGGCAATGAAGACGAACCTCTTGGAATATGGTAGATCTATCAACCATGTTGAAGGCATTGTTGAAGTCAATAAGAGCCATATTGACTATAGTGTGGTGTTGTTGTTCATATACAAGTCAAGTGACAGCATGTAGAAGGGCTTCAACACCACCAGAAATACCAACACCATACTGATGATACATAAGATAAGGGACGACATCAGAACTTACACCCTTTGTCACAACTTTGGATATAAGGCACGAACAAATAGTACCCATAGCAATAGGCTGAATGCCATTGTCTGGTTTGAGAAAAGGAGTCAATGGAGAACTGGCAATGTAGGGAGCTAGGGAATCTGGACAACGACCAGTGAGCCAAAGATTCACTATAGTTGAAATTGCATTTAAAAAATCATCTTTCACTACAGTGGAAGCCCCACGCATATAATCAATAACATTTTGTGATCATAGGCCATCACGTGTGCAAGCGGTCCCTTTCTTGAATCATAAAATGGCTTCTTCAATCATAGAGCAAGAAGCAACAAATGGAGAGATAGAAATTTCAGACTGAGGTTGTACCAATGGCAGTGGAGGTTGAGGGTGTTTAGCTTCAAGATAAGAATAATTAGTAGCTTTTGTGGGGGTAACACCACTAGAGGATAGAACACGGATGGTAGTATAAAATTGGCTATCTTTGATCTTAGACTTTACACGTGAAATACAAGCTTCAGAAGAATGTTCTCGCCCGGTAGGACAACAAGGAGCCAAAATCTGAGCCAGGAATTGTTGAATGCCATCAGGTCCTAAATTCCAAGTCTCCAAAGCCTTAAGGATCATAAGTTGTTGTAGAGAGATGCATTTTTGAGAAGACTGTTCTTGAGCAGACATAGGGGAGAAGAGATACAGAACACATGCTGGAAGCAACAAAAGACGAATCCATGCATCAATAGAGCGTGGGCAAGAAGCCACCTAGAGTAAGCAAGCACAAAGAGTGTCGGCAAAGGGCAAATGACAAAGAAGAGGGATGCTCTTTACGGTAGGGTCACCCATGCGGAAGACAAAATCTAGAAAATCTGTGTCGAGCTATAGTCGGTCAACAGGCAGAGGCGGTGGCTCAATACGATGACGAGCTGACAGGGTGCAAGGAACAAAATCTGGAAATCCAGAATTGATGGGAGCAGGCAAACCATCACATCGAGTGATGTCTCACCAGGATATCGAGGTAGAGTGGTAGTAACATCATAAGCTTGATGAGGACATGCTTTAGACCATGGCACGATTCCAAGGCATACACCACAAATCCAATGCTTGGAAGAACAAAGAGCAAACACCAAGCCCTCCCAAACATCAACATACTCCAACGCCTTACAGATCCCATCAACACGACTCAGTGAAGTTAAATGAACAACCCGAAGATGATTACCAAAACGGTTAGCTACTAATGGTTTGTCGCGACATGTATGGAGGCTCCTAAAAGGACATAAAACTTGTGCAGCATGTCCAACCATGCAGGATGTAAGCCCGGCGTGGTAAAGGACCACAGGAACAACCTCACGGCTTTTCACTTGTGACGCAGCAAGACGGTCATAATGTGTCATTGTCGATGTGGGAAAACTGAAATTTGCCATTAAAGAGAGCGGAACTAAGACATGGAGGGAACACTCTTGTGTATGGCGGCCAACAAGGCAGTCCTTCCTGCTGGGTTGACCAGTGCCAAGCCTGCTTAACACACGACTGTAGGAAATCGTGTATGGGCTGCCGCCTCAGGGGATCGATGCTGGACTCTATCGTATCGATCTTCGACGTGTTGAGACCTGGACGGCTAGGCACCAGGGATGCTCCGAGTGCGTTCTTGCCCTAATCCCTTACTGCTATGGGCGTGGTTGCCGAAAAAAGGGCAGCCACCACCGGTATGGCCAAGTCCAACAAAAGTTGATAAGTTGAATCTGACTTGAAGTTATCGCCAAACTTTTCTGGTCGCCTTCTATCCGCATTCGGGAGACACTATGGTAAGTCGGATTTGGATACTATGGTGTGGGGGAACAAGACGAGCAGAGAACCCCTGCAATCAACGACACTGGGGTAGGTACAATAATTAATCAGAGGTAGGTGGGAGACAAACAGAATCGTCATCGGTGCCCATGTCACGTGCAGCGGCTCAGCGCCCTCACATTGCATCATCGTCCAGCACACGGTGACCAAATAAGTGTTGATATATTACAACAAAAATACACTCAGGAGGAGCCATGACACATTTCTTCTCATAAAAAGTCCCTTTCAATGCATTTCTTATGGATTGGGGCCCATATAGTGACAATGTCCACTCACAACAATTATCTTAAAATGCATATGTGAGGTATGGGGCCCATATCACGAGAATTTCCTCTAAAAGCAGGTCCCCCGTATTGCATTTGTGAGAATTCAAGTCCCATATCAAGACAATGTCCTCGCATAGTAATTTTGTAAAATTTCTAAGGTTAAGTGACATGAATTTATGTCATCTATAACTTTGGTGACACACAAACATGTCACCTAAATGTTATGTCTCCTTGTATATTACACTTGACTCATATACATGTGTAAACCCCCATTACAACATAGGTGATTCAAATGTATGTCACATATACTGTGTCACCGTTTCAAGTTTGATAAAATGTCTGTCACCTATGTTGCACAGACTACACGTGACATACATGCATGCCACCTAAAGTATGTCACCCTTTCAAATACACAAAAATGTATGTCATCTATTTTACGTAGGCCTACACAGATTATAAGTTGTGTACAAATATGTCACCTAAAGTGCGTTATTTTTTACATGACTGTCACCTATACTATGTTTTTTGGTAGTGTAGGGTGTATCCGTAGATTCCGTATTCTACCAATCGACAGTTGCCTCTGTTGTGTAATCAAATTAAATAAATGGTGGAACGCTATGATGTGCGCTAATTGCGTATAGGCAAACATCAAGGTGTACCAAAGGTTCCACTCTCTTCATGCATGTCTAACTTGAGTGCTTTTGAATATGACGTCTCAGTTTTTTTAGTCTTTTATATTAAAGGAGTAGAACAAGATTGGTAACTAAAAGAGTTTCCTCTTAATACTTCCCTCTCTTAACTCTGTAAAGGAACCCAGATGGTTTCCGGTGTTACATGAAGCGTGTCAGTGTTCTTTTCTTCCTTTTCTCACGCCATTTGTTATTCACCTTTATTATTCTGTTTTCCTTCTCTCTTTTTTTCTTCCTTCTATGTTATTTTTTTTACTCCACGTCTGTTCTTTGATCAATCTATTTCATATATTCAGGCCGGACAACAAGCCAGGTTTCAATCAACCAAAATCTGACACACCAATCTCTTGGATTTACCCGAATTTAACGAAAATCGTTATGAATTTATAAAAAACAAGCATCTATATAAGTTAAATATATCTAAGTTAAATCTATATAAGTGAGACTCCATTCACTGACTACCAAAAAAGAGATTTTATGAGAACAAAGAGCCAAAAAAGATATTTTATGAGAACAAAGAGCTATGTTATATGCTTTAAAGATAATGTGACAGGAATATTATTTTTTTACATAAGATCTGCAAATTTCATTAAAGGCCGACCAAAATTTGTAGTATCTCCATCAATAATTCCATGACCACGAATCAACACCTCATAGTTTGTGATTACTTGTGATCCTTATTCAATCATATGACTTTCTTAATCAAATTTCTGTAGCCTTAATTGGGATATGTTAAGCCCCTCAAAAATCTTAAATCTTGATGTGCTCATCTCTAATTTTTCATATGAGGCAATATTGCAAAGCGATGAATAGCCTAGGTGCAGATAAATCAACTAAGTTGGATATGATTTTAGTATGAATTTATATCACAACTAATGGGATACTATCAAAGCATTCTTCCACAACCTTTTCAGCTAATCTGCCCTAGGATTACATTACTCCTAGGATTGAACAATCTAGATCAGACCCTCATAACATCAACTAATAAATAAGATGATCCTATTATTATTTAGCATTTCCATCCCATTCATCTCATTAATACTTAAAAAATCATCTTCAAAGACCTTTGTACTATACTTATAGGCCCAATCTATTACAACATTGGGTTAAAAAACTACACTATCAAAGCATGATGCATTCAAGATGGCTATTCGATGGTGAATGAGACCAATCACACTTATCATTCCAATTGTTTTCCTTGATTTATTCTTAAACTAGATTTTGAGAAATCCTTTGATAACATTGACATAAATTCATTGTTGATTGTCTTAAAGTGTCACTTTCCCCCTCAATGGAGTCAATAGATCTATAGTTGCATATGTTTGGCTCATTTCTCCATGTTGATCAATGGATCTAGATTTGACTACTTGAATAGTACCAATGGACTTCGACCAGGTGATCCTTCGTTCCCATATATTTTCATAACTGTAACTTTCATTCTATTAAAAAATGGTACTAGAAATGACTTTATCTGTAACGACCGTCACCAAACTGAGAACCAAACCATCATTAATTATGTGAAATAACCATAAGCAGCGGATTAACAAAAAATAACTAAAAATTAAAACCATTTTACAAAGAGATCCATTTCCTAGAAAATTCTTAATGAAAGAACCAAAACTTTATATACATCAGGGTTCACATTGTACATACATTGTACCATCTCATTTTGAGGATAACATATATCAGTTGCTTTGTCAAAATATATACTGAAGCAACATAAAACCTTGAGGCTTACAAGCCAAAAATCTCAGATTGTTCACAAAACCATTAAGTACTAAATCCAAGGACCTGAGAGTACAAAGACGACATATAGGACTTATATCTACAAGACACGAAAAACAATACACTCAACCTGAGCTATTATTGTTGTCCTTGTTGTTGTTGTTCTTCCCCTGCAGTACGGTCTCTACCTCCTCATGCACATCCACCAATAAAAATGTAGATCCCACGGGGTGAGACAATTGTCCCAGCGAGAGATATAACTCTTCGCTAACAATGTTATTATTATAGGTAAATAGTATAAAAATGAGCAGAGGTTCTTTTATATTAATAAGCTAGATGAATCACTTTTGATAAGAAGATTCGAACATTCTCATCTCTTAAAGCATTGCAACTATCTATGTTAGAGCAGTAAATCATCTATTCACTTTATAAGGAATATGAAGGACATGTATATCATTTACCTCTCATGTTATACCAACATCTCAAGCTTATCTTGTGATAATATTGTCATGGTATGATATCCATGAATCATTCCCATTTCTAGTGGTTGGCCTCAGCCAATCTACTAGTCAGGTATTGATTTCTACCAAATCTTGTGAATATAAATCATTGTGTTCCATTCAGGTATTGAATTATACCAATCTTGTGAGACTACGACCAGGTATTGGATTGTACCAATCCTATAATATTACAGTCAGGTATTGGATTATACCAATCCTGAGAGAGTTCAACCAGGTATTGGACTGTACCAATCCTGAGAAAGTTCAGTCAGGTATTGGATTGTACCAATCATAAGAGAGTTCAGCCAGGTATTAGATTGTACCAATCTTGTGAGATCATATCCAGGTATTAGATTATACCAATCCTGAGAGAGTTCAGCCAGGTATTAGATTGTACCAATCATGTAAGATTACAATCAGGTGTTGGATTGTACCAATCCTGTGAGATCACAGCTAGCTATTGGATTATAGCAATCCTGAGAGAGTTTAGCCAGGTATTGAATTGTACCAATCATGTGAGATCACAGCAGGGTATTGGATTATACCAATCCTGTAAGAGTTCAGTCAGGTATTGGATTGTATCAATCCTGTAAGATTACAACCAGGTATTGGATTGTACCAATCATGTGAGATCACGGCCATGTATTAGATTATACCAATCCTATAAGAGTTCAACCATGTATTAGATTATACCAATCCTGTGAGATCATTGCCATATTGCTAAGGATCCCATAGTAGTTGGGATACCTTTATGTTTCCCTTTCACTTTCATTATGGGATATCAATCCCTTAAATTTATCATTGAATGCCACATAATATTTACTAGGAACTATACCTTGGCCAAGCCATCATACCTATTCACATACTTTATGTAATATAAGTATTCCTCATATCTCATTTAAGCATATTCAAAATACTATAGCCCTTATTTGGCTATAAGCATAAATCATGTATGACCAATATTTCATTATTATTATAACCATTTATTATTATTATGCAGTTACTGGGTTTCCATTTCCCTAGTTTATTTTGAACATTAGAATTTCTTACATGACACTTTTATTAAACATCTTGTCACCTCTCACTAGGAAACAACTATTCACATGGCTCGCAAGACCCATTAAACATATTGTCACCTCTCACTAGGCAACAACTATTCACATGGCTCACAAGGACCATTAAACATCTTGTCACTAGGAAACAACCATTCACATGGCTCACAAGGCCCATTAAGCATCTTGTCACCTCTCACTAGGCAACAACTATTCACATGGCTCACAAGGCCCATTAAACATCTTGTCACCTCTCACTAGGAAACAACTATTCACATGGCTCACAAGGTCCATTAAATAACTTTTCACCTCTCACTAGGCAATAACTATCTCTAGATCATAAGACCTATATAATCGGTATAATATGAAATATCATAGCTCATGCTTAGCTATGCTCATTATCTCATGCTACCAGCATGGTTTCCATATGGTTAGGGTTTCCCTTTATTAACCAATTGTAGTTTCAAATCATATCATTACCCTTCATTAGGGTTAAGGTTTCCCTTTTTAAGCCGAATAGGGTTTTCAAGTACATTCATCAAGAATTACAACCCTAATTCAGACTCCACATATTAGGAGTATCAATGTATACTCATTACATGAGTGTTAAACAAGTATAAGTTTCTCTTTCATCCTCACTAGGATATTGATTACATCTTACTCCATTAGGTTGACTCAATCCTTCTCTCAAGGGACATTGACCCACATTTCAAAATGCATTAAACCCTTCATGTCTTAAAGTATCAATTGCAATAACATACTACATGTATCACTCAATCAAGTGTATTAGATTGAGGTGCTTCCTCCATATCGGGTATAGAGGTGTAGGTTTGCTTCCATATAGGGTATAAAGGTGTATCCTCATCATCATATAGTGCATCCATATCGGATTACTCAACCTTAGGGGTTTGCTTATCCTGTTTCACAACACCATGTTGAGTTTCAACATCATATCGGGTTAGGGTTTATATACTCAACACCATATCTGGTATAAGGTGTGTGCTTGACCCCATATTGTGCACAAGATGTGTATATGTGTCACTCATATCGTCCATGAGGTATAAATTCATCTCTATATCATGCTAGTGGTTGTGTTCATATTATTATATTTTGTTACCATATTGAGTTACCATATTAGGTTGCCATATCGGGTTAAACCCTTATGCTCATACGCTTTCATACCTTCATGTGATCAATCCTATCATGTGTTGAGTGATATGCTAGACAACTAGGTGCACCCTTCAAAATCAACCCATTACACAAAATGATAGGGGTGTGGTGTTCCAAGGTATATCATATTCCATATCACCATCTAGAGTTTCAACACCATATCAGGTTAAAAGTGTATGTGTGTTCACAATATCGACCATGAGGTGTATGTGTGCTCACCATATCGTGCATAAGGTTTATTCTCATCACCATATAGTTCTAGAGGTGTATAACCATCACTATCTAGGGTTTCAACATCATATCAGGTAAGAGGTGTATCCTTCAACACCATATCGACTTAGAGGTGCTTCAACCCAATATCGAGTTGAACCATGATGATATCATCATTATCAACCTCTAGACTCTTGTTCTTACTATTATAGTTCATGGACAACAATCCTAGGTTACTACTAGAGTTCATGGATTCATCAATTATGCATGAAAAATCTATTTGAATGTAAATTATTTAACTAAGGTAAGATTGATGGTAAATAATAACATAATTGAGTTCAAGTTATATAACCCGCCTCTAGAGCAACTTCAAAGCTCCAAGCTCCAAAGATTCATGTTCCCAATGGTGAATATGAACTTACTAGGAGGGAGTAGGAACACTCTAGAGTTGGTAATTTTCATGCCAACCCTACATTTTGGGTAATTTACAATTTGTACCAAAATCGATACACAAGGCACTAGCATTATTCAAAAAAGTTCAAACTTGCAATTTAGGCTTTCCACAAGACAACACCTTACATAATTATCTATCTAATGATGCTAAAACACATGAGGTATTTTCAACATATGGCATATTGCAATATAACCCCTTATTTTTGGTAAATTGTATTTTGGTCCAAAACAAGAGAACATTGTTCAAACATTATTCAAATAGGACCAAACTTGAAACATAAGTTTGTCACATGATAACAAAACACTTTAGAGGATTATATTAAAGTTATAAGAAAATTATTTAAACCAAACAAATAGGGTTAGCCCTAAACCCAGGCTAGGGATGTTACAAGTTACAAACCCATCTTCTTTTGTTCTAAGAAACTTATTTAAACCAAACAAACAAGGTTAGCCCATCTTATTTTGTTTATAAGTTGTTCAGTAATTAATTAACTCAGATTCCTTTGTATATCAATTATGATGTGGTTGAAATATCCATGCCACATCTACTACTTCCTTATGCTCTTTATATTGTCTCAAAATGACTACTTGATCAGAGTAATAAGAAAGATAGCAATCTAAGAGTATCATACTTACCTTGCCTTCAATAGATGAATACTTGGCCAGGGTATTCAAGAACTGAAATTAGGTAGTATGTATTTGTTTTATATTATGTTTCATCTCTTTAAATTTTACTACTTAGTATCTTAAATTTTCTCTGGGTGTTTCTGTTACATCTCTTCCCTTTCTACATGAAAAGAGAATTTTTAAAACATATAAGAGAATATTGGACTGAATATAGGTTCTCATCCTTCTTATCTCTTCCTCATGTCCTCATAGGACTAATTAAAGGAAGCTCAACAACAACTTTAGGTTGACCCAACATAGAGTCTAGCTATTTCATGTTGTCACCTTTGCCTTTTTACACTATTGGGCTGTAACTTTCGTAAGCCATGCCGAGTCTGGCTCGGTTGTTGGGTCATTTCCTCCCTTCTTTTTGAACAAAAGGGTTTAGTATGATCAACATGTATATATCTATAACATGTCTTATCCTCGTACTATAGTCTTATCGGTCTTATTACCGATATAGCAGCTAAGTCAAGAGTTCTTATAGGTGGAAAGTTAGGACTTTTGCCTTTACTTAGTGACTACTGCCCTGGTGCACTAGGAAATTATCACACTGGTGGAACCAAAAGCTTTGGATTTTTAGAACAACTAGGAAAATGTCTCTAGAATTGTAAAGACCTTTCCTTAATTGTCAACTTATTTCCCCTCCTTGGGCATTGCCATCACATATGTACTATCTATCTATACTTATGGCATAGTCTATTTTCTTGCCATATGTCAATCCTTCCCACATTTTCCAATGTTCCAACATGACTATGTCATTCAGGAATCCTTTCAGAACCCAAAGTTTCTACATTGAGGACTGGTAACCTAGGTTGTATTGCTAGTATCCAGTCCACTATATTCATCACTGTTGTCCTAACATGCCCAATAAGAGCATAAAAAGTAGGATTCTCTATCCTGATTGGGTCAAGATGGGAATTCTCATGCACTTGTTCTTTTCTCTCCTGATCTCTTGCACCTTCTCCTGGTACAACAACACTGCTCTTAGCAATGTGTTCCTCGTGTTCTCCAGTCATTTTTAAACTTCACCCTTTCTTCTGTATAAGCAAAATTCACTATAGGATATACAGGAGGACACTAGAACAGACTCAACACCTTAGTCCTATGTCTTTGTAGACTCAGCGAACCTTAAGCTCTATTACTAAACTTCTAATTACTGCCACTAAACCAACAATCAAATCATCACTAATCATGTAGAATAACCATAAGCAACAGATTAACAAAAGATCACTAAAAATTTAAACCATTTTGCAAAGAGATCCATTTCCTGGAAAATTCTTAACGAAAGAACCAAAACTTTATATACATAAGGGTTCGCAATGTACATACATTGTACCATCTCATTTCGAGGATAACATATATCAGTTTCTTTATCAAAACATATACTGAAGCAACATAAAACCTCGAGACATACAAGCCAAAAATCTTAGATTGTTCACAAAATCATTACATACTAAATCCAAGGACCTGAGAGTACAAAGACAACACATAGGACTTCAATCTGCAAGACACGACAGACAATACACTCAACCTGATCTATTACTGTTGTCCATGTTGTTGTTGTTCTTCCTCTACAGTACAGTCTCTACCCCCTCGTGTATGTCCACAAAAAAAATGAAGATCCCACAGGGTGAGACAATTGTCCCAGTGAGAGATATAACTCTCCGCCAACAATGTTATTATCACTGGTAAATAGTATAAAACTAAGTAGAGGTTCTTTTATATTAATAAAAAAGATTAATCACTTTTAATAAGCAGATTGGAACATTCTCATCTCTTAAAGCATTGCAATGGTCTATGTTAGAGTAGTAAATCATATATTCACTTTATAAGGAATATGAAGGACATGTATATTGTTTACCTCTCATATTATACCAACATCTCAAGCTTATCCTATGATAATAGTGTCATGGTATGATATCCACGAATCATTCTCATTTCTAGTGGTTGGCCTCAGCCAATCTGCTAGTCAAGTATTGATTTCTACAAATTCTTGGAAATATACATCAGTATGTTCCATCAAGGTATTGAATTATACCAATCTTGTGAGACTACTGCCAGATATTGGATTGTACCAATCCTATAATATTACAGCCATGTATTGGATTATACCAATCCTGAGAGAGTTCATCCAGGTATTGGATTGTACCAATCCTGAGAGAGTTCAGCCAAGTATTGGATTGTACCAATCCTGAGAGAGTTGAGTCACATATTGAATTGTATCAATCATGTGAGATCAAAACCAAGTATTAGATTATACCAATCCTGAGAGAGTTCTGTTTGGTATTGGATTGTACCAATCCTATAAGTTTATAGCCAGGTATTGGATTATACCAATCATGTGAGATCATGGCTAGGCATTGGATTATACCAATCCTGAGAGAGTTCATCTAGGTATTGGATTGTACCAATCATGTAAGATTATAGTCAAGTATTGGATTGTACCAATCTTGTGAGATCAAAGCTAGGTATTGGATTATACAAATCCTGTAAGAGATCAGCCAGGTATTGGATTGTACCAATCCAATAAGATTATAGCTAGGTATTGGATTGTACCAATCCTGTGAGATCACAACCATGTATTGGATTATACCAATCTTGTAAGAGTTTAGCCAGGTATTGGATTATACCAATCTTGTGAGATCATGGCCATATTGCTAAGTATCCCATAGTAATTGGGATACATTTATGTTTCCCTTTCACTTTCATTATGGGATATCAATCCTTTAAATTCATCATTGAATACCACATCATCTTTACTAGGCATTATACCTTGGCCAAGCCATCATACTTATTCACATCCTTTATGTAATACAAGCATTCCTCATATCTCATTTAAGCATTTTCAAAACACTATAGCCATTATTTGGCTATAAGCATAAAGTAGGTATGACCACGATTTCATTATTATTATAAGCATTTATTATTATTATGCGGTTACTAGGTTTTCATTTCTCTAGTTTATTTTGAACATTACCATTTCTTACATGAGACTTTTATTAAACATCTTGTCACTATCACTAGGCAAAAACTATTCACATGGCTCACAAGACCCATTAAACATATTGTCACCTCTCACTAGGCAACAACTATTCACATGGCTCACAAGGCGCATTAAACATCATGTCACCTCTCACTAGGCAACAACTATTCACATGGATCACAAGGCCCATTAAACATCTTTTCACCTCTCACTAGGCAACAACTATTCACATGGCTCACAAGGCCCATTAAACATCTTGTCACCTCTCACTAGGCAATAACTATTCACATGGTTGACAAGGCCCATTAAACATCTTGTCACCTCTCACTAGGCAAAAACTATCTCTAGGTCATAAGACCTATATAATCAATATTATATGAAACATCATACCTCATGCTTAGCGATGCTCATTATCTCATGCTACCAGCATGGTTTCCCTTTATTAACCAATTCTAGTTTCAAATCATATCATTACCCTTCATTAGGGTTAAGGTTTCCCTTTTTATGCCGACTAGGGTTTTCAAGTACATTCATCAAGAATCACAACCCTAATTCAGACTCTACATATATTAGGAATATCAATGTATACTCATTACATCAGTATTAAATAAGTATAAGTTATCTTTCATCCTCACTAGGATATTGATTGCATCATACTCCATTACGTTGGCTCAATCCTTCTCTCAAGGTACATTGACCCATATTTTTCAAAATGCATTAAACCCTTCATGTCTTAAAGTATCATTTGACATAACATACTACATGTATCACTCAATAAAGTGTATTGGATTGAGGTTCTTCCTCCATATCGGGTATAGAGGTGTAGGTATGCTTCCATATAGGGTATAGAGGTGTATCCTCATCATCATATCATGCATCCATATCGGATTACTCAACCTTAGGGGTTTGCATATCGGGTTTTACAACACCATGTCGAGTTTCAACATCATATCGGGTTAGGGTATATACTCAACACCATATCGGGTATAAGGTGTGTGTTTGACCCCATATCGTGCACAAGGTGTGTGTATGTATCACTCATATCATCCATGTGGTATAATGTCATCACTATATCATGCTAGTGGTTGTGTTCATATCATCATATCGGGTTACCATATCGAGTTACCATATCGGGTTGCCATATCGGTTTAGCATATTGGGTTAAACCCTTATGCTCATACTCTTTCATACCTTCATGGGTTCAATCCTATCATGTGTTGAGTGATAGGCTAGAAAATTGGTTGAACCCTTCACAATCAACCCATTACACAAAACGATAGGGGTGTGGGGTTCCAAGGTATATCAGATTCCATATCACCATCTAGAGTTTCAACACCATATCGGGTTAAAAGTGTATGTGTGCTCACCATATCGACCTTGAGGTGTATGTTTGCTCACCATATCGTGCATAAGGTTTATTCTCATCACCATATCGTTCTAGAGGTGTATAACTATCACTATCTAGGGTTTCAACATCATATTGGGTACGAGGTGTGTCCTTCAACACCATATCGGGTTAGAGGTGCTTCAACCCAATATCGGGTTGAACCATGATGATGTCATCATCATCAACCTCTAGAATCTTATTCTTACTATTCTAGTTCATGGAAAAAAGTCCTAGGTTACTACTATAGCTCATGGATTCATCAATTATGCAAGAATATTCTATTTGAAAGTAAATCATTTAACTAAGGCAAGATTGATGGTAAATAATAACATAATGAGTTCTAGTTATATAACCCACCTCCAGAGCAACTTCAAAGCTCCAAGATCCAAATATTCACGTTCCCAAGGTTGAAAATGAGTTTATGAAAGGTACAAGACTTTATCTCCTTTTCAATATGCATGATACATCACCACTTGGTGGCCGATATCCCTCACTTGGGCAATATCACTTCACTTGGCTGATATGACTTTGCTATGGACAATATCACTATGATATGGATGATACCAAAGCTCTATGCATGATACCCCTTCACCTATGCACGGTACTAACACACTATGCACAATATATAAGAGCAAGAGGGTGGTAAGATTCGAAAAATTCCACTAATAGGTACAAGGAGTGGTATATATACTTGAGGTTCATGAAACAGTGTGTATATGATGTGTCATCATTTTAAGCTACTAGGTGCCATGTGTCCATGCATGGTTGACACGTTTTCATGCATGCACTCATATTTATGTTGACATGAAAAACACTTGAGGATTATCTGGAGATGATATTTCGGCCATCACTTATCTTGTTGGATAAGATATCTCAACTCAATCACCACTTTATTCTCAAATCGATACAACTTTTCCAAGGAAGTTGTAAACCGATACACTTCACCTCCTTGAGGTGATTTTCCCTTCATGGACAAGGCTAAAAGTTCAAAAACTGATATGGGACTCCCCCTACGGCTCCTTGGCTGATAGGCACTCTCATATGAACTCTACGACCTGATACAAACTTCAAATTAGGGTTTCACATTCAACCCTTTCTTGGTCTTTTCATCACCAAGAATACCATCACTCATAAATGATTCAAATATGGTGCCTACTTCTTTATCTCTCCTATATATGATGCTAGTAGGGAGTAGGAACACTCTATAGGTGGTAATTTGCATACCAACCCTACATTTTGGGTAAGTTACAATTTGTACCAAAATCGATGCACAAGGCACTAACATTATTCAAACAAGTTCAAACTTGGAATTTAGGCTGTCCACAAGCCATCACGTTACATAATTATCTCTATAATGATGCTAAAACACATGAGGTATGTTCAACTTATGAAATATTGCAATATAACCCCTTATTTTGGGTAAATTGCATTTTGGTCCAAAATAAGAGAACATTGCTCAAACATTATTCCAATAGGACCAAACTTGAAACATAAGTTTGTCACCTGATTAAAAAACACTTTAGAGGATTATATTAAAGTTCTAAGCAACTTATTTAAACCAAACAAATAAGGTTAGCCCTAAACCTAGGTCAGGGATGTTGCATTATCGATATTATGTTTAGTTTTTCAAACGACATCATTCAATATCTAGAGTATATATGATTTCCTTAAACTAAATGGAAAAAATAACATTAGTTATTTTCATTTAGGAATTTTATCTATCCTCTTGGGACATGAATTTATTCAAAAATTCAACAACATGTGGAGTTCATATCAATCCCTTTCCCATAGAGAGATACAAGTTTATTCTTTAGTGCAATGAAGAAAACATTCTGATACAATTATATACCTCTTCCTCACTCACCAAATAATCTTTAGATCTATCTATGGAAATCAATTATAGATAAAACTACAATCAAACACTCACAATCGAAATAAAAACTCATGAATTTTCCCATTTTCCTTACTCATCTTAAGTCTACCTTCACTCCAACTGCTACCTAATTTCTCAGTTGTATCCCACTTCCATACATATTTATTTCAAATGTTGACAAAATTGGGAAAATATTTCTATGAGGATTATGTGGAAAAAACTAGATTGCATTTTGTTAACTATAATACCATATGTAAAGTTAAATCTCAAGGAGGATGGGGTATCATCAAAATCAAGATTCATTCCCACTACCTTATCAACATGATTATTGCACATCTATGTGAAGACAAAGCCACCCCCGTGAAAGATCATGTTTTGACCAAATGTTACTAGAATATAATCCTTGGAACAAAATCATAAGACCAAAATATCTTCTATTCTCCAAATTAATTAGGAAATCCATCAAAACGACACAAATCATCAAGATTCATCTGAATCACTTTCTCAATACTATATTTTAGACATAATATTTTTCTAGTAGTTGTCTAAATCAAATATGAATATCATTATATCCATCCCACATTCTTTCAAATACATTATTACTAACAAAGACACAATCTTCTTTTTGCAACTAAAATAACTTATTGAAGGACATGTCTCATTTCCAATCATTTTAGTACCAAAGATCTCTTTATCATAAATCTTCTCTTCACATCTCTAAATATTGCATACAATATGAGTTGACTCTGGGGAGACAAATATTCATTTAGTAAAGGTTATCATTCTTTATTCATCTAGGCTATCGAACTCACTCTGATTAATAATTTTGGCACACAAATAGTCCAACCAAAATTTCTATATTCATTTGGTTGGATGGTCATGATAAACTCTTTATTGGATGGAACTCATTGGTATTCCAAAGGCTTTTATGGTTCATATCAATGTTTCTTATGCCACAACAACCTTGAATATTGAACACATTTGTTCTTCACCTGTAACCAAACAAAAACTTTTAGAATCATTTCTTCTTGATCGATGTACCTTATACAGTCTCACTCATTGGACTCACATAAAGGATTTTTCAATTCCACTTGAAACAATAGTACATTCCATCACCATTTGATCCTTATTTGTTGTATTTTATAATTTACCAAGAATGAAAGGAATGGAATACTCTTTAATTGTCTATTAGTTTCCCTTATTGATAGTTGTACCTATATCTCTGATTTATATTAACGTATTTGTTTTACTCATTATTGATTTAGGATCTACACACTATGAACATGAGCAAGGTACTTGAGATCATGTCTCATTTGGGATGATGTCAATTATACCACCAAGGGACCATATTCATTCAAATCACCTCTTGAAGATTTAGAAGAGGATGGATAACAACCTTTGTCTTCTACATAATTTTCTTTATAGTGTTATGGGGCTTGTTTGAAGGGGTCTCCCCATTTATATGTAAGGTTATATGTCCCATATCAAACTCGTACTCCATGTTGAAAGAAAGGTACTTCTTTTGCATATCCTTCTCTCCCTCTATAGATTAATACATCTTTTGATGTTATGGTTTATGTATTATATTTAATGAATAAATGTCATTTATCTAGAAAAACAAAGAGACGTAGATTTTATTGGAATTCTAAAAAATAGCCCATTAGATAAATATGTCATGCAATTGCTTATGGTCCATGAGATATTAATCATCCATTTCATCCAAGATATTTTTCGGATTTGAAATGTTGTCACTCATTTGACACAATGCATCCTAAAGTGGACACAAAGTTGTTTATTGATCCAGTGGTTCCCAAAGAAGGATATTATCTTTATTGTGACCAACCACAACTTATGTTCATTCGCCATCTCAAAATCTTAAAAGTAATAATCTATTTGGCGTGACATGACCAATGTTCTTGTTTGTTTTATAAAAAAATGATTCTATTCTGTTAAAAAACAATCATTTGCTCCTAAAATTTGTAAGTTTTGAGGAAACACCAATCTACTTGGGAAAACAATCCACTTGAAATTAAAGTTAAGATAGTCTCGTTTGAAAAAAATTGAAGTTGAAATACTCTTAATTAGAATCCATGGTCAACTACTACATGTTTCTCGCATGTTTCCAAGCATATTGGTGGCTATAATATCTATAATGCATATTCTCAATGTTAATGTATTAGTTGTATGTGGGTTATTTATAAATTCAATAATACACAAGTCACAAAATTCATTTCAACACCTCCTAATAGACATAGTATATGGCATTATTATTTATGGGAAATAAGTTTACGCAACATATATTGTAGCCACATATACTAACATGGATAGTGGAAACAACAACATACTCATATACCATTACATAGGCAAAAACGATTGTTTTATGGATAAGTGAGGGAGTTATCTTATTCATATTTCCTTCCTCATACAAGCAAGTTCAAATTTGAATACATTCACTAGTATTGTTTTTAGAAGTAAACATGGTAGTACAACTATACAAATTTCTTGATTCAATAATACAATAATATCATTATGTGTATTTCAATAATCAAAACACCTATAACAATTTTGTCAATGGATCTTAGCTAGATGATCATCTAATTTCTATTTCTCCCTACAAACAAAGACAACCTTTCTTTTTTCCTTCAAAGACTTGTGAACCTTCAAGGTCCAATAAGTGAAACGTAGGTTGCAGTGTACACCTTCCTCAATGATATAGGTAGAGAATTGATAGTTTGTCTCCACAATAACATTTCTCACCCATGGTTTCTACAAGTTCAAGAACCATATGTATACCTTCCATCTCTACTTCATTAACGCACATAGTTTTGAGATTCTTTCCATTGGCCCGATGTTAAAATGTGACAGTCTCACACCACAACTGCAACCACTTCCTCAATCTTTCCAACATTAGTTTCGACATTTAGCTTGATAATGTCTAAGGTAGGTGGATGCATGTAGTGATCTTTCACTCCTTCAAACTAGTCTCATCCTTTTTCCATGCCTTCTTATTAATGTTAAATTCCTTTCTGATATAAGTATCTTGACGTTCATTACCTTTTAGTTGGTTTTCAAACAGATGGAGGTTTAGAAAATACCAAATTTAATGGCATGCAATCCATAACACCTTCACTTATTTATCATTATTTGGCTTGCTAAGCATGTGAATGTGCTCACCTTACTAGCAATTCTAACATTCCAGATGGACTCCCACTTTCTGGGTGAAACAATGTCCTTTGTATCTCTCAGGATAGTGTATGCATACTTCCTTGTGAATCTACCATCAGAGGTATAGATCCTTTCACAAACGTCCCTATGATCTCTTTCAAATGGAACATTAATACACTCTGTTTGCTTGACTACGTTTGTGAAAAGCCAACCATAAAAGATGATGTCATGTTCATCCTGATCTGTAATATAGATGTAAACCTATATATGCATCAACTCCAGTGACACCTACCTCTTCCAATAGTCCGTCAACATCATTCCAACTTAAACCCATTAGTCATTCTAGACATTTGTATTGTTGCCACTCATGGGGACAAGAACTGAGTTATCAGGAATGAACTTCTTTAATTCAAAATTTATATAATTTTCACTCATAACACAAGAACTACATCATTCTAGCATGATCCCATTCCCTCATAGTATGACTCAAAGGTTGCAGTGCACCTTTTGGTATGTTATTTTGCTCCATGATATCATGAAATTGGTTTGGCTATGTGCTTTCCTCCATAAAGAAATCATTGAATATTTTTGTTCATCTAATAAAAAGAGATTTTGGGGTAACACAAATGTCTTCATCATGTGTGTAGGGATCATTGTTAGATTACTTTTTCCAAACAAAACTTTCATGAAAGGGATGAGGATATCATAGATCATGCACACACTCTGTTGGATACCTAATCCAATATTTCCATGTATTTTTCCTTGTTGAGTTTAGAGTGGATCATATGCAACCCTAGATATTTCCCCAAATTGTGGGTGACTTAAATTCACATACAACTTAAATTGACATGAAACTAATTTTACCGAGATCTCAAACTCTATTCCTAGATGTATTAAATAGATTAAGAATCCTCTATTTGGCCCTTTTAATCTCACACAATCATATTCATAAAATAAAATAACATCTCTTAATATTGAAAATAAACCAATAAAGTTTTTACATGGCCAGTGGGTAGAAAGATACAAACTTTTTTTGGTCGGTCAAAAAGTTTTACTATATTACCAAAAACTTGAGGCACAGAGTACCCCATTACAACAAGAAAAAACCTTGATACCAACAAGCTAGTAATCAAGGGCAAAAGAACATAAAACCCTGAAACTGTATATAAGGTTTAGATCCTAAACAAATCGATGATGACATGAAGCCTGAAGCAAAGCCAAGCACTCAATAGTATAAAACCACCCACAAGGTATGAGTACAAAGACACTACAAACAGACCACACCCCAACAGACCCAGAAATCTAGGGTCTCAGCACCTACATACAAAAACAAGGCTTCAAAAAAAACTAGGACTCAGACTAGGTCCAAGACATCAGCTAGAAGCGCGAGCACATCCTGCAAAGTAGCCAGGAACCAAGCAACAACATCAAACCCTACTCCTTGGTTATATCCATCTTGATACTCAGAAATCTATTATTCGCACAAAAGCACCACCACAAACACCCGAAGGGTGAAAAACCAGCTGCAACAACAACAAACATTCTACCAAACCATCTATTCGTGAAGAAAGCCAAGGACAACTGACCAAGATGACCAAAAAGCAAAACACCTGCCAACTAGTCCTCCCTCACACATAGCAATAAAAACATTCCCTGGAATTAGTGGGAAGAAGAATAGAGGCAGATATTCTACCATTGAATACACTGATAAGAATCCAAGCATCTAGATGAGGTAGGTAGGTAGGTAGAAGATAAACAGTCTCAAAGAAGGTGAAGGGGAAGCTAGCCTCCTTTCTTCTTCTCCCTTGGTGACTTTATCTTCTGTTGTCCTATTAAAGAATGCTAGAATGAGAGGATGGAAGGGAACCTCCATCCTTTGACCCGATTCCTCTATTTGCATTGAGACATATCACCAAACACCTTGATGGTGCTCCATCTCACAGCCGTAGGGACCAGCCAGGGAGCACCTCAGCTCCTCATCCACTAATCATCCAGTGGTTGAAGCACCAACATTGTCCATCTGCTATGTCGGAAAACACATATCAGAGGGTGCTACCAGATGGGACCGTCGTCGGCCAGGCAGGGCGAAGAAGATCGGACGAAGTCATGGTTGCTGCACTGGATGAGGCACTGGATGAGGCCAGGTTTGAGGCTCTGGAAAGAAAGGAAACGAGACAGAAGATAGAGCTATGATGCCAGAGTGGCCGAGTGAGAAATCCTGGTCTAGTAGGGTATGACTTCTCTCCATCCATCCCTCTTAATGGATTGGAGTCGATGAAGTCAAAGCTTTCACCAACAAACCGGGACTTGGCTTCAAGCTACACATCACATCTCCTTCTCTCCCAAGCCATGCTTTGCCCTAAACAGTTGCATCCGACTTCAAGCTTTGAGACTCCTTTTCTTCGGGACCACAATTAGCTTCAGGAGCGAACCACACTGTAGACGATGGGAGCTAGGGGGAGGAAGGTGTTGAAGCAACACTCCCTCCCCCTCAGCGGTTGCCGCCGGAGGGTTCTAGAGAGAAGCTAGAGCGGATGCCCTAGAGAGAAGGCCCTAGGTCTTCTATGTTGCTTCAATTATGAAATTTAAAAGGAGTGAAAGATACAAACTTAAAATGAGTGAAAGATACAAACTTAAAAGAAGTGAAAGACTAAAAATGAAAAAGCATATAATTTCTATAAGCTGATTACATATTTTTCTCTCATGTTTGCAATTTTATTGGTGTTGCTTCAATTCTTCTAGAAGAGTTCAACAGATAAAAGGACATGAGTAAGTCTTCACCATTTTCCTAAATCAAAAATCATGACCCACTGTCAATGTAAAAACATTGAGTATGGTAATGAAAACATAAAGAATATATGTATATTTGAAAGGAAATAATCACTTGGCATATTTATAAGAAATAATAACATAGAGATCACTTTTAAGTGGTCAGTAAGTAAATATTTTAAAATAGTTTGTAATATACTCCGAACAAGAGTCAATCATCTTAATCATGCGAGAGTGGGTGGAAAGACTGACAAGGTGCCACTTAATCATAAGGGAAAGGCCATAGTTCCACTTAACCCTAAGGGAAAGACAAGGATTTTTGCTTCACCCCTAAAAAATAAGGGGAACGGATCAAATAGTAATAATAAGGAAGCAATAGGAGTAAATTGCAAATCCAGTTATAAAAAAAGAACAAACAATCTACATATATAAATTCAAAAACCTAGTCTGTAGGGAATGCAGTAGCTCATGCAAGTAATATAGACATGTGTTCTAGTCGTACATATGTATATATTCATTGCATGACATCATTCATGGTCAAGAGGATATAGTACACGTACCTTTTGAGAATATCTTAATTCACAAATTCAAAGTATAAAGAGATCAAGGAGTAGGGTCAAGACCTGGTCAAAGGATCATGGTCATAATATGATGTTCGGGAATTTTTATATCCAAAAGAATGACATATATCATAGTTGTTACATACGACCTTAACAATGAACAACTAACAATATCACACAACTTGTCAACAAGATTGACTATCTGGCATAATCATGTGGCTTAATGATCAAATAAGACACTAGAACATTAAGAAACCCATAATACATATAAAGTTTCAAGTTTACATTTTTTAGATTACAATTCTAATAGTTACATGATACTAGTTTCATAAGGTTTCATGATAATAAGGTCAAAATTAGATAAAGTTACAACTTTTCATATGCATGTAACTATCAAAAGACCATTAGTAAAAAAAATTAGAAAAGGATCATGAATTAGACTTTAAGACTATGTTCGTTGCCTCTAGATCACTCTCATGATCAGAACGATCTATATACATGACCATTTTTGATGTTGTATGTAGAAGTTATGATCATGGTAAGAGAAGGAGATGCATTCTCCTAAACGTCTAGGGTTTTCTCCCTACCTATTGATACTATAGAAGGAACCTAGGTGGGGGATGATCTTGCCCAGGCTGGCTGGGAATGACCCAATAAGTCAAAAACTTGGACCATTTTGCCATAAAAGGGATTTTTAAGGTGTATGTTTGAGGATTTGTAACGGGAGCTAGGAAACTCCGATTGGGTTGAAATTTGGATATGATGCTTATCTTAAAGTATAAATATTAACAAAATTTTTGAGATTCATAGGATAAAGTTAGATATGAAAATGATGCAAAGGCGTATCGAGTCAAAATCAATGTGTATTTTCATTTTTTTTGGGGGGGGGGAGGTGAGACAGGAGGATATCTATTCATGTTGAACTCCTCGTGCAAGAAAAATCAAAGTATTGCACCCACGATTACAAGATGTAGAAATAAAATGGGTAATAATACTACCATTATAGTTGTCTTTATCTAAAGAAACTAAGATAGTGTTTGGGGGACGGACATACCTAAAGTTGCCCATTTTGTATTTTAGATGGAATTTAGCCAGACAATCCAAACTAGAATTACATATTCTATCCACATGGTTGATTTACCCATCGATGTTTTCTTGCAACTTTCTATGGATACTCTCCAATAGTCTGGCACACTTAGGGTTGCAGTTGGGGTGCCCATGTAACAAGTTGAGTGCTACTTGGTAATCTGTTTCGATCTCTAGGTTATGAATGGCTAGTTTTTATATGCATTGGAGTGCCTGATCAATGGCATATAGTTCGGCATAAAGAGATGACAATGCTTTAGTGTTCCAAGAAAATCCTTCAACCTATTCCCTTTTGTCATTGCACCAGATCCCTACTTCCACACACTTGTTCATCTGTAAGGGACCATCCATGTTCGGTTTAAGATATCTAGTTGCAGGTAGCTACCAAAGCCTTTGTTAAGATATTTGATCTATTAATTTCCTACTACTAGCTTTTGTATTTGAGTCCTTCAACATATGCTCCATTTCTTTCAGAATATACATATGTTGATTTTCAATTGGTTTCACACATTTCTCAAACATGTGTTGATCCCTACACACCCATATGTACTGTAAGGCCCCTGAACTTGCTTAATGAGTTGAATAAGCTTAATTACCATAATTGAAAGCTTATAACCCTAATTGAACCTTTTTATATTCTTTTAAATCATAAGACAAGCTTATGTTTCAAATTTGGTCCAATTTGGAAACAGTTTGAGCAAGTTATGCAATTTTATGCACATTTTGGACTTTTCTACAATTTACCTAATTGAGAGGATTTCTTTGCAATTTATCACTTTAATTATCTTTTCTCTCATCATTATTGAGCTTTTTGATCCATGGGTATCTTGTCTAAACCTTGGTTTCAAGGTGTTTTCTCCAAGGGTATTTTAAGGTTTACCCCTTCATGGATGAGCTACCTTTAGTATCTATCAACTAATGAATTATTTGATTGGCTTGGAAATTCGATAAAGAAGTGCTAAGCAGGTCTATATGTATGGTGGGGGAGCTTCTTGTGTGTCTACTTGTATATTCTTAATAGTTTAAGGCCATAGACACTTGGAAAGATACTAGAACTTCAACCTTTTTTTTTCTTTAGTCTTAAAGTTTCATATACTTATCCCTATGAACCCAAATGAGCCATTTGCTCTCCACCACTTCCCTTCTTTTATGAACCTCTTTCTCCCTCTTTGATTCTACAAATATTGTCTCCAAGGGAGAAGAAAGTAGGGATCTTCTTGGAAAATGAATCTAGGGTTGCAATTGATTTCCTTTTAGGGTTTAAAAAGCTTCCTTCTAGTGATCTAGACCTAAACGAGTAAGAATACCCTTCTTTCCTCTGTTTATTTCTTTGTTATCCTTACTCCTACATTTATCCAGGTCGGAGGCTTACTGTTCCATGGTAGAAATTTCTCTAAAGCTCTAAAACCCTACCTTTCTTGCTCCTTATGCTTAGGGCTTGCTCATTTGATGAAGAAAGGTGCTAGATGGACAAGTTCACAACTTATGATTATATTCTCTACCCTACATGCTCATGTTTTCTTCTATTTGGGGTTTTATCTTCTAATTTGAGGCAAGTTTTATAACTTGCTCCACGGTTATTGCTTACCATAAGCTTGCTAGTTCATGTTCTTGCTTTTAAATGATGATCCATGTACTAAAAAGCTATGCTTGACTTGGATTTCAATTTTTATAATGTTCCCTGTTCTGATTTCATTTATATATGAACCTTTGATCATGTTTACATTATTAATAAGGTATAATATGAGTTGGATCAGGTTAGTTGACAACCGATTGTGCTAAACACCTATCAACCAATGGTCAATTTTAGGGTTTAAAGCTGAATTCTTCTATAAACACATGACTCAATGGTGGTACCATTACAACAAATGATGGTGTTGTCTTCAAGAAAATTGATGGTAGTGACCAAGGGTGTCAACTGACGTTCACCCCTTAGGTCAGGTGTTGACATAATTATAAGCTTAGTGATTAACAACTAAGTACCCTAATGATGCTATCAATCAATGGTGATATTAGTTTGATATTTGATGGTGATTAATGAATGTAGTGCTGATCTAGCAACCTATGGTGACTTAATGGTCACTAGTGATGGTGGATCAGGTCTCCACAACCTTTGGTGAGTTAATCATGTAGATGTAGCATCAATTAAGCCTTAAACCAATGGCTTCTTGGGCACGTTGATGCAACAGTCAGACCTATACTACAATTGATGTTTTTAATATATGAACTTGACCTAATGGTTAAGATTTAATGTTTCTTCATCCAATAAATTGGAATGATGCCTAATGTGATATTTTGGTCCTAATAAAGTGATTTATATGGTTTCCTTTATGAGATCAACTTAATAAGCTCATTTATTGACCGCTTGTTCTAAATAAACAATAGCTTGTGGGTTTTACCCTACTCTCAATGGAACTTTTTATGTTGTTAATCAAGGGATGTCTACGGTTAGATGGTGACTCTTTCTAAATCACAACTCGATGACTTCATAGGTGGTTTGTTCAAGATGTTTACTTATGTAAATGACTAATGGCTTTACCTTTTCAACATTTAGTGGTTAGAAGTTGATGCCTCAATATTTCCATTGTTTTGGGTGAAGCATGTAGAGTAATGTTATGATGTTGATGAGGAGAATTTGATGGTTCAATGCCTTAAACTTGTAGTCTTACCCTTTCCCTCATATGATTATGATTTATAATCACCATAATGAATTAATGGGTAACCCTAATGAGGTATGTCTTGTTATACCTAACTTTAATATAACTAAATGATGGTAATTGGGTATGAATATTCCTTGAATGACTAATACAATCATGGAGTACTCTCTTATTGTTGTTGAAACCCTAGTTTGCTATAACCTGATGTTTACACCTTGATTTATATGTGGATTCATACTTGATAATAGTATGGAATGTGATGGTGATGCTTCACCTTATGCATCCATGATCCAATGGGGATGTTGTGAGTTAGGGTTTGGGTATGAGTGTTGATTAGTAACATGAATATAATTTATCTTGTTGAACCTAACTCTAATGCAAATAGATAAAGATGATTATTCATGTTTAACCTTCTTATATGATGGAATGATGGTGAAATAACCTCCTTAATATGATCATAACCTTAATATGTTAATTAGTGGTTATCATAGCGACATGGTTGATACTTTCTTATGCTAAACATGTGCATTATGAATATAATGAGGGTTAATAATATCTAGATTCCTTACATGTTGATGTAATAAAGGAATGTTCTTAATGTTAATATAACCCTTCTATGATTGTTTATGAATATCTCCTAGCTCATTAATGCAATATTGTGTCGATCCGTTGTATTATATGTAAGTGATGTTGTTGAGCCTTGTTATAAGGCATGTAAAGATAATGATGTTCTTGCACGGAATAGTATGATGGTCTTAATGACCTTCGGGCATGGTTAAGTCCTAAACGAGGTGTAAGCCTCTTAAGTTGATAAGGGTTGATACCATGTGATATTGTGAAAAGGATTTATATCTTGTGATAGTATCATGAATAATGTAGTCTCATGAATGGCAAGTGAATAGTACCGTGTGATGATAAGATGAGAAATTATGTTTCACATGTTTTATATCTTTTGAAGTTGTGATATTTATATGCTTTCCAGAAGTGAATTAGGGTTTTTATGTCCACTTGTTTGATGCATCCTTAATTCACCCAATTGGCATAACTAATCAAGTGCAACTCTAATCATGTAGTGCCTTGTGTCGTAGAGTCATCTTCAGTGTCAAAACTTGCTGGCTGGTGAAATGAGTATTCCTAAGGGAAACTTGGAGCACAAACTATTGAGTATGTGGGGGGCGGCAAGTTGAGGATATATCCTTGTCATCCACAATGCAGGTTATGGAGGATGGATATGGTCATTCCTCAGACATTTGATGTGATTGAGGACAATTGTGGTTGTACCTCGGATTAGAGGCTTGCATATACCCTAGTTTCTAGGGTCGTGACATGTACCAAGGGTGGACTAGTGGTTAGAAGCTTGACTATATGTTGATGTAGTGGCAGCTTTGACTGACATGTCACTGCCTTTTTACTCATACTAACTAAGGGGAAGAGATCTTAGGATACCGACTGTCGGGACCCACTCTTTTGATCAGTATTAATACCAATCATTAGAGATAATCCCAAAACCTAAACCCAGATTATGAAATAAAACAATGAATTCTCGACAAAGGCAAATAAATAATATACAAAAAGCAAAGATAATTTTTTCCTTTTTCTTTATTCACAAACTCATAAATCAATGTCACATCAAGAACATCACATTCAGATATCACAAATCATATTCAAATCAATTAAATCTAGAATCAAATCTTGTTCTCATATGCAGTTCAGTTAACATCAGATATGGTACATTGATGAACAAACTTAATTTACAATCCATCCTGGGAAAGAGAGAGTACAAGGACATTCTAATCTATCTAGATTATGCTATTTATATCTTCCTTGTCGCGACCTCTCCGCTAGATATCATTATACCTAAAAAACATTTGAAACAACCTCATAAGACTCATATAGAGCCCCAGTGAGTGGATACCTCCCACTCAAGCTAGGTACATGCATCAACATCAGATTAAGTATAATAAACTTAACAAAAACATGCAGATTTTGAAAAGTCTAGCAGATAGTTCTATCATAAGTCATTTCTAACTTACAATGGTAATCTAATCCAACAAATAAGGTAATCACTTAAACTAATTATAACTTTGAAACATCTTTTAAAGCATGTCTATGAACAAATCAACAGATACTTCTTAGTTCAGATTAAGAATCCTACTACATGAGTAATAAGTCAAGTTCTAAGCATTTTGAATCAATACATAACTATAACATTATATTTGTGACACTCCACCAGCCGGACCAGGAACACATCTTGTAGTCCTAAAGCTAAAGTACAGATAATACATATCTACCAAGCAATACTATCAAATAGCAGGAAATCCAGCTCATTTTCAAAATGGATATAAATCCCATCATTTATAACTTATCAACAACACAGATCATAATATGAAATAGAAAATGTCCATAGCAACATGATTACTTTCCACAACATGAAGCTTAATCAATAATGACAAATCATCAACTAGTAGTACAAGGAATGTAATAATCATTCAAATCATGTTCTACACGGCTTATCATCTTTTATTCATTTTTCCTGAAACTACTTGGCTTGTACCTCACAAAGTAGAATTCGTCACATCTGATTCTCGTGTCAACGACTCACTGTCACTATCTTAGGGTTTAGCCAGCCACCCTAAGATATCACAGTATTTCACATATTTTTCATTTCACATTTCACATTTTTCATTTCATCAGAGTCTATTCCATCTGGACATAGACTTTCACAACAAGGATTTAGGGCCAGATCCACTCCAGATGACTCACTCCTAAATTATGGTGGTCTAACCTTTAAGGTCTCAATCCACACTCTAGAAATCCTTCTCATAATTCATCGATTACTACAAGGAAATCTGTTTTATTTCCCTAGTGTGATCCTCGGGGGAAACTCACGGTGTTCAGGGCATCTAACTAGATGTTTCATCATTTCACTTGTTATTAATCCTTTTTACTCATCTTAAAAGAATTCAAAACATCATACATCATATTTGTGTATTCTCGCGTAACTAGAATAACATGAAACAGATCAAGTTTATCAATAAGGAAAATGATCAAAGTAAGAAGCACAATAAATCTGTAGATTGCAACACATATGATTATTTCTATCTTGTACATCATCTCACAACAATCATCAATACTGGGCTTTCTACCCGAGACATAATCTTATTGTCTAACATTTACCCCATCAAGGTTTTTCCATCATCAGTGGGCTTTCAGCCCTAAACATAATCTAATTATGCAACATTTACCCTTATCAGGGTTTCTTAATGTAAGGAGTGCATATTAAATACAATTTCAACATAAATCTTATCAGTTCATTTTATATCATAGTTTTGAAAAAATATTAGAAGAGGCAATAGAACTAGCAACAGAAAAAGCATATAGATATCATGTATCATTCCTCATACTCAGAATAGATTTATCATACAACATATGCCTGTTCCATACAATCTGAATAGATGCCAATTATTTCATGCATATACATACATAACGGACTTAGTTCTCTTCTTCTTTTATTTGACATTCTTCATATGGCTTTACTAATCAACACATGTTGACTATCAATTGAAGTTTGTACTATTAGTCCATTCTCAGAGTACAATTCACAATTCAAGAACACATTCTTGTAAATCAATTCAAATACTTGACTTTCATCTTTTAGTTGAATTCAACTAAAGTTATGTGAATCTCTTAATCCCCCATTTGAGATTTCCATTCACTAGAATCATCAAACTCGTCATTTTAGGGTAAGAGTTACATTCTTAGAATCATCTACTAATTCCTATCTTTTTCCATCATTTTATACTCAGTAGTCTCAACTTCTTTCATTTCATGTTCATTACATTATCTGGACCAATCTTTCTTGAATGACTTTACATACATTGCTTCTCTTCTACATAACATTTATCAAAGTAGAGTTCTTAGTATATTTCATTTAATTTGGGTTAATCCACATGTAATTAAAATAAAAGATAAAATACTTCATCATACTATCTTCATTAGTTTCATCTTTATCTTGCAATCACCATTAAGTACATCTTGTTCATATTGTCTCTAATATTCAGATAAGTGTACCTAGTCATTGACTACTAATTTCATTCCCATAATCATCAATGATCATTCTTTATTATACTAAAAAAATGCATTAGACTTAGATGATATTAGTAAGACTCATCATATTCAATTGAAGTATTAATACCTTCAACTTCAACATTTGATCACATTTACAACATCATATATAAGTTCTAACTTTATCACTCATAATCATCTTAATAATAAACTTTTAGGGTTTAGAAGAAGTCATTCCTTAGTTCAACATATCATAATAATCATATCATTCAGTAATCCAATCATGACTCAAGGGTTCATTAGGGTTATTCACAAACATGGAAACCCATAGTTTCCATTTTCACACATTTCATTCATCAGTCATAAGTATACATTGATTAATGGACTCATTTCATTCACTTCCTCAACACAAATCCTAATCAATATATGTGGTCATTCAATTCCATTAACATCCAACAATACACTTGTATCATACAAGCTAGTACAATTCAAATATGATTTTACACATGTCAATTCAATTCCAAGCATATCGGCCATTGGGCTGATTTTTAGGCAAATTTCACATGAAATAGCATAGTCATCTACCCATAAGAAAAACTCATGTATCCTCAATCAATATATCAGGAACTAATAAAGTTCCAATCGATGATAAATAATCAAAATCAGTAGAATTGGATCCTCAATATCTTTCCCAAATCAAATCCAATCACATACATATACAAATAAGGTTTCTGATTGTTTTAGACGGATAGAATTAGGCTTTCAACATGAATACAAAGATTAGGAGGGAGAAAAACACTCACCTCAGGTGCCAATCATCTTAAATTCGTAGGTCAACCTTTGAATTTTTAGAAACCCAATCAAACTCTCGCCAAAGAATCCATTTCTTTCTCCTCTCAACTCAGAAACCCTAGAAATGGGGATTAGAAGAGAAAGAGTGAGAAAAGGGGGAGATTTGATGTGATTTCGAATCAAATAATGGGAGGGATGGAATCATGACATGTGAGAGAAGATTCACCATGAAATTCTATGCAAAAAAGCTAAACTTACTTGATTTCATCATATCTTGGATAGAGAAACCCTAGGTCAACATCTCCACCACTTTCTCTTCTCAAAACCCTAGCTCTCCTCTCTCTCAAAAATTTCATTTCTTTGATAGGAAGGACGAATTATGAGAGCTCCTTGTGTGTTAGGTTAGTGATATATATGAATTGAGGTGCTTAGAACATTTTCATACAAGCCCCTCAATGTATTTTTATTTTGCTCAGACTGGTTGGTCGTCTGAGTTATAAACTTGACCAAAACCACACGTTTTAGAACTCAAACCTCATACAAAAATTATGAAACTTTAAACCAATTTCTAAAATTGAGTTTATAATACAAAGTAAAAAAATTATATCATTTTCAGTTACCAATAAATAATTAAAAATAAAAGACTACACTATTATATTGCAGTCAGTAGCATGGTCGGTCGAGTTTGTCCTTCACAGAACTCGACTGACACCCCTCTCTGTAGTGACACAAAATCATCAAAAAATTATACCAATTTAATATAGTTTGTATAATGGAGTTTAACAACTACCTTTAAAATTTGAGATCAATTGGATATACTAATAAAAAGATAAAATTCAATTACTACACTGCTATTTCAATCTGAAAATATGGTCAGTCGAGTTTGAAAATCGACTGAGAAACATGTCAGAACATTCTTCAAAACTTCTAATATTTTTCAAGAGTGTTCAAATTTGAGATATACAAATCATATACACATTTTAATTAAATCATAATTATACATAAAATACTAGAAATCATTTAGTCAGACACTATACTTATCAAATTCTGTTTTCATATGTCATCAAAACCCTAATTTGGGCCGATTACGGTTTCCAAATCTTAACCCTAATTATGTAAATCAATGTATGATTAAAACTTATCCTTATATTTAAATCATAAAAAATTAAGTACCATCACTAATCAAGCTTTAAACAATGATCAACTTAGTTAAGCATACAATCATTCAAGTAAACCCTAATTAGGTGACTAACTTGAAAATGGGTCATTACATCGAAACTCCTAGATCTTACATCGAAACCCTAATTAGCCTTCACAAGGGTTGGTTGGACTTTGGGTGGTATGACTCAAACTCCACATGGCATAATAAAATATGTAATATAGCCGTATAACATATCTATTTAGGGTTATACATGACGCTTCACATTGGATGATAACCCTTGTTTGTTCTCATTACATAAAGATGATTCTTAGTGCAAATAAGAGATAGTAGATATACTTATGTGGTGGATATGCGTAAGATTGTCAATGTGCACATATAGTAGCCATGCTTATGTTGTTATATATATTGATATTACTGATTATAATTATGATGCAAGCTATATCATCTTGTTAGTTATGTTTAGCATGCTAACAATGCCTATGTAATTAGACATGCCTATACTGCTAATCATGCTTATGTAAATACTCATGCTTAATTTGTTATCTCTACTGATGATAATGATCTATTCAAACTTTTAGACATGCTAATATTGTTAGTTATGCTTATGATGCAAAACTTATTCATGTTCATTGAGATAATATGCTACTAGACTTGCCTATGCTAGTTATGCATATGCTAATGAAGCTCTTATACGGTTAATAAGGAAAATGACGATAGTCAGCTTGATGTTGATAAATATTATCCGCTCCTTTATGTATTTTGTTAATCATCAGTGTTGTCGAGCCTATTAGTTATATCTGATTAAATTGCTTAAAACTATTTAATTATTTAAAATTTTGTAATCAATAAGCGTTATTGGAGGTTATATCTTTTGTTGGGACATGGGTCTCACCCTTGTGGTTCACCACATACTTTTAGGTTATCAAAAGTGACGAAAGCAAACCTATGGCAGCAAAGAGGAGCTATAGTAATGAATCTGTGAGAAAGTTGATTAGATGTCAAGTGTGTCCTAGAGTCACCCCTGTACTCTCAGGTCTGGGTGAGAAAAATTTGTATATGGTGTTTCAAACGAATCAGACTTTTGTTAGCATACTAATGCTTGTTTGTGTGGGATATATGAATATTGTTCTCCGGTGTATATATGTTGTGTCTAAGACGATAGAACAATTTGTATCAAATTCTTGGCATAGTATGGATATAAGAAAGATGTTGGGCTCTTATGCAAATGTTTCCGAGCAGGTGCTGACATTAAAATCAGTTTTAATTTACCCATATTTTAGGGTATGTGATTAATTGATGATTGATTGTGTTTTATGTTTTGAGTAATCTCAATTAGTGTAACGAGTTTTCACAAGTTGGTATCAGAGATTTAGGTTCACTGAGTCCATACAGACACTAGGACTTAGGACTAGGATGATGTTTAAGTTAAGAACATGACATATAAACATGGTCCATACTTCCTAATCTCAATACTTGGGTGCCCTTGCCAGGTATTCAATTATTGAAGAAAAGGTAAGTTTGGAACTCTTAGATTGTTATATTTTTTATTACTCTAATCAATTAGTCATTTTGAAATAATCTAAAGAGGATTATGGATCAGAAATCATGATGTAGATAACTCAATATTACCTCTAGAGAAGATGAGGATTACATCATTATCTATCAAAACTTGAATTGTTGGTAACTATAAGAGAAAGATACAACACCATTAGATTTAAATATGAATCCAAATAATCAAAAGAGAAGTTCTTGAAGATGAAACTCAAGAAGATAATAAAGTAAAAGACAAATAAGTTTTTGCTTATAAAGTGATTCAAGGTATGAAATTCACATAAGATGGAGAGAACTCCGATGATAAGTATAAAATGAAAAGATGAATGGGAACAATGACAAAGAAATAAGGTGGAACCTGAGTTAATCTTAGACCAACCTATGTCTGTAAGAAAGTGTTAACGTAAAATGAGCATGGCATGTGAAAGAAATTAAGCGAGATGATCTCAGTTTAATGAAGAAAATTTGGAATATGATGATTTAGAAGTCGATAAGTGGTTGAAAAACATAATAAAATAAGAGAACATACCCAAGTGTGATAAATAATCATCAAGTAAGGAGTAATGAGATTTGTTAATCATGATGATTTCTATGATAATGGCAAGGAACCCGAAATGAAAAAGGTAAAATGATACATAAGAAGTTGTAGCCTGCATAATGAAAATAGAATTGGTTACCTTTTTTCTAGTGACCCTTGAACAATGCTTCTATGATGTAGGAAGTGTGTTTCCCTTCGTCTCTTTCCTTTCTAGGGTACAACTTTCAAGTGGATCATTGCCACTTGGTATGTGTGGATTCATTATAAACATGAGGGTGGACAACTTTTTATAGCATAAGTTGCTTGGACTATGGTTCCAAGATCATAAAGTTTGTGATGATTTTGCTTCTGAGCCTTCCAATAATTAGGAAGACTCCTCTTATATGTCTTGAAATTTGTTATGTTGGTAAAAGTAGATGAGATAAGGATGTGAGTTCGTTATAGTACCTGAGGTAGATACCAAGGTAATGAATCCTAATATCCAAGATGTATCAACAGTATGGGAAGTATGTGAAGGTTGGAGATGTTTATTAAATGAACATTCCAAGTATTCCTCTACCTTAGAGGGAGAGAGTTGATGATGACCCTCAAAATATTGTTTGGAAGGAAAAACAAAAGTGATTCTATAATGTTGTGTATGGTTCAGTGATAGCTAGACAAGACCACTATCAAGGAAAGATGGTTTGTTGATCAGTAGACATGTGCTACCGTGTTCCTTTAAGATAAACCTAGGATCAAATATCAATGCATAAGAGTTAGAGTGGATGACATAAGTTACATGACAATGATGAACTTAGGGTTATGTCCTTTTGACTAACCAATGTAGCAATTGAATTTAAGAATAGGAAGAATAGAGTGTTCTTGTCATATCTTACAAGTTGTAGCAAGATTTGAATGATGACATCTCAAAGTATTTCAAAGATGGTTAGTAACATGGTCAACATCTTTGTTAAAACTTAACAATAATGAAACAGTTGTACTTATGTATGACAAGTCTAGAAAGAGTGAGTTGGGGTTAAATAAAGTATCCTCTTGGAGTTATGATACCTCTTTTAAGTGTGTTGTGGGAATCCTGATAAGATAAAGACAATGTTGTTGTTCTACCCCTAATAAGGTCAATCAGGAAGTTATATTTGTTAACTGTTATAGACAAGTGTATGATTCTTCAACCAAAAAGATGGTCAATTCACCATTGAGATGATTATGGAATCCTATAAAAACATACGCCTCATAGTTCTTCAAAATTAGTAGATGCCTACCTGGTTGATTAAGTGATTAATTAAAACAACCATTAAAGGAGCAAAGAGATGAAACCTTGTAAAAATTACATATGATAAGATATACATGTTGTTTTATGTTTGGTAAGAGACAGTGAGTATGGCCTTTGAGTGATGTGTGATACAACATATAGAATAGGTTTAGATGATAGTAGAGTCCCAAAGTTGAAAGGTACTACCAGACATGTACATGTGGTACAATAGTTTCCATATTGAACAAAAATGACACATGCAGAATTTGAGGGAAAAAAATATGACTTCTTTGAGAATAATGTAAAATCATAATGAGATGAAAGTTACCATGTGGAAGACTGGCTTTGTGGTCCTCGAGAAGTATCAATCTTTGTTTACCTTGGATTTTGGGGGTAAAATCCATGTTAGGGGTTTATAGTTGTAAGGCCCTTGAACTTGCTTAATGCGTTGAATAAGCTTAATTACCATAATTGAATGCTTATAACCCTAATATAACCTTGTGATATGCTTTGAAATCATAATACAATCTTAAGTTTCAATTGGTCCAATTTGGACATTGTCTGAGAAAATTATACAATTTTATGCACTTTTTGGACTTTTCTGCAATTTACCCAATTGAGAGGTTTTCTTTGTAATTTATCACTTTCATTATGTTATTTTTATGTTATCTCATAAGATTTTATCTTTTTGAGCCATGGCGCTCCTAGATAAACCATAGTTTGAAGTTATTTTCTCCAAGGGTATTTAAGGGTTTACCCCTTCATGGATGAGCTACCTTTAGTAGCTATCAACTAATGAATTATTTGATTGGCTGGGAAATTCGACAAAGGAGATATAATAAGGTCTATATGGATGGTGGGGGACCTTCTTGTGTGTGCACTACTACAGAAATGGCCTTTGGCGTCGGTCGTTTAACCCCATTTGGCGTCGGTTTTTGACCGACGCCTATGTGGGCGCCGCTAAAGGTCGAACACTTCAGCATCGGTTGTTTAACCAACGCCTATTTTACCTATAAGCGTCGGTCTTTTAGTAGATAACCGACGCCAAAAAGGTTCGCACCACATAAAACGGCGTCAGCTAGGGCACTTTCTGCGTCGGTTATTTACTAAGGGACCGACGCCTATATACCATGTAGAGTCGGTCCCTTAGTAAATAACCGACGCATAACGTGTGGCGCGAACACTTTTGGCATCAGTTATACACCAAAAGACTGACGCTACATGGTATATAGGCAGCGGTCCCTTAGTAAATAACCGACGCAGAAAGTGCCCTAGCTGACACCATTTCTGGGGCTGCTTTGGCCACATAAGGCGTCGGTTATCTATAAATAACCGACGCTGTAGGTCTTTGCTTTCGGTTATCTATAAATAACCGACGCCTATTTTAAATTTTTTTTTAATATCAGTTTGCAGGCCTGCTGTGGCTGGTCAGCAGGATGAGAACCTGCAGTTCAGTTTTCTGAACTGCAGGTTTACGACATCCATTGATATCAGCCTACAAACAGGCCGCAAACCTGCAAAAGTAATAAGAAAATTTCACACAAGTACATACATTCAGACATCAATTCAATTCTCACATTCACACATATAGAAACATTCAAATACATGTATTAACATTCAGAAATATTCATTTACAAAGTATCATTAATTATCTCTATCAACATCCCAATTATATCTTACAGTTGCCACTGCTTGTATGGCTTTTGCCCATTCTTCTCTTACTTCATTTAATGATTCCCTCGTATATGGAGTATGTACATTTTTTAAGCGTTTGCCTATAGTGTGGTCCATTTTAAACACCTGCAAAGAGAATGATGTATATATATAAGTAATAATATAAAAATAAGATTGATATATTTCATACTAACTAATGAGACTATGTATAATACCTCATGTATGGTATCGATGTCCAATGCGGCATATCGGATAATTATCTGCATAAATCGCATCACATAGTATGTGCATGCCCAGCCATTGTCTTGTGTAGCACACTATAAATAGAAACATACAAAATAATACAACTAAGCACAATTCACATCAATAATATATACATTGGAGTCGGGAACTTACTTGTACGTTCTGCCAATTTATTGGCTAGTTCTTTTTCCTTGGGACCGTTCCTCCAGCCTTTTTGAATGCATCTAAACCCCTACATGTTAATATAACACAGTAAATTGCATAAGTAAATAGTAATGTAATAAAAGATGTTAACGGATATAAAAATGAAATATTTCTCACCAGAATAATGGCATTCTCATTACGTGTCCAATTTTAGGGTTCAATGTACTCCCCGCAGGATCTAGATAATAAACAGTGAATGTCCCGGGGACAATAACTAGTAACTCCCAATGTCTACCGCTAGAGATAAGAAGTTAACAATTAATAACTCAAAATGCAAAATAAAAATGGAATTTTCTTAAGTCCAAATTATAAATAAAGTAAACTTACTTGACATTAAATGGAGCTATTATTATCGTCTTCTTTTGCTGACCAAAAATTGTAAAAGCATCTATACAATATTGTTGAACAGTATCGGGGTCTTTAGCTACCATACTAATCAATGATGGAATTAAAAATCCCACATGATCAAATGCAAATTGTTTGCAATGATCTTCGACTAAGTAGCTGCAAAACATATAGGTGTATGCATTAATATATAAGAAACCAGATCACCGGATCTTACACAAGGTATATGGATGTATAAACAAGATCTCACCTTATCCATGTCTCTATCATTGATGTATTCGGCCAATCATACATAAACAACTCAATAATATCTTGTATAAATAAAGAGCTATCGTATGATTGACCTGCATAATCTACATCTAAAGAAATAATTATAGGGCAATGTATATTATGTGCCCGTAGCCAACATGCCATTCCCCTACAAGCAGGACCTAACGGGTATGTTAGGTCAGTTGGAACCCAATCGGGTAATGCGGGAAGTGGAGGTGGAGGCCTAGGTGCTCCTACTGTCTTCTTTTTAACCTGTATATATAATTTCAGATCAGTTGACATCATATATATACATTAACAGTCTAAATCAATGTAAATTTATCTTACAATTTCAGTCGTGTAGACGACATCTGCTTTGGGCCACAATATGACCCCGCCTTCTGCCTCATCAAGTGTATCAATATCTGGGTGGGCATATGGCAACGCAGCTCCCCTCCAATTGGGTAACACACGTAACAGGCTCACACGAACGTAGCCTTGTGGCATTGGAGTCCTGTGAAACCTTTCCCCAAGAAGGGACGGGTAAGCCTGCGCCTCTGCAACAACATAGTCTTGCATTCTTAAGCGGCATGGCTTCAATGCCTACAAATTTACATAAAGAATATTATACATATATACATATCATCTTGAAAACATATCATCTTGAAAAGATTAGCTACAATGTCATAAACAATACTTACAGCAGACGTGCTAGGCGATGGGTCTCCAGGATTAGTCGCAGTCTGTGCATCAGGAGAAGAGTGGATCGCCATAGGCATATTGGAAGCCTGAGATGCCTGCCACCGCTGCAACTCTTCCTTGACCTTCTTAGAAACTAAATCCTCAACTCTCTTATTCTCCTATACATAGATAAAAGAAACAATGTATATTAATTAAATTGGGAGTGACGCCTAATACCTTGAATTCTTCAGATTTTCTTGAAGCAACAAAATTGTCCCAATCTTCTTTGTCCAAGAAGTTCCATTGTTCAAGGGCTGACTTCTTCTTATCACCCTCTTTTATGTATTCTCTGTTCAGATTTGTCCTATAATTCCTAAGCATCTTCCCAGCGCGTTGCATCACACTTTTACGATGCAACTTCTCATCCAATGCAAACATATTCTGTAAAATAGAAATGTTATTAACTAGTATCCAAAATAGAATTGCAAATAATAGAATTTGTAATGTACAAAATAGAATTGCAAATAATAATAACTCACGCATAAATCCTTCCATATCAAGTCTTTTTTCCCTTCCGGAACTTTATGCCAATTATCATACTTAACACCGCAATGACTCCGAGTGGTACACCCAAGATAGTTTACAAAATTATTGCGGTTCACTCCAATTGGATTTCCTCCATTATCAAACTCCACCACCAATTTGGATCCACTACCACTTAGCGCTAATAACTTCTTCAACAGAGTGATGCCCCTTTTCTTGTTAACTTTTTGGTGCTGTGCATCAAGTTGCTCCAGTGCTTCAGTGGGTACAGGTGCATCATCAACCTAAAATTTGACAAAAATAAACACACTAAATTAGCCCAATATAGAAATATAGGATATATGACATAACTAGAAGATAATGAATTGTATAGAAATACAGGATATGTTTTTAGAACTTACATTAGTATCCTCACCATGCTCGTCATGGACAGCATGCTCATCATGGACTTCATGCTCATCATGGACATCATGCTCATCATGGTCAGCCATCTGAAAATGTCATTAAAAAGGCAAACATTTAGCATTTGTATTAACTAGAAAAAGGAAAAAATTTAGCATTTGTATTAACTAGAAAAAGACAAACATTTAGCGTTTGTATTAACTAGAAAAAGACAAACATTTAGCATTTGTATAAACATACATGTCTCTAAAATTGTGATCTTTTATCAATTAACAATCCTTCATTGTGATCGCCGCGCACATATAAGTCATCATTAGCTTCAATATTTTGTGGAGTGGGCAACCCAACTGAGAATGGACTGGAGTCATCATACTTATCATAGTACTCTTCTTCATCTATAGGATCTTCAATGAACTGTCTTTTACCATGAAGAACAACCGACCATTTATCATTCGTAGGATCATTGATATAGAATATTTGTTTCTCCTGTGATGCCAATATGAATGGTTCACCCTTCTCGCCAATCTTTTCAAAGTTCACCAAAGTGAAACCCAATTCATCCACTATAACTCCTTTGGTGTTATCAACCCAATTACATTTAAAGAGCGGAATTTGGAAATCTATGTAGTCAAACTCCCAAATGTCCTCAATGACACCGTAATATGACATTTTAGCTTCACGTGGACTCTTATCCTTTGCACTTGCAAAGTACATAGTTGACGCTTGAAGAGTGACCCCACTATTTTGGACGACACTCTTATCATCTTGGCGCTTTGTGTAATATGTGAATCCATTTATGTCAAACACTTCATAAGACATAACATTCGGTTTTGGTTTAAAGGCGAGGCATTTGATAGTTTCGGTAATATCATTTGGTGTTTGAGATAGTTGATGTAAGACTTTATCTTCAAACCACTTAGTAAAAGTCTTATTATGCTCTCTAGCAAGCCACATTGAACTTGCTCGAGGATGTTGTCTCTTTATGAAATTGGTATGTTCCTCGATATAAACACTCACTTCGTCCATATTGTGTAAAATATACAAGTGAGCTTGTTCCAACTGCTCACGGCTGATTACTTTCACCCGTGATCCCAAAATTCCTTTGCCCTCCTCAATATTCTTGTCATTATCAGGAGTGTCATTACCACTGAGAAAGTCATTGCAAAAATCCATAACCTCTCTCGCCACATAACCTTCAATAATACTCCCTTCAGGCCGATAACTGTTTCGAACATCACCTTTAAAAACGCTCATGTATCGTTTAAAGGGATACATCCAATGCAAGAAAACTGGTCCCAACATTTTCACTTCCCTAGTCAAGTGGACAACAAGATGTACCATGATATCAAAGAACGAAGGAGGGAAATACATCTCAAGCTGACATAGGGTAACAACCACTTCTCTTTGCAAATTATCGAGAGTATCAGGGTCAATAACTTTGCTGCATAGACTGTTGAAAAAGAAACAAAGTCTGGTAATTGCAAACCTTACATGCTTCGGCAATATAGATCGAATTTCCACGGGCAATATTTGTTGCATTAGAGTGTGACAATCATGAGATTTAAGACCTATCAACTTCAGATCTTTCATTGATACCAATCTACGGATGTTGGATGAGTAACCATGTGGCACCTTAACATTTACCAAGCATTCACAAAAAGTTTTCTTCTCCTTTCTAGACAACGTGTAACAAGCGGGAGGTAAGTATGTTTTTTCATTACCCATTTCACGTAATTCTGTTAATTCTGACCTTATTCCCATTTCACGTAGGTCCAGTCTAGATTTTATCCCATATTTAGTCTTACATGGTATATTTAATAGAGTACCAATGATGCTATCACAGACATTTTTCTCAACGTGCATTACATCGATACAATGCCTGACTGTCAAAGAACTCCAATAAGGAAGATCCCAAAATATTGACTTCTTCTTGAATGAAGAATTGTCACTCCGTGTGGCCATACTACATTGTGATTTCTTACCAAATTCATTGACAATGTCTTTTACTCTTTCATAAACAACATCCCCTGGTATAGGTTTAGGTGCACTTCGTTCATCATTCCATCCATTGAATGCTTTGCGCTTCCTACGATACGGATGGAATTTTGAAAGAAACATTCGATGACCAAGATAAACAGTCTTGCCGCCATGTTTTAGTCTTATTGAATCAGTGTTTTCTTCACATATAGGACACGCTTTAGCTCCTTTGACACTATATCCAGAAAAATTCCCATATGCTGTAAAGTCATTAATAGTGCAAAACAACATAGCGTGCAAACGAAATGTCTCTCTTGCTGAAGCATCATAGGTCATCACACCTTCAGCCCAAAGTTTCTTTAAGTCATCAATCAAAGGTTCAAGATAAACATTGATATCATTTCCGGGTTGTTTAGGGCCCGATATCAACAATGACAACATAACGTACTTATTTTTCATACACATCCAGGGAGGAAGATTGTATATAACAAGCATGACTGGCCAAGTGCTATGTTGGCTGCTCAATGTCCCGTACGGATTCATCCCATCTGTACAAAGCCCAAGTCTTAGATTCCTATCTTCTTCACCAAATTTAGGGTACAATAGATCAATCTTCTTCCACTGTGGGGAATCAGACGCATGTCGTAGGATCCCATCATTATTTTTCTTAACATCTGCATGCCACCTCAAATTCTTCGCATCTTTCGGATTTGCAAACAAGCGTTGAAACCGTGATATTATAGGTAGATACCACAACACCTTGGCAGGAGAACCAGTTTTGGACTCCCCCAAAGTCGTCAATTTATATCGTGACGCACCACATTTTGGACAATCTTTCAAATTTACATAGTCCTTTTGAAATAATACACAATCATTCGGGCATGCGTGTATCTTCTTGGCCTCCATTCCCATTGGGCACAACATTTTCTTTACCTTGTATGTTGAGATTGGAAGCTCGTTTCCTTCAGGAAGCATTTCTTTCAACAAAGTCAACAATGAAGTGAAGCTTTTGTCACTCCATCTATTGTTAGCTTTCAACTTATACAATCTCAACACAGCGCTAAGCTTCGTAAACTTAGCACAACCTGTGTATAACGGTATCTCAGCATCATGCACAATGTTTGTAAAGATAGGAGGTGGATCAGTGTGCTCTACCCTACAACTATCCAGCATCGCATCAACGATGTCTGCTGGAACTAGTTCGTTCACATTTACGTCATCAGAGGCAATTTCTTCTTCCACCCAAGCACTGCTATCGACATCTACTGGTTTCGATTTTGAAATCTCTCCATGCCAGTGCCATTCTGTATAGCCTTGTACAATCCCGTTGCACATGACATGACTTTTGATTTCCTCACCAGTGTTGACATTCAAGTTGTTACCGCAATGCCTACATGGACAGTAGAACCTATCTGTAGGTTTTTTCCTATGTTCCTCGGCAAATCTAATAAACTGATCAAGACCAGATATAAACTCTAGGGTGCAACGATTACAAATGGACATCCATGATCTATCCATTCTATGATCAGAGAAAACAAGTATATATTAGGAAACAAGTATATATTAGGAAAAGATTAGGGTATACACTTACATCCTAAGCGTATAATGTGATGTCATTCTTATATATAATAAATATGTACCACCTATCCCATCCTTGAACACCTAATCTCACTAGTAAGTGTATAATGTGTATTTGGTTTTCAAGAAAATTTCGGCAGCATTTCCCCACTGTTCTCTAAGTACATATGTACTTAGAGAACAAACGCGGAAATGCTACCGAAATTTTCTCGAAAACCCAATAAACATTATACACTTACATCCTAAGTGAGATTAGGTGTTCAAGAATAGTCCCAAACCGGGGACTATCCAAGATTTACTCCTAATGAGTCAATCTTGGATGGGTTTCTAGGCCAACAAATACATTTGATGTCATTCTTATATATAATAAATGTGTACCACCTATCCCATCCTTGAACACCTAATCTCACTAGTAAGTGTATAATGTGTATTTGGTTTTCAAGAAAATTTCGGCAGCATTTCCCCGATGTTCTCTAAGTACATATGTACTTAGAGAACAAACGGGGAAATGCTATCGAAATTTTCTCGAAAACCCAATACACATTATACACTTACATCCTAAGTGAGATTAGGTGTTCAAGAACAGTCCCAAACCGGGGACTATCCAAGATTTACTCCTAATGAGTAAATCTTGGACGTGTTTCTAGGCCAACAAACACAATAATAGATATGACAAATATATGCAAGTAAAAGATTTGTTCATATATGCAAGAACAAATGTATGACAAATATATGCACAAATTAGAAGTTCATAACCCTCATAACCCCCCATCTTAGGATGATGAAGGTCCATCTTTACAGTCCTTGGCTACCATATGAGCCAATGAACAAGGAAGTTGGTCGTTTGTCCCAGGATTAACATTGTGAAATTTGATTTGAAGAACATGAACAAATTTGAGTTGAAGGTCCATCTTTGAGGTCGGTCATCTAGGTTCACCCACAATACAACTTATCAGAAGAACATGAACAACTTTCAGGGCAAGGTCAAAGCAAAAATCAGAATTAGAATCAGAACCAAATCCAAATCTACTAGGATTTATTGTACAAACCGTTCTCCTTTGAAAAATTACAAGCAAATATAAATGACAAAAATGAACCAAATTGCAATAAAAAACAACAACATGTTGAATATGATTGAAGCAAAAATGAGCTGTGTAACTAGGTATAAAAACTCATAACCAAATGATTGACCAACAACTCATAAACCAATCTGACCTTATAAAGAACACACATTGAAGGATCCTATAACAGAGTAAAATCGAACCTGTAAGTAGCGAGCTCGTGGAGGAAGAAGAGGAGTAGCTCTGTCGGTAGCGAGCTCCGTTAAGGAAGAAGAGCAGTGGAAGCGGCGACGTTGAGCAGTGGAGGCGGCGGTGTAGGCAGTGGAGGCGGCAGCAGCGTAGGGCAGTGGCAGCAGCGGCGGAGACGCGGGGGTCGTCAGGCGGAGATGCGGCGGCGGAGAGGCAGTTCTCCGGCAGCAGCGTTGAGCAGTGGCAGTAGTGGCAGAGACGTCGGCGGAGAGCAGCGGCGGAGAGCGAGCGGCGGAGAGCAGCAGCGGAGAGCGAGCGGCAGAGAGCAGCAGCTGGAGTCGTCGGGCAGACAGTGAGCGGCGAGCAGCAGGATGAAACAGGAAGAAAGGGGGAAGAGCTGGGTGATCGGGTCTATTAATTTGGTAATCAGCATCGGTTATTTAGAAAACCGACGCCTCTAACGCTTTAGCGTCAGTTGTCTGTAAAAAACCGACGCCCGTTTAGAAAACCTTTACCCTAATTTTTTTGGTGGGAACCATAATCAGCATCGGTTATCTGGCACAACCGACGCTGAAAGTGGGACATTTTCGCGCAAATTTTCATTTTAAATAGGCGTCGGTGAATACCTATAAAACCGACACTAAAGATGACCTAAAATGTTTTTGCTCGAAATTTGGATTTCACGGGTGATTTTAGGCGTCGGTTTTTTATAAACAACCGACGCTGAATATAAAGCGGTACCCGTGTCTGGCTGGTCTTCAAATATATACGTCGGTTTGTATAAATAACCGACGTCTAATAGTATCGGCGTCGGTTTCCGTAAACAACTGACGCCCAGAAAAGAGACACTGAATGCTATTTCTGTAGTAGTGGTGTATTTTTATATTCTTAATAGTTTAAGGCCATGGACACTTGGAAAGATACTAGAACTTTAACTTTTTCTTTTTCTTTATCTTAAAGTTTCATATACTTCTCCCTAAGCATCCAAACATGCCATTTGTTCTCCACCACTTCCCTCCTTATATGAACCTCATTATCTTTCTATTCTACTACTAATTTCCTATTCAATGAAGAATAAAGTGGTGATCTTCCTAGAAAAAGAATCTAGGGTTGCAATAGACTTCCTTTTAGGGTTTAAAAAGCTTCCTTCTAGTGATCTTGACCTAAAAGAGTAAGAAAACCCTTCTTTCCTCTGTTTATTTCTTTTTTATCCTTCCTCCTATATTTATCTAGGTCAGAGGCTTACTGTTCCATGGTAGAAATTCCTATAAAGCTCTAAAACCCTACCTTTCCTGCTCCTTATGCTTAGGGCTTGCGCATTTGATGAAGAAAGTTGCTAGATGGATGAGTTCACAACTTATGCTTAGATTTTCTACCCTACCTACTCATTTTTTCTTCTGTTTGGGGTTTTATTTTCTAATTTGAGGTAAGTTTTATAACTTGCTCCACGGTTATTGCTTACCATAAGCTTGCTAGTTCGTGTTCTTGCTTTTAAATGATGATCCATGCACAAAAAAGCTATGCTTGACTTGGATTTCAATTTTTATAATGTTCCCTGTTCTGATTTCAGTTTTAGATGAACATTTGATCATTTTTACATTATTACTAAGGTATAATATGAGTTGGATCAGGTTAGTTTGACAACCGATTGTGCTAAACACCTATCAACCAATGGTCAATTTTAGGGTTTAAAGCTAAATTCTTCTATGAACACATGACTCAATGGTGGTACCATTGCAACAACCGATGGTGTTGTCTTTATGACAACTAATGGTGGTGACCAAGGGTGTCAACTGATGTTCACTCCTTAGGTCATGTGTTAGCATAATTAGAAGCTTAGTGATTAACAACTACGTACCCTAATGATGCTATCAATCAATGGTGATATTAGTTTGATATTCGATGGTGATTAATGAATGTGGTGTTGGTTTAGCAACCTATGGTGACTTAATGGTCACTAGTGATGGTGGATCAGGTCTCCACAATCTTTGGTGAGTTAAGCATGTATATTTAGCATCAATTAAGCCTTAAACAAATGGTTTCTTGGGTCATTTGATGCAACAGTCGGACCTATACTACAATTGATGGTTTTAATATATGAACTTAACCTAATTGTTATGATTTAATGTTTCTTCATCCATTAAATTGGAATGATGCTATGTAATATGTTGGTACTAATAAATTGATTTAGATGGTTTCCTTTATGAGATCAACTTATGAAGCTCATTTATTGATGGTTTGTTCTAAATAAACAATCGCTTGTGGGTTTTACCCTACTCTCAATGGAACTTTTTATGTTGTTAATCAAGGGATGTCTAGGGTTAGATGGTGACTCTTTCTAGATCACAACTCAATGACTTCATAGGTGGCTTGTTCAAGATGTTTACTTCTTTAAATGACCAATGACTTTACCTTTTCAACATTTAATGGTTAGAATTTGATGCCTCAATATTCCCATTGTTTTGGGTGAAGTGTGTAGTGTAATGTTATGATTCCAAAGAGGAGAATTTGATGGTTAAATGCCTTAAAATTGTAGTATTACTCTAGACCTCGTATGATTATGATTTATAATCACCATAATGAATTAATGGGTAACCCTAATGAGGTATAGCTTGTTATACCTAGCTTTAATATAACTAAATGATGGTAATTGGGTATGAATAGTCCTTGAATGACTAATACAATCATGGAGTACTCTCTTATTGTTGTTGAAACCATAGTATGCTATAACTTGATGGTTACACCTTGATTTAAGTGTGGATTCATACTTTAGAATACTATGGACTGTGATCGTGATGCTTCACCTTATGCATCCATGATCCAATAGGGATGTTGTGAGTTAGGGTTTGGGTATGAGTGTTGATTAGTAACATTAATATAATTTATCATATTGAACCTAACTCTAATGCAAATAGATTAAGATGAGTATTAATGTTTAACCTTCTTATATGATGGCATGATGGTGAAATAACCTCCTTAATATGATCATAACCTTAATATGTTAATTGGTGGTTATCATCGCCACATGGTTGATACTTTCTTATGCTAAACATGTGCATTATGAATATGATGAGGGTTAATCATATCTAGATTCCTTGCATGTTGATGTAATAAAGGAATGTTCTTAATGTTAATATAACCCTTCTATGATTGTTTATGAATATCTCCTAGCTCATTAATGAAATATTGTGTTGATCTGGTGTATTATATGTAAGTGATGTTGTTGAGCTTTGTTATAGGGCATGCAAAGATAATGATGATCTTATAGGAAATAATATGATGGTCTTAATGACCTTTGGGCATGGTTGAGCCTTGAATGAGGTGTAATCCTCTTGTGTTGGAAAGGGTGGATACCCTATGATATTGTGAAAAGGATTTATATCTTGTGATAGTATGATGACTAGTGTAGTCTCATGAATGGCAAGTGAATAGTATTGTGTGATGATATGATGAGAAATTATGTTTCATACATTTTATATCTTTTGAAGTTGTGATATTTATATGCTTTCTAGAAGTGAATTAGGGTTTGTATGTCCACTTGTTTGATGCAACCTTAATTCACCCAATTGGCATAACTAATCAAATGCAACTCTAATCATGTAGTGCCATGTGCCTCTAGAGAGCAGTATTGGGACCCCCAAGTATTTCCCCAGATCGTATGTCTCTTTGGGATGGAGCTATTTGGTTCTTTTGGTGGTGTCACGGGTTGGTCACAGGTGGTGGTCCCAGGCGTAGAATGGCTACTGATGGCGGGTTGGGCTGCAGTAGGTGAGTCATGTAAGTGCTCGTAAGTTGGAGGTGATGGTGTGGTGGTAGTGGGAGATGGTCAAATTATGTGTTGGGGAGGAACAACAGGTGTCGGGTTATAAGGAATAGGAGATGCAGTAGTAGAGAAATGCATGGGGTCAGTATCTTGCCGAGTTGTGGTAGCAGGGGATGGAGTTGTGGTTGGGCCATTACACCATTCAAAGAAGGAAACAAATTTATCTATGGTAGCAGGTGGCACAGGTTGCAGAATTGGTTTGTATGGGTAGGTTTTTTCATCAAATACAACATGACGAGAGATTATAATCTTTCCATTTTGTGGGAACAGGCAGGGAAAGCCTTTATGTCTATCACTGTATCCTAGCATTATGCACGAAAATGACTTTGGAGAAAATTTATTTATGGTGTTGTCCCAAATATTTGGGTAGCGTCGGCATCCAAAGCTACGCAGACTGGTGTAATCTGCGTGTTTTCCATGAAGCACATGGTAGGGTGTATCATACTTTAGGGAGGAGCATGACAACCTATTGAGAAGAAATACATCAGTGGTAAATGCTTCCACTCAATAACTGTGTTGGACACTACTGTGAAGAAGTAGAGCAAGGCCATGGTCCTAGATTACACGGTGGCGACACTCAACGAGGCTATTTTGCTGTGGGTTAGAAGGGCATGACATTTGAAACTTGATTCCATGTGCAACAAGGTGAGACATGAGCTGACTATTATTGAATTCACCACCACCATCAGTTTGAAAAATATGTATTTGAGCATTGAACTGACGGTGAGAATTTTTGAAGCATGTAGAATTGAAAGAAAAATTTAGACTTTTGTTTTAAAGGAATGAGCCACACGTAGCGTGTACAATCATGAACAATTGAAGCATAATAGAGAAATTTATGGACTGATAAAATTGGGGCCAACCCCCATAAGGGTTAGTTTGGTTGGACTGAAAACCAACTGTTGCAGTTGCAACTGAGCATTATTTTCTTTTACATGCATTTAGTTTGATGTGGTTCCACCCCAAGGTGTGAAAAGGAACTCACTGCATCATCCACAAATATGCATAAAAGTAGGGGAAGCAACTGCATTTGATTCCGACGCAGTTCACTTTCCACGGCCACTAGTTTGGCTCGGGCTACGACCAACTCAGAAAATTATTGTTGTGCAATGAGAAAAGTTTGTAGTGGCCCCACACATGTGTTGACTCACATTTACAAACCGCACAACACCAAACAAAAACAGTCCAAGTGAATGAGTTCTGTCGACATTGAACCAAATGAAACCATTTTGTTTTATATCAATGAGTGGTCTGGGTTGCATCTGCATGCAACCAAACTAGCCCTAGGTTTTTTTTTAAGCCGGGGGTCGCTTTTATTCATCCCACACCCCCTTGTGGGCTAAATGATAACCTCCTATTTTAGTAGTTTATCTTAGTCTTTTTCTTTAGTTTTCCATACTCTTTCTACATTTATATTGTACTTAAACCTAATTTTACCCTTTTTTGTAAATACATCATCAAACTAACTTTTCCTTTTATAATTGCAGAAAAAAAGCACAAAAAAATAACAAAAGAATAAACCAGCCCAAGGGTCGAGTGGATCCAAACGGTCCCAAGACCGCATGGAGTTCAAACGGTCCCAAGACCGCATGGAGTTCAAACGGTCCCGAGACCGCATGAAGCCAAACGGTCCCAAGATCGCATGGAGTTCAAACGGTCCCGAGACCGCATGAAGCCAAACGGTCCCAAGACCGCATGGAGTTCAAACGGTCCCGAGACCGCATGAAGCCAAACGGTCCCAAGACCGCATGGAGTTCAAACGGTCCCGAGACCGCATGAAGCCAAACGGTCCCAAGACCGCATGGAGTTCAAATGGTCCCGAGACCGCATGAAGCCAAACGGTCCCAAGACCGCATGGAGTTCAAACGGTCCCGAGACCGCATGAAGCCAAACGGTCCCAAGACCGCATGGAGTTCAAACGGTCCCGAGACCGCATGAAGCCAAACGGTCCCAAGACCGCATGGAGTTCAAACGGTCCCGAGACCGCATGAAGCCAAACGGTCCCAAGACCGCATGGAGTTCAAACGGTCCCGAGACCGCATGAAGCCAAACGGGCCCAAGACCGCATGGAGTTCAAACGGTCCCAAGACCGTTTGACGCCAAACGATCTCAAGACCGTTTGACGCCAAACGATCCCAAGACCGTTTGAGCCCAGACGGTCTCAAGACCGTTTGACGCCAAACGATCTCAAGACCGTTTGACGCCAAACGATCCCAAGACCGTTTGAGCCCAGACGGTCTCAAGACCGTTTGACGCCAAACGATCTCAAGACCGTTTGACGCCAAACGATCCCAAGATCGTTTGACCCCAAACGGTCTCAAGACCGTTTGACGCCAAACGGTCTCCAAACCGTTTGGATCTCACTCAAAGCCTATAAATAAGATCTCAGGGCCGTCCATGAAGAGGAGTCCAGACGTCCAGAGGCTGCCTCTCTACTACCAGAACAACTCCATCCATCACTCGAGGTTGCCGGTCTGAGACTCACGTCCATTGCAAGCTACTCTCTCTCTCTCATCAACAAGGAAGGTGAGAGGAGAAGATCCGTCATCAAGCAAGCTACAAGGGGTGGAGATCGTTGCTCTCTCCACCAAGGGTTCAACCTTCTCTCCTAGTGGAGATGATGTTCTTTCTATCTCTTCTTGCCTCCTTCTTTGTTGCTCCCTCTATGAGGAGCGAGTAGTTCCATCCACTGGGGCGCGGGGACTAGCCCCGCTGCCCATGTTTTGTATTATGTACTGTAAAAAGAGATGTTATCATTTCGTTTTAATACTAAATCGTTTCACACATGCTTGAATGATGGCCACGTTCTTGTATGCATTTATTGTCTTTCGTTGTGGTTTGTCTACGACCGCTATCGAGGCTTGAATACCGATTTAGTGTTGGTTTCTGGTGTGTGTTTCCACCACGCATCCGTTTCGGTGTCTAGAAGTGTATCTCAAAGAGTGGAGTAAACTCACTATCATATGGCACACTCCCATCTGTATGGAAGAGACCTTTGGTAAGTCGAGGAACACACTTTGCGAGGGGAATGATGTAAAGCATGTGACCATTCGTTCGGGGATGGCTGGCGTTGCATTATTCCCGCACTTCTCGTAGCTAGGTTATCCCTCACCGGAAACTAGGCCTACAAAGACGCTATTCGATTTGATAATTATCGCTCGCTTGTTAGTTTTAGATGTACGTTTCATGAGGTTGAGTAAGATTCTCTTTTCGGAGACTACACCCTTTAGTGACGCGTAGGATGTACCGTATTAGAGTTACTTAACCCTTGAAGGATGAGATGCATTGCCCTTTTCTTATATGGGCATTGGTCTTGTGGAACATCAAAGGGTGCAATGCATCGCTCTTGTCTTATGTGGGCATCGGTCTTGTGGAACACCCTTGGATGCAACGCATCGCTCTTGTCTTATAAGGCATCGGTCTTGTGGAAACATCCATGCATCTAGCTTATAAGTCTTGCTTAGTACATATACAATGCGTGTGTAGCGGTGGTAAATACCTGCTTAACCCCAGTGATTCATCATCATTTGTTAACTCTTAAGATTTACTTGCTTTATTTACTTTCTTGCCTTACTTTCTTTGTACTTAGTTTAAAACAACCAAATCAAACTTTCGATCTAAATATCAATCTTTAAGTTGTTAAGTAAAAGCTAAACGTTTTCCATCCTGACTTCGTCAAGACCGTTGTCCTGAGGATTCGACCCTTAACTATACTACGATAAGACTTCCACATGTCTTAGCACATGTGGGTGGAGTTCTTACCATAGTACTAGCAAGGCTAAACTTAGAGACTCATCATCTCTAGGATTTTTAGTGGTGTTGCATCAAAAACAAACTCCATCAAAAATTGGCGCCGTTGCCGGGGAACGATGGAACTTTTTAGCTTTCACTTACCAATCTCTTGGTTGATTAGGATTTTACACCTTTTTCTTAATAACCAATCCAATATTTCTTGATCTTTTTCGTTTCCTTCCATCTTTCCTAACTTGAGATTTTCCTTCTACTCAGGTAGAAAACGTGTATGCAACCTCCGCATAGCATCGGATTCTCCCCTGAACCAGAATACGATTCTGAGGTAGAAAGAAGTTTTCACCGAAGGAATAGACTAAACCGCCAAAGAGCCAGACAGATGGCCGAAGAGCAACGCCTTGTTGCAGAAAGAGTCAACGTCGCCATAGCAGCACAACGAGCTCAACTTATCGCTGACACTCGTGCTCAGGTGCAAGCTGAGATCCGAGCTGAGGAACGAGCCCGCATCCAAGCAGAGCAGGCTGCTGCTCAACTTGCGTTATGAAACAAGCAACTTCGGGATTACGCCGTCCCGAAGAATTACGAAGACAACCATCCGGTCCAGCCTCCGATCATTAACATCCCACACTTCGAGATCCGGACCCAATGGATTCAGATTATGCAAGGGATTTCTTTCTCTGGAAGTTCTGGAGACGACTGCATGGACCACCTGAAACGGTTTAAGGCATTATGCCGACTGGTCCCACAAGCTGGCATCGCTTTCGATGCAATAATGCTCCATCTGTTTCATTTCACTCTATCTGGAAGGGCTTTAAGTTGGTATAATTCATTGGATAGAGAACCCATTATTACCACCTGGGCCCCTCTAGAGGAGAAATTCCTGGAGAAGTTCTTTCCACCCTCGCTTACTTACGAAATCAGAGGGCAGATCAACCATTTCTCTCAACTTCCTGGAGAGACCCTCGCCGAGGCATGGGAAAGATTCAAAGAACTCCTACGAAAATGCCCTCATCATGGGATTTCGCAAAATCAACTGATTGAGACCTTTTATCGGGGGAAATGGCATCAAACAAGACTTCCGGATCTGCCCCTGCTCTGACAAGGGAGCAGATGATGGAGGAGCGAGAAAAGCTCGTGCAAATCAGGGACACTTACAACACCACTGGAGTTGCCCCTCCAAAAATCAAGATCATTGACGTCCTATGCGAAATAACCCGCCTTACCCAATGCTTGGGTGAGGCTCCTGAAGAAGACATTGAACACATTTCCTCGGACGACGACGAAGGTTCGGATTACATACCGAACCCCGATGAAGACTCCTCTGCCCAAGAGACAGAGGGAAAATGCAAGGCTGCAAAGGCTGCATCTGGGCAGCCTCCAAAAAGAGCAAGAAAACAGGACCACCCTTCATCCGCCATGGACCAACCCTTCGCTAAACCATCCACATACGCTGCTACCATCATCACCCCTGCAGCTACCATCCCTACCACTTTCATTCCCATTACTGCTCCAATTCCACCTCCACAAAACCTATTCATCCAATCTTCCATCTCCATCGACAAAACCCTCAAACCGACTAAGTATGTTTGCTCCAGCATACTAGTCAAAATGGGAATTCAAGACCGCATCTTCAGCGTACTAAAGAAAGCCAGCCTCGCCAGGTTGTGCTCATTACCTGAAGTATCATACTTTGAACCTACGGCGGAATTCTTCTCCTTTCTAAGAAAGGAGCCCGTTGACATCACTGATAGGTCACGGGATGGGGGTGACAGAAGAATTGTCACCCAGATCTTTGGTAGCAATGTCGTCCTGACAGAAAATATGCTGAATTCTATGTTCATCGACAACACGGAGCAGCTACAAAAGGCCAAGCTAGTGGGAACCGATCACCCAGAATTCGACCGCCATACATTCTGGAAAAGCTTAACCGGACTTCCCATCTACGACGCAAAAACCTGTAAAGCGTCCAACATACATTCCGGATTTGTGCGCACTTTGCACAAAATCCTATCTGGCGCGCTTTTTCCAAGATCGGAAGGAGGAAACGTCACAATATCTGACCTCTTTGTCCTCTGGTCTATCCTCAACGACAGGCCAATAAACATTGGACGATTGATGGTCCAGAAATTTTCTGCTGCCCTAATAGGGAAAGAGATCTGCTTGGGGGGCCATGTCACTTCCATTATAAAATTCCTTAAGATGGACAGGCTACTACCCAAATGCACGCTAATCAAGGGCGACATCCTTACGAATGAGCAATCTCTGAAAAACTCGTTCATAATCAAAGAAAAGGACGGGAAAATACACTACGTATTCTGCCCGATGGTTAAATCTTCAAGAATCCTCCTTCCGCTACCAGAGCTAGCACACTATGACATGACACAGCTCTTGTTTTCTGACGACGAGCTTACTAAGTTGCTGGCTTCGGTCAAACCCGCCGAGAAAGAAAAAACTGCGGGTCCAACCGAGATGAGTATTACAGCCCCGACAGCACGACTTACAAAGATCCCTGTCAAACGGCTCTCTAGAAGGTCATTACTGGCCAAGCAGCTGTCGGAGACGCCAACATCCCACCCCAACCCGGAGGTTGAGCATCTCAACGATGAAATTATCACAACATCCTCCCTTGACTCTTTCATCCAGAGTCTACACGAGCAGCTCTCCACTGCTCCCACCACCGCCTTCCCCTCCACCTCCACCTCCACGCCAGCATTCACATCCACTTTTTCACCCACCCCAACATCGGGCTTACCTTTCTTCACCTCCATGCCCGACTTCACCATCCCCACCCCTTCATCATCAATTCCACCACTCTTCACATCCGCCACCACCCCGACACCGCTGGTGACCTCATCAACAGTCACTACGCAGCTCGGGCCTTCATCAGTGTCTTTCCCGCAAGACTCTACCACCATCCCACATAGGCCCCAGCCACATCACCCTTCCGCCTCTGGGGCCCCCTTTACTAACATCGGTGAAGAATTCGGCCGTCAATTTGACGCTGTCCGACACCTCCTCGCCGACCCTTCTAACTTATTACATTCCATTTTTTCTTGTGTACAGGATCTAACTAAACAGGTAACCAGGATCGACAATCAACATCAAGCTCTTCCTGTCGTCCTGCAAGGTATTCAGCAACGACAGGATGAAGTGGCTAGGCAAGTTGAACATATCAACAGCCACACCAACAACCTGCCGGACCTGATCCTTGGGGCAACGCGTCAGCAAGAAGCTACGACGAGAAAAGTCGACGAGATCTCGACCCAGACTCACCCTCTGCAAGAGAATCTCCGCACGCTCGCGCAAAACCAAGACAAGCTAAGCTCGCGCCTGGCTACCATCGACGAAACAATTACGCAGCTCCACCATCATCAAGAGGAGGCTACCATTAATGAAATACAACAACTACGCGCCCAAGTCACAGATCTAACTGCACGCCTCCTCTCCGCCGAGGATAGATATACAGATCTCAAAGAAGGCCACGACGCATTGCTCGAAAAACACGAGCATCTGCAAGTGGCTTTCGATGAGCTACATGCCACTCACCGGCGGTGCAAAAAGCCGTCCAATAAGAAGAAAACAGACGAAGCTGCGACTGACAATGACAATGATGATGAAGAAGAAGAAGACTCCGATTCATCTGCTGACTCCAATAAAGACACACCTCCAGGAGACAAGCACGATGATGGCGAAGATCCAGGGAATGCTGCAGAACCCTCCCACAAAGGGTCCGATAAAGGTCACCAGGAAAGTGACTATCACCCCAAGTCCCCACAACACGATAACGTCAACATTTCTTATGGGGACCAATTCTTTGATTACTCCGCTATGGGGTCAATGGGAGAAACCGCCAAAGATGCAGCATTCGCTGAGCTCCAACAGTGCATACAAGGAGCCAGCGCTACCTCGCCAAAAACTCCCCTTCCCTTCTCAACACCTTCCCCCCCTCACCTGGACGATGCGGACCGAGTGAGTCTAGATACAGACGAAGATCTTGACTCCACCTCCGACCAGGATGACAATATCACAGGCCATGAAGAAGCCTTCGCACAACCCGCCTCCCCTCCACCACAAAACCTCCCCCCGCCCCCCCCCCCCCCCCCCCTCTTCCACAAAAAATGCATGATCTTGACAGGACAGCCATCTCTACTTTAGATGCTCAGGACATTTTCATCATGAACACTATAGTAGACGATGCAAAAGCGGGGGACGATACAATTTACATCAATACAAAAACCAGGCGTACGTTGACACGCGAAGATTTTCGTTGCATCCTCCGACCCCGGTCTACGATGCCGCTGTCAATTTTTCGTGTCCTCCTCGCCAACTGTATAGAAATATATAAAAGTAAAAAACGGATACAACCAGCCTTCAACGCCTCACCTACACTGTCTCTCGGCCTTTTACACAAGAGCCTGCAGGCGAGGTCGATTGAGCGGCTGCGTGTCGGATTAGCACGTCGGGCACGCTATATCACGCTGCCTTTCCAAGTATCGGGACACTGGCTCTTTATGATAGTGGACACCGCGGCAAGGGACGCCAAAGTCTACAACTTCAATACCGCCGAGCTACCATCCGGCATAATCAACTTTATCGGAGACGCAGCAGGTGAAGCTCGGTGTATACCCTTCCGGCTGCTTAAAGTAATCTGGGCTGTACGCCCTTCTCTTCGCCAAGATTGGAGCCAACCATGGTTTAGAATCATTAACCTTCCAGTTCAAGCCACCACGGGATCCGGAGACAGCGCCTTCTACACCATCAGACATATTCAAGCGCTTAACCAGGAAATCCCATTCACAGACTTGGCAGCTGAAGACTTCCATTCGCTACGAGGACGCTACGCCATGGAACTCATCTGTGACAGAAGATTTTTCAACGATCCGACTATGTCACCAGATGATGTTCCACGGTATCTTTACTCAGCTGTGCAACGTCGCCAGCGGTGACCTTTCCGCCAAGTTCTGGAAGAGTCAGAACAAAACAAGTTGCCCACAGAAGACACCAGCAAGAAAGACCCCGCGTACACAATTACACCAACTTTTCCTGATTTCGATCGCGATTCCTGCAAGGGTCTAAACGACCTTGAAATACGCATAATCATGGAAAAACTCTCCGCAGAAAAAGACGGCATCGTCTTCATGTCTCAAGACATTATAGTAATGGCCGATTCTTTGCGAGAAACTCTACAAGATAAGGGACAACTTTCTTGCAGCCTCATGGCCGCTTACCAATCTCAGATTGGTCAACACAATCCCGACACATATATGGCGTCCCCGTACATGAAAGATGATCTGCTCAAACTGAAAAACTTCGGCACAATAGAACAATTGACTGCATATCTTCAACATACAACGGCGAAGTTCATCATGCTACCGATCCTACATCAAGGGCACTGGCTTCTTCTGGCAACCAATCTCCACACCGGAACAACTACAATATACAACAGCTCCGACAGCCAGTTCAATGCCCGTCAACGACAATACGTCGTAACGCCCAAGACGCCGACAGAAGAAATGGTAAAGGAGTGTGCTATGAAATTAATCGAACTTCTGAGTCAGCACACTAGGGCATACAACACTGAGCACTTCAGCCGCCCCGCCTTCTGCCATAAATGCCCCCAGCAAATACGACAATCCAATGACTGCGGCTTCCACGTCCTCTACTGGATGTACACTATAATCGTTCTCCAAAGACCAGTGGAGGAAATGACGGACGTGGACTACCACGCCTTACGTGGGCAGTTCGCATCTACACTTCTGCATTCTCCAGGGGCAACCGACAATCTTCCTTAACCTGCAGCCCTTGTTCTAATGTTTTCTCAACCTATCACTTTGCCACTCTGGGGACAGAGTGTGTGATAAGTTAGGGGGGGATACATTAGACAAGGGCTAGGTATCAACTTCTATACTCCCTTCTTTTTCTCTAAACACTTTCCATACATTTCTTTTGTTTTACAAATTCTTTTTATTCTTTCAAGATTCCTTTTACAAATTCTTGTTAATCACCTCAACTAACTCTAGAATCATGTTAGTCTCTACAAGTATTTAGCACGTAGACATCAAATGGTGATTTATCAACCCCCATCCACTATGGATCCTATATTTGTGCTCCAATTCTTTATCTGACTCTCCATAGGTCAAAATCAGGGCAGAAATAGGCCGAGATCTCAAGGATGAGAGGGAAATCAGGCAAATTCCAAGTCAAAAAGATCTGCAAGTGGACCACAAACCAAATAAGTGCATACTGAAAAACTTTAAGAACAACTTTCCTCTCTTCAAAATAAAAGAGGCTTGGCCGCCCAAAATAAATCCTCATCCCAAAACCCAAGCCTGTGAGTTTTTGAATAAAAGCCAGAGAGACGAATAAAATCAGGAGAGTTGTGCCACGAATAAGGACCTATATAAAGAACTGATAAAGGGCTCACCCGGCCGGCACATTCCGCTGCCCTCACAAAGGCAGATGCGTCGCGTCCGGTAGTGAAACCCTAAAAGTTCCAAGTATATGAAAAGGCTAATAAAGGACTTGCCCGGCCGGTACATTCAGCTGCCCTCATAAAGGCAGATGTGTCGTGTCCGGTAGTGAGATCCTAAAAAGCATAGACAGCCCTTCCCCCACTCGAAGGGGAGTTACACTTCAAAGCCTTTAGCCAACCCTCATACCCTCTCTAGCTTCCAATAGGTTTCCAGAGAGGTATAAAGTTGATTAGAGTCAACAGCATGCACAAAATAAATGTGGTCCCAAGGCGAACTTTGAGATATGGAAAAACCTGAAATCCAGGCAACTCTCGAAATCCAAAAAGATCAAGGCATGCAATAAGCCTCGATACGACCCCTGGGGAACTCAGGTCAAGAATTGAAGCAAGAGTATGGGGAAATTTTAATTAAGATCGCCACGCCATTTCATGTCTCAGCTCTATCTAACTTGAGGACAAGCTAGACTCTAAGTTAGGGGGGGTGATAACCTCCTATTTTAGTAGTTTATCTTAGTCTTTTTCTTTAGTTTTCCATACTCTTTCTACATTTATATTGTACTTAAACCTAATTTTACCCTTTTTTGTAAATACATCATCAAACTAACTTTTCCTTTTATAATTGCAGAAAAAAAGCACAAAAAAATAACAAAAGAATAAACCAGCCCAAGGGTCGAGTGGATCCAAATGGTCCCAAGACCGCATGGAGTTCAAACGGTCCCAAGACCGCATGGAGTTCAAACGGTCCCGAGACCGCATGAAGCCAAACGGTCCCAAGATCGCATGGAGTTCAAACGGTCCCGAGACCGCATGAAGCCAAACGGTCCCAAGACCGCATGGAGTTCAAACGGTCCCGAGACCGCATGAAGCCAAACGGTCCCAAGACCGCATGGAGTTCAAACGGTCCCGAGACCGCATGAAGCCAAACGGTCCCAAGACCGCATGGAGTTCAAACGGTCCCGAGACCGCATGAAGCCAAACGGTCCCAAGACCGCATGGAGTTCAAACGGTCCCGAGACCGCATGAAGCCAAACGGTCCCAAGACCGCATGGAGTTCAAACGGTCCCGAGACCGCATGAAGCCAAACGGTCCCAAGACCGCATGGAGTTCAAACGGTCCCGAGACCGCATGAAGCCAAACGGTCCCAAGACCGCATGGAGTTCAAACGGTCCCGAGACCGCATGAAGCCAAACGGTCCCAAGACCGCATGGAGTTCAAACGGTCCCGAGACCGCATGAAGCCAAACGGGCCCAAGACCGCATGGAGTTCAAACGGTCCCAAGACCGTTTGACGCCAAACGATCTCAAGACCGTTTGACGCCAAACGATCCCAAGATCGTTTGAGCCCAGACGGTCTCAAGACCGTTTGACGCCAAACGATCTCAAGACCGTTTGACGCCAAACGATCCCAAGACCGTTTGAGCCCAGACGGTCTCAAGACCGTTTGACGCCAAACGATCTCAAGACCGTTTGACGCCAAACGATCCCAAGACCGTTTGACCCCAAACGGTCTCAAGACCGTTTGACGCCAAACGGTCTCCAAACCGTTTGGATCTCACTCAAAGCCTATAAATAAGATCTCAGGGCCGTCCATGAAGAGGAGTCCAGACGTCCAGAGGCTGCCTCTCTACTACCAGAACAACTCCATCCATCACTCGAGGTTGCCGGTCTGAGACTCACGTCCATTGCAAGCTACTCTCTCTCTCTCATCAACAAGGAAGGTGAGAGGAGAAGATCCGTCATCAAGCAAGCTACAAGGGGTGGAGATCGTTGCTCTCTCCACCAAGGGTTCAACCTTCTCTCCTAGTGGAGATGATGTTCTTTCTATCTCTTCTTGCCTCCTTCTTTGTTGCTCCCTCTATGAGGAGCGAGTAGTTCCATCCACTGGGGCGCGGGGACTAGCCCCGCTGCCCATGTTTTGTATTATGTACTGTAAAAAGAGATGTTATCATTTCGTTTTAATACTAAATCGTTTCACACATGCTTGAATGATGGCCACGTTCTTGTATGCATTTATTGTCTTTCGTTGTGGTTTGTCTACGACCGCTATCGAGGCTTGAATACCGATTTAGTGTTGGTTTCTGGTGTGTGTTTCCACCACGCATCCGTTTCGGTGTCTAGAAGTGTATCTCAAAGAGTGGAGTAAACTCACTATCATATGGCACACTCCCATCTGTATGGAAGAGACCTTTGGTAAGTCGAGGAACACACTTTGCGAGGGGAATGATGTAAAGCATGTGACCATTCGTTCGGGGATGGCTGGCGTTGCATTATTCCCGCACTTCTCGTAGCTAGGTTATCCCTCACCGGAAACTAGGCCTACAAAGACGCTATTCGATTTGATAATTATCGCTCGCTTGTTAGTTTTAGATGTACGTTTCATGAGGTTGAGTAAGATTCTCTTTTCGGAGACTACACCCTTCAGTGACGCGTAGGATGTACCGTATTAGAGTTACTTAACCCTTGAAGGATGAGATGCATTGCCCTTTTCTTATATGGGCATTGGTCTTGTGGAACATCAAAGGGTGCAATGCATCGCTCTTGTCTTATGTGGGCATCGGTCTTGTGGAACACCCTTGGATGCAACGCATCGCTCTTGTCTTATAAGGCATCGGTCTTGTGGAAACATCCATGCATCTAGCTTATAAGTCTTGCTTAGTACATATACAATGCGTGTGTAGCGGTGGTAAATACCTGCTTAACCCCAGTGATTCATCATCATTTGTTAACTCTTAAGATTTACTTGCTTTATTTACTTTCTTGCCTTACTTTCTTTGTACTTAGTTTAAAACAACCAAATCAAACTTTCGATCTAAATATCAATCTTTAAGTTGTTAAGTAAAAGCTAAACGTTTTCCATCCTGACTTCGTCAAGACCGTTGTCCTGAGGATTCGACCCTTAACTATACTACGATAAGACTTCCACATGTCTTAGCACATGTGGGTGGAGTTCTTACCATAGTACTAGCAAGGCTAAACTTAGAGACTCATCATCTCTAGGATTTTTAGTGGTGTTGCATCAAAAACAAACTCCATCACTAAATCACAGAAAAATTACATCTCCCGCACTTATAACTCGGGTATCATCCCAAAATCCCACAATGACAACCCTCACATCCTAAAAAAACAAAAACAGCCAATACAAGGGACTCCGATATCATGCATTTTCCTCTCCAGCTTCTGTTCTCTTGAGTACCACATAGGGAGTATTTCTTTTTTCCAACAAAGCCATGCCTCTAATCCTCATCGGCATATTGGATATATATGACGAGACTAACATCTCATTCAATCTGCACCCCCACCTACCTAACTCATGAGGTATCGAGTTGATAACCTTGTGAACTAGTGCTCCCAAAATCATAGATGATGTTAACTCGTCTCGCAGCTCTCTCACAAAAGAAGTTATCTGCCATGTCTCTTTACCACCATTCCATAGAATCTCATGTGTAAAAAAATCATCTACTTCTATACACGAGATGTTCAATGCATGGTCACCTGCTAGTTTCAGACCAATGGTGCATGCTTGCATGTATGCAAGAAGGTAATCCGAGCTCCTGATCCAAGCTCTGAACACAAGACAAATATTGGCACTATGGTTACGTATGATACCAGCTGCCCATCTTCTATGTGTGCCGTGGGAGTCCCTATCCCTACCAACCGTGATGTTCAATTTGAGATTATGTATATCCGGCTTCACCCATGACAACAAAATCAGCTGGCTCATCATTGACTTTGGTTCGTTCAAGCCCACCATCTTCATTCTGTCATATATATCGTTGTTTATAGTGATAGGGAAAGCTACTTTCTTCAACTGATGATTAAGGATTCTAAGGATATAGTCCCATTCATGGTTGAACGGCTTCCTCGTACCATCATATTTAGCTCCACATCTTATGCGCCATATACTGTGGGGGATTAGGATCGCCATATTACCTGTTAGCCATTTAGATAAACATTTTGCCTTTGTCATCTTACACATATTCAAAAGGGATCTCATATGATCAGGCGGCTCCATGTCAAGTAGCTCTTTGAATCTCTGCCAAAAGAATTCTGCGGTCTGGCCTTTAAACAACATATGATCTATATCTTCCTCCTCGGGGTTAATGCTACAATAGCATTTAGAAGCAAGGGGTATACCACATCTAATTTTAATGTTATCATCAGTGGGGGTAGCTCCTCTGGCTGATTTCTAGATGAATGCCGCCTCCTTGGGGTATCCGGCCTGCCATACCATCTCTAGACCATCTGGGCCTTCCCTATCATCCTGCATCAGTAACCTCTTCACAGAACTAATAGAAAATCTGCCACTCCTCTCAAGACTCCATGCCAGCCAGTTGTCTACGTTTGCTATCCAAACACCAGCATCACGTATCATCTTTAGTCTGTCATCATCAACGATCACCCTAAGAGAATCCCAGTCCCAACCGTATCCATCCAGCCAAAAATCGCTCACCCTAAATGTGTGTCTTCTATCACTGGGGATGATTGCATGATTTGCAAGGCGATTTTCACACCACCACGAGTCCCAAAAGGACAAGTCTCCATTCCCAACCACCCATCGACATAAAGGAAATATATGAGGGAACATATCCCACATCCTTTTCTAGAAAGGTGAAGGTGATAACCCTCTTCTCAAGGTACCAGGATACATATTTTCGCGGCCACCTATCAAATTTGCATATTTAGCCCTGTAGAAAGAAGCCCAGATGGAGTCCTTCGTCAACACCTCGCAACATGCTTTTGCAACAAAGGCTTCATTGATCGTCTGTAATGAGGGAAACCCAAGACCGCCAAGTGAGAATGGTCTAGCAACTTTGTGCCATGCAATCCATGCCTTCTTGTGGTTATCCTCCCTGTCCTTCCACAGAAATTTGGATAGCTTGTTTTCAATTCTCGCCATGATCCCAGCAGGGATGCCCACCGCAGCCGCCGTGTACACTGGGATAGAAGTTAAGACGTGTGCAACCAACACTCTTCTCCCTACAAATGATAGTAGTTTGGATCTCCACGTAGCAAACTTGTCATTTATCTTGCCCATCAGGAACTCAAAATCAGCGAGCCTCATCGCTCCTTTCTTGATCGGTATGCCAAGATATGTCAGTGAATTCATGGCAGAAACCACCCCCATGGATGCAGCTACATCTTGAGCTAAAACTAGATCCTTGCCTCCTACCACACATGTGGACTTGATCTTATTTATTCTCTGCCCGGTTGCCCTTTCGTATGCATCAAAGGTACTACAAACCTTGTCCATCGATCTCTGGTCAGCTGAAAAGAAGACTACAATATCATCCGCATATAGAAGAATGATCGGGGGAACAACCACCCCTTTTACCTGAAACCTGGAAATGGCCCCTTCCTCATAGAGTTTTAAGAATCTTCTACATAGCATCTCCTCAAACAGAATGAAAAGAAATGGAGAGAATGCACTTCCCTTCTTCAAACCTCTACTCATCGGAAAGAAACCAACCATTTCCTCCCCTAGCGTCACCGTTGCCCATGAATTTGAGAAGAAACTCAGGCATAAATTTATCACTTCTTCTGTAAAATTAAATTTCTCCAAAAGTTTTCTCAGTATAGACCATACAACCCTATCGTAAGCCCTTGACATATCATATTTTAGAATCACATTAGGATTGTCTCGCCCTCTGTTAATGTCATGCATAAGCTCCTTAGCTAGCCGGATGTGGTGAGATATATCTGTACCTTTTACGAAAGCCCCTTGGTTCTTGGATATCAAGCGCAGCATAATAGGAGTAAATCTCTCACTGAGTACTCTTGCAAGGATGCGCAGGGTGACATTCTCTATGGATATGGGCCTAAAATCCTCCGGTATCCGACTGGGATTATAATTCTTTCGAATAAGTAGGATTCTACAACAGAAAAGATCCTTGAAGCATGTTTGGCCTCTGAAGAAACCCTTCGTCAAATCCATGAAATCGCTTTTAATAATAGGCCATGCAGCTATGAAAAATGGAAGAGTGAAATCGTCCAGGCCAGGAGCTGCAGCTGAGTCCATCATCGTCATCACCTTTTGAATCTCTTCTTCCTTCGGAGGCACCACTAGGGTGAAATTTTCATCAAGAGAAACCATCTTCGGGATCGCGTCTATGAATTCCAACAACTCATTTTCATTTGTATCTGTTGCTTCATTGTAAAAGTTTTGGTAATGAACTGCTGCCATCTCCGCCATTTGCTTAGAATCCGTAATTGTAGTGCCATCCTGTAGAACCATCTTGTTAATCCTTCTCCACTTTCTTTTAGATTTAACAGTAGCATGGTAAAACTTGTTGTTTCTCTCCCCATCTTGTAGCCAATCTATACGAGATTTCTCCTTCCATACCTTCTCCTCCTGGTCCAACAAATATTGTAGCTCACCTTCTGCATCTCGTAGGTTAAGGTCATTGATAGCAGTCAAATTTTCATCAAAAGCAGCTTGCGTTGTAAAAACCACATCTTCCAAGTCAAGGATGTGTTGTCTGTTAGCACCAAATGTAACCTTGCTCCACCTACGAAGAGCCGCATGAACTCTTTTAAGTTTAAGGCAGAAAACTACTAAAGGGTGTCTGGTCACTGGTTCATGCCATACTTGTTCAATTATCTTCATGCATTCCTCATGCTTGAGCCATGTCTTCATAAACGAGAAGTGAGCCTGTTTTTTATCCAATGTCATAGCACCGGGGATCGACACAATGGGGCAATGATCTGATACTCTCACTCTAGTCAAATGAATTGCTCTAGTCACTGGCCTCTTCATCATCCATTCTCCATTGACAAGAACCCTATCAATCCTCTACCACATTGTAGGAGTGAGAATCTACTTGTTCACCCAAGTATATTGACTCCCCTCAAAAGGAACTTCATCTAGAGCTACATCTGATATCAAAGAATTAAAATCCATCATGTCCTAAAACCCAGGCTGGTTTCCCCCTCTTCGTTCCCTAGGATGTCTCACCACATTGAAATCCCCAGCTATTAACCATCCTTAATGCCCTATTCGATCACCCAACATCAATAGCTCATTCCATAATGCTCTTCTTTCTGTAATGTCACAGCTGGCATAGATTGCTGTAACAAATACTTTCGACCCATCATTAGCTTCCAGGCTCACCGTTAAATGTTGTTTATGACTTCTGAACATGCTAGGATTCATACTTTTGTCAGCATAGAACCATATTTTCCCTTCCTCTTCTTGGTTATCAGCTGCCCAATCGAGTCTCACAATGTCCAACAGTTCTATTGCTTGTTCAGCATGAAGAAACGGTTCAAGTAAACATACCACACCTGGTTTGTATCTGCTACAAATTCTACTGAGAACCCTCCTCGTGGGATTATTGGATGCACCTCTAATATTCCAGAATAAAGACGAACAATCCATAATCATAAAAAAACACCAGAGGACCTCACCTATCCATCCTTATCAATGGTTGTATCCTCCTTCTTGTTCCGACCAGCAGATGTCATATGTATCCCTTTCCCAATCCGATTGTCTTCTACTTGAGATACCCCTCCTGTGGAATCGGGGCTCACCTGTATGTATCCCATATCTCGAACGACTCCTCCCTTCTCTTCTTCTTCTTTCATTGTATCTGTCTTCTTCCAAGAATATGAAGTCCTCTAGGCATCTGTTAGATAAGTATCTTCTACTCCCCTCTCTATCGATCACCATTCTTCTATGTGGTCAGGATTGATGTCGCACTGGGGGAGGGTTTCTTCGCTGCGGTCTATCAACAGGTAGTGATGGTCCCGTATTCACAGGCACCATGGCAGACGTCTCTGGTCTAGACTCCAGCAACTTGAGAACTTCCATGGGGATTCCAGATTCAAACCTGGTTTCAGTGAGATGTGGATTACCTGCGCCTACCGGTCCTCTAGCCAGCATCTTGAATTGAATTGATGTTCTTCTTTGCCCGTATGTCAGTGAGACGAACTGTGGGATGTCTTCACTGAACGCCTCCACCAATATAACCAGACCAGACAAATCATCTTTCTCCTTCTGCCAATCAAAAATATGCACAAGCCTTCCAAATGTCAAAACTATTTTTGACAGTGTGTCATCATCCCAGCATGTGAGAGGTAGGTCAGCTATCCAAAACCAAAAGGCCTCCTTGCTTTGGTGTCGTTCACCTTCAAACATATGTCTCAGCTCCATTTTGCACCCACAAAACTCCGGTATACCCTTCAACACCATCTCTTTTGCCTATTGTTCGCATGAAAAGAAGGTGATAGCCTTTCTGTCTGCAAATTTGTATAAGTCTGCTGCGCATGGCCAGCTATGATGCAAAAACAAACCAATCTCCTTCCAACCCACTCCGTAAGGCCAGGAGATCTCTACCGCACTCTCTAGGGCAGATATCTTGCTTCTTCTCATCTCATCATCTGGACCAACATCGACTGAGATTCTCTTTGGAGTATGTTGTGGAGCACTCCTTGCCGGGATGCTCGTCGGTAGCGGAGGGAAAGTAGTTCTAGAGTATACATCAGGAGGCCTGGGATGCCCTACTGCTTGCTGATTGCACCTCGCGGCAAGGTTCCCAGGTCTTCTACACTTATAACAAACTTTACTCCTTCTGCACTGCGATTGCCAATGGCCCCGCCCCAAGCACCTAAAGCATGTATCATGTGGTATGCCGTATAGAGGAACTTTTCTTGGCGCGTGCTGCGGTCTAGTTCTAGGTGATGGCCTCGTGTCTCCCATCATCTCCATGTTCTTCTCTGTCACCGTCTGCGACGTGCGGTCTCCCCCAGCCGGAGATGTCGTCGGGCTGCCCGCCTGTTGGTTCTCGTCTGCCATCACAGGGTTCTCCGTCCTCACTGATCCAGGATCATCAGGATTCCCACCGTTCTGTGCTCCCTCCTCATAAACCCTAGGCGACGGGTTATCGTGTCCCTCCTCGCCGTTATCCAAAACAGCCCTAATATCTGGTAATATTTCCTCCGTTGGTACGTTAGTCGCCACCTAGTTGGACCTCCTTTCCGCAACAGCCTGCTGTGCATGGACTCCGCGCATGCTTTGCCGGGTCACTCTGCGTATGAGAGGCGACAACAACATCTTGGTCTGGAACTCAGCAACCAGGGGATAGTAGCCCCCGACTGGCGGAGTGTCAAGCCGGAGCGGATGGCGGAGGCACCGCCGAAGGGAACGATCGCCCTAGGGATTAGTTCTGATCGCCCTAGGGATTAGTAAATTTTCTTCAATTCCAGCCCAACTTCACACCCAAAAAACTAGCCCTAAGTCACAATGCAATTTTTCAAAAGGTGTCGTAGCACGGGATAAAATATGAGAAAAAGAAAGATAATGTGCCTTGCACATTTGGCAACTTTTACAAATGAAATCTGCTAGTTTCTGATTATTAACTTGAACGAGACCCTGGTAGTGAAGATGGCACAAATACGACTGGTGCGGGTGAGCGAGACGGTGATGCCATGTAGTGTCTGGGTATGCACAACTACAAGATGCATGAAATGTAGTTGCAGCCTTGCCATCGAGAAAGTACAAATCACCAGATCGTCACCCCTATACTATCACTGCCTGTGAAGGTAAGTGTTTTTGGAGAAAATCATCAGACCAAAATTTGAATCAGTATGGAGATTGACTCGTTAATTGACTAATGGACAATATTATTTAGTAAGTTTTGGAAGAACATGACATAGAGGGAGTTTATAATTATGTGGAAGATGGAGTGTGGCATGTCCCATGTGGGTGATGTGCAAGTGTGCACCATTGCCAACTATGACTGAATCATGGCCTTTATAAGGTTTAATAGAATGCAACAAACCTAGATTGGGTGTCATGCGTGCCTCAGCCCCAATGTCGACAAGCCAAATGTCTGGAGAGACGACTGTGTCATCAGAGATCTAAAGTTCATTGAGCACCACTGGTACATCATTTGCTTGAAAGACATGATTACAAAGTTGTTGACATTGGAGCACATCATGTTGATGGCTATTGCAGATTTGACATGTCGCATGCATTGCCGACGACGCCGGGCGGCTGGAGTTGTGATGTTGTTGGAATCTACGTCTGCGTGAATTGAAACCAGTTGGGGATTAGTTGTTGGATGATGTTCCTTGTGGATACTATTGCCCATAGTTCCTTCCACGACAACCCTGACAACCACCACAACAATGGGAGAAGGTGGCAGATAAGTTGCGTGTGTTGGATTCATTGGTAGAGGCAAGGTGGCGAGTTTCATAGCTAATAAGAAGGGGTATCACAGTGCTTAGGGATGGTATGGGTGGCATAAGCATGGATGCAGTGAATGGTAGGTACGGGTTTCCAAGGTTGTTTAAGAGGTAGTATACATTCTCTACATCACATAAGGGCTGCTCCATTAAGGCTAGATGGGCACATATAGTTTTGAAATCAATTATATGAGTGTGCATGTCAGTAGATGGATTCTTACGCAGTTGCTGTAGATGTTGAAGCAGGAGGAACCGTCGCTCAGTAGAGGCTTGAGCATGGCCTGTTTGGAGTGTCATCCATACTTCAAAGAATGTCTCTAGCCCAATGACTTATGTCAGACATTCAGGAGAGACACGACGTAATATCCATCCTTGGACGAGGCAGTCGATGCATCACCAAGACACATATGCAGTGTTGTCTGTCATCATGGTAGGCTTTGTGTCGTTGATGAATGCTCTCAGATCTTGGTTGTGGATCAGACCAATCATCTGCATTCACCATAGGAGGTAGTTGTTCCTGGTGAGTTCCAATGTGACAAAGTTGGAAATGTTCAGATTCGATGGGTATGGATACGCTGGGTTGGTGGGGGCATTACTGGAGTCAGTGTCCAGCATGATTACGAAGCAGTGAGTTCAAATTTTGTAGGAGGTAGGAGCTGGAGGATATGATACCATAAAGAGAATATGGGAATGATTCTGGTCAAGAAATCTCGATGCCTCAAAGGGCTTTGTATTGATGTTAATTTATTTAGGTTTGTAGCTGCACACATAGGTGAAGTTCCAAGATATTTTACACAAGAATAGGATCTGATATCCTCTTATTTAGGGAGAGCAAACTACAACTTCCATCTCATGTGGACTTATCTTGTTGCTGCCCAGCTTTGTCTCCTGTTGTTGCGTAGATTATGTTGCAAACAGTTCTTATCTTAATTAAGTAAAACACTAATACAATTATTGTTAATAATTTACTCGATATTATATTACATAAAGACATATATGAATGTTTACATACTTTTAAATTTGAGAGGGGGATAGAGCCCGAATCAGCCTCCTTGTAGATCCGGCCTTACGTTTACTGATGGAGTACCTTCAACGCTTCACTGTCACAATATGTGTTTTATTTATGAAAGCCAATTTCTCTAATTATCATTAAAACAAAATCAACAGTCTGAGAAATAATCATTGATGAAAGAGATAATACAAAGTAACTTTACGGAGAGGGACTAGTTACTCAAATGTTGTCATAAGTAAACATCTAAGAATCACGTGGATGATCGTAGGCCAAGAAAGGTAAAAATGTACTTGGCCGATATTAGGGACACTTATGAGGGAAAAAAGGTATCCATTTTAAAAGAAGATGGCCATAGGGGCATTCTAAAATAATCTTGAATAGTGGAGGGTTCACATCACCATATCCTCACCATCAGCATGCAGTGTCACTAACTTGTTTAGAGAGGAATGGGCCACATTTAATGTTGTAGCCGTCTGAGAGGATTGTAGTGAATGACCATGATTTGTGTGTCTACAACGACAGCCAAAGAATCTGCAAGAATAAAAAAGACGGAAAATATAAAGAATTTGAGATATTTTAGAAATGATATTACTACTCTCTATGTAATTATTATGGATAATTACATTATCTTTTTATTTATGTCAACAAAATGTAAGAGTTTTTCTCTTTATGGATAAGAAAAGTATGAATTGACACTAGTAACATTATGGAAAATATTTTGTGTTATTTATGTTTATATATTATGGCATAGTTGGTTTGCACATTTGAGAAAAATCTCGCAAATAGATTATCTTAGTGTCTTTGTGTAAACCCAAAAGGAAAACGTGAAAATGATAAAGAGTAGAATCTATGTTGCCTTGTTTTACAAGAATACAAGAAAAACTATGTATTAATGCTTAAATCAACAGAAAACAAAAAAAAACGTAGTAAAGGAATTTACCCAAGGACATATGAAGAACAGAACATGCCACCAAAAGATAAATTTGGAAAACCCTTTATAGGGGAAGGTGTTAGAAATGCTTGCAAATATGGTGTACTGGACTTGCTACCTTGGTTGTGTCCCAAAAAATTGTTACCACACGTTTACCCAAAAATCCACCCTAAAAAAATTATTGCGGTGTGTATATGGTCGAGATTTACTGGGACACATTGGGAAAGAATGCTCGGGACAGTAAATTTGAACCCGCTAGCAACCCCATCTCACTAAAAAATTTGTATTGTCATTCATATTTCTGAATTCATAAAAAAATGATTGTCTAGTTACATTAATGAAAAAAAAACAAGAAAAAAATAAAGTAACATGATTTAGATTTGTTAGTTTGTTGGGGATTGGAGATGACCTTGACCTCTCCGTAATCATCTTTGGAAAATCTAGTTTTTCCATCAACAAGGTAGGTTAACAAGATGATTTGTTGATGCAACTCTTGGATCCTCATCCTCTAATTTTGCAATTCAAAAATGAATACTATATCGACTGTCTTACTTTCTAATCTTGATGATGGCATCCTAATTGGTGAAAACCAAAGTCAAGGTGCTATATGTTTTCTAAACAATAGACTCAAACATTGGTCTTCAAATCAATATTACGAAGATGAAAATAGTTTGGCTGTCATATAACACCAGGCAAGACCCAAAGCTTGGTATATTCCCCATTAGAATGTTTGATCCTATATGTGCAGTGAAGATTTTAGGAGGTCATGTGTCCACCATTCCAAGTACTACCATGGAGTTTCTTAAGGAATGTGTAGCTAATACTCCTTCAATAATGGATCATTTGACTCTACTTCAAAATCCATAATGTGAGATTCTTCTTCTCCCATCGTGTGTTGAGATGTCCTAGTTTTTTTCTCTTACAATGAAACCCCTAACTTATTTAGGTTTTTACTGCATGATTTTGACTGTGGGCTTCATACATGTCTAGCACACATTAAAATTGGTGATGACCAATGTGTTTGGTGAACTATGATGGTCCTTGTACATGCTTCGTATGCACCTCGGTGACTTTAGCATCAAATTTTTCCATGATCTCACAACTTTGTCTATGTTCCCTATCAGATCCACATCCAAAAACTACAAGACCATATCCTATGAGAGGGTGGATCTATGCCCACTTGAGCCTTGTTATTGCACAAGGCATGTAACACCCCTCCCTAGGGTTTAATACATAACCAGCGGAAGCACAACCTAATCCCCAACATTATCCATAATGTGGGGTACTTGGCATTTTAGGGAGGGTTGTCACAAAAAGTAATCATTGCAAGTAAACAAATAATTCACCATTGTGATTCATACATTATTATATGAATAAGAAACTACAAACAACAAGTCTAGAATTCTATTCATCCTTCAACATGGGAAACTAAGCATAACAATAAGCAACTCTATATGAATGGATCGCCTAGAATGGATGGCATCCCACCAGATAACTCTTGGATGTCTTCTAGCCTTAGCTTGCTCTTCTTGAGTCCTTACTTGCTCCAAATCCTGGGGACATCACGTCCCCAGCCATGCAAAGGGAAAAACAACACATCAGTAAACGCTACTGGCACTTTATAAAATAAACAAGGTAAATATACTTGACATGTAAGGAAATTGACATGAATTAACTTTAAGCATTCTTGAATCATCATTATTAACATAAAGAATTGAAAAGAAATCTTATGCATCCCTCTGTGACGCCCCCTTAGGAGCACATGATTTCTAGGAAATCCCTTGATGCTAGGAAAGCCCTTAATGACCCTTTTGAGGTCCATGATCGGGAGCATAACAAGACTATTTCAATTCCAATTACTTGACCATTAACATGATGTTGACATTAGCATAAATCATGATTCTCTAATCATAACATGAAGGGATTTCTGCCACTTGATTATTAACATAAATTCCATGAGTCTTTTATGATAACAATAATCATAGTGCACATTATAACATAGAACATAACATGTAGAAATCAACTAGAAATAATATGGTAAACATGACTAAAGCATTAAACTTGAAGCAATCACGTCTATTTCATATTTAACATGCAAGCAATCATAAATATTTGTGCTTAGTAGCATGGCCCATTTACCTTGGAGAAAGGATGATCCTTGAGTCAAATCTAGGTCAAACCTTCCCCTGACTTAGCTCTACAAACCTGCCCATAATCATTTAAACATAATGAATCAATACATAGTATTGATCTTAGGTGATTTAGGGCTTGAGTGCATGTGGATCAGTCTAATCAATCAAAATCATTATATTAAGAAAATCCGGGTGGACCAAGGTCTCATTAATCACCTTAATGCATGATTAGGGTTTTAAGAGTCCAAAATATCGTTTCCAACAAAACATCAGAACAAGAGATCAAAACATGGTCTGGAAACCTTAAAATCATATTTTGCTCGAAAAACCAAATCCAACAACTATTTATTCATAATTTTCCGACAAACGGTTGAATTACTAGGAATTTTCGAAATTTTGGCCAATGGGGATTTAGGAAAAAGCCATGTGGGCACACTAGCCTGCAATTAAATCAAAAGCAAAACCCGACAATACCCCTGAGGAGTGTGATAGGATCATTTGGATGTAGGGGCGTTGTGGTCATTCAATGACCTGGGATCTTCTGTGTTGCTCCATGGCAAGGAGCCGACTGGCAGGAGCTTTGCAAGTCCGATCTTGGCCAGATTCACTGCTCACCTGGAAGAGTCACCCTGCCCATTGTGTTCCTGGAGGGAAACCACACCCAACGAGCCTAGGATCAGGTGCTGAGGAGCAGTGGAGCTCGGGAACCTACTCTAGCCATGGACGGCATAGACCAGGATCAAGCAGCAGGGGAGGAAGCACACTGTGACGGCACCGAGGAGGCGAAGCAAAACCGTCCACAAGCCAGAACCGAAGCCATGCATCATCTCACAAAACCAATCACACTAGTGCTATACTGGTTTGTGAGGAAACAACAGGAATAGGGGAACCAACTCGGAGCTTGAAACCATCAAACTAAGGCGTGAAATCGTCCAAGAAAATTCACGGAACCAGAGTAGGAGGACGGCGAAGCCAACAGATCAGTTTTTCATGATCTCGGAGGCGCATAAGGTCATGGCGACCAGCGCCGACAAAGGACAAAGCGGCGACGTATAGGATACAACAACCGGGGTCGTCCCAGGGTAAATGGGCAAAATAGAAAGGGGACCTAGGGTCTATAGATGCTCACCGCGGCGGGGATTTGTTAGGGGCAACCAGAGCTGTGAGCTCGAGGCTGTTGTCACCGGCGGGGGAAGGAGGAGTAGGTCCCGGGGTTTGGCAGAGTGAGAGGAGGAATTGAGTTAGGAGAAACAACACTGGAGGTTTGAGGGTGGTAAACGATGGATTATATAGGCCTGAGGATGGTTGCCTCAGCCTCTGCAACTCAGCGTCGCGAGGGGGAACAAAACCCTAATTGGGCGTTTCACCTACAGAGGGTTAGGGAAAGCAAGTAATGGCTCGCTGGATTAGGGATCTTCTCACGAACATAATGGAGAAGAAAATTCGGAAAAAGGTTGAGAGATGAGAGAGAGAAGGATCAGGGAAGCAACAACTTGTGAAACGACTCCTGTTCGCGGGAAAAACGGAGGAGGAAGATGATGAATCAACCATTAAAACCCGATCGGATGGTGGACAGTGGGTGCATTTTCAAATCAATGGGCGTGACAGCTAAGAATCCCGGACTATAGACCAATTTGATGCAATAAATGAAATTGTAGTCAAAATCCAATTAAACTTTAAGAAAACCTTTCCAAAAAGATTTGAGGGGTCAAACTAAGTCAAAAGAAGACCAAATTTGAACCATACATTCATAATGGTGTATAGACTCTTTCCATATACCTAGTTTTCCATTTTGGCCATATAACGCCCATTAATTTATTAAAAGTGATTTTCCTTATTTTATGCATATAAATGGGTCAAAAATATGCAATATCTTCCCATACTCGTTTCTTTGAGTCCACAAATAGTGATGAGTAATTACTAACCATTGAAACGTCATTGATTGTTAGTTTCACACCTTTTTGAGCAACTAACTTGGAGGAGAGAGGAAAAGGGATTATTGGTTACTCCTTCTTATTAAAAGTTATATAAGGAAAGAGGGGGGTTATTGGCCAAGAAGATCATCTAAAAGTGATAAATTCGTATCTCAAGCATTTCCACTTTTTATCATTTTCTTTTAATCCTCATAATAGATAGGAGAGAAAAAAGGTGAAAAGGAAATCTTATATTCAACATTTTGTGGTAATTGCAACTCATTATAGCATGCATATGAGAGAAAGTATATTTATAGTCTTATTTTCATTTTTCTCACTTTATTTTTCTAAAGGAGTATTTCCATGGCCTTTTTGTATCAAACTCCTCAATTATTTATTATTTGGGAAAAGTTCCATTATATCTTTTAAATTATATATGAAATTTGGGATGTGACAATTCTACCCACCTTAAAACAAATTTCGTCCTCGAAATTTCCTAGGGTACTACCCACCTTAGGATTTTTGTTACTTCTTCATATAATTAACACATCAATGAAATTTTCATGGAAATTGAATTTAATTCATAAACGGTTCAAATGAACGTAAGCTAATTATTACATAACTTTTTGTCTTCCTTCTCTACTTCCATAGTGAAGATTCTAGCTTGTCTTTTGGTAGGTGGAGGGTGGCCCTTGTTCTGGTCCTGGTCCTTCTTTGTGAGCTTAGGGTAGTTTGACTTGAGGTGTCCGATCTCTCCACAATAGTAACATGCACCCGTACCGTACCTGCATGGTTTTTCTTGCACATAGGACATTGGGGCTTCTCGGCTTCAACTATAGGTTCAGGTACCTTTCTCTTAGGGTTGTTTGGAGGCTGGTATTGGTTGTTCTTTTGGGGGACTTCTTTCTTGTAGGATTGTCCAGGGTGATCTTCAAGCTCTAGGGCTGCATCTAGGGCTGCTTGGAGGGTCCTATGACCTCTTCCTGACAAGGCAAAACTCAAGTCGGTCTTGAGTCCTCTGATGAATTTCTTTGTTCTACGTGTTTCATCATGATCATGGCCATTCTTTTGGAGGACCCTGAACTTCATGGTGTATTGGGTAACCGTCATGTCACCCACTTGAGCCAGGTTGGTAAACTCTAGCTCCTTCTTCTCAATCATTGCTTCAGACACATAATGCCCCTGGAAGGCTTCAATGAACCCTTCCCATGTGAATGGAGGTGCATCAGCTGCCGTTGAGTTGAGGAGGTTTTCCCACCATGTGCGGGCTTCCCCCTTGAGCATGTGGGTAGAAAAACGAACCCTAGAGTGTTGAGGGCAGTCCATGTCCCGAAAATTGTGCTCCATGCCCCTCATCCAGTCCTCAGCTTTGGTGACTACATCAATTTCTACTTCACCCGAGAAAGAGTCGGGCCTTATCTTTAGGAAGTCTACTAGAGTGGGCTCATGATGCCTAGGCTGATGTTGGCCTTGTGCTAGGACATTGGTGAGTGCTTGGACAAGATCTTCTATGGTTGGCTTATTGTTCTCTCTTGGTCCACTTTCCCCACTAGCAGAGCTAGCACCATCATCATTACCCTTTCCCTTGTCTGCTCTCTTAGGGGCCATCTAGAAAAAGGGTCACATAAACCTAGGGTTAGAACATATGAATCAAATTGTAGCTTTGGTGGCCGTCCATTTATTTGCTCTGATACCATTAATGTAACACCCCTCCCTAGCGTTTAATACATAACCACCGGAAGCACAGCCTAATCCCCAACATTATCCATAATGTGGGGTACTTGGCATTTTAGGGAGGGTTGTCACAAAAAGTAATCATTGCAAGTAAACAAATAATTCACCATTGCAATTCATACATTATTATATGAATAGGAAACTACAAACAACAAGTCTAGAATTCTATTCATCCTTCAACATGGGAAAATAAGAATTATAATAAGCAACTCTATATGAATGGATCGCCTAGAATGGATGACATCCCACCAGATAACTCTTGGATGTCTTCTAGCCTTAGCTTGCTCTTCTTGAGTCCTTACTTGCTCCAAATCCTGGGGACATCACGTCCCCAGCCATGCAAAGGGAAAAACAACAAATCAGTAAACGGTACTAGCACTTTATAAAATAAACAAGGTAAATATACTTGACATGTAAGGAAATTGACATGAATTAACTTTAAGCATTCTTGAATCATCATTATTAACATAAAGAATTGAAAAGAAATCTTATGCATCCCCCTGTGACGCCCCCTTAGGAGCACATGATTGCTAGGAAAGCCCTTCATGCTAGGAAAGCCCTTAATGACCCTTTTGAGGTCCATGATTGGGAGCATAACAAGACTATTTGAATTCCAATTACTTGACCATTAACATGATGTTGACATTAACATGAATCATGATTCTCTAATCATAACATGAAGGGATTTCTCCCACTTGATTATTAACATAAATTCCATGAGTCTTTTATGATAATAATAATCACAGTGCACATTATAACATAGAACATAACATGTAGAAATCAACAAGCAAAAATATGGTAAACATGACTAAAGCATTAAACTTGAAGCAATCATGTCTATTTCATATTTAACATGCAAGCAATCATAAATATTTGTGCTCAGCAGCATGGCCCATTTACCTTGGAGCAAGGATGATCCTTGAGTCAAATCTAGGTCAAACCTTCCCTTTACTTAGCTCTACAAACCTGTCCATAATCATTTAAACATAATGAATCAATACATAGTATTGATCTTAGGTGATTTAGGGATTGAGTGCATGTGGATCAGTCTAATGAATCAACATCATTATATTAATAAAATCTGGGTGGACCAAGGTCTCATTAATCACCTTAATGCATGATTAGGGTTTTAAGAGTCCAAAATATCATTTCCAACAAAACATCAGAACAAGAGATCAAAACATGGTCTAGAAACCTTAAAATCGTATTCTGCTCGAAAAACCAAATCCAACAACTATTTATTCATAATTTTCCGACAAATGGTTGAATTACTAGGAATTTTCAAAATTCTGGCCAATGGGGATTTAGGAAAAAGCCATGTGGGCGCACTAGCCTGCAATTAAATCAAAAGCAAAACCCGACAATATCCCTGAGAAGTGTGATAGGATCATTTGGATGCAGGGGCGTTGTGGTCATTCAATGACCTGGGATCTTCTGTGTTGCTCCATGGCAAGGAGCCGACTGACAGGAGCTTTGCAAGTCCAATCTTGGACCAGATTCACTGCTCACCTGGAAGAGTCACCCTGCCCATTGTGTTCCTGGAGGGAAACCACACCCAACGAGCCTAGGCTCAGGTGCTGAGGAGCAGTGGAGCTCAGGGACCTACTCTAGCCATGGAGGGCATAGACCAGGATCAAGCAGCAGGGGAGGAAGCACACTGCGAAGGAAGTGAGGAGGTGATGCAAAACCGTCTACAAGCCACAACCGAAGCCAGGCATCATCTCACAAAACCAATCACACCAGTGCTATACTAGTTTGCGAGGAAACAACAGGAATAGGGGAACCAACTCGGAGCTTGAAACCATCAAACCAAGGCGTGAAATCGTCTAAGAAAATTCACGGAACCAGAGTAGGAGGACGACGAAGCCAACGGATTAGTTTTTCATGATCGCAGAGGCGCACAAGGTCATGGTGACCAGCACCGGCAAAGGACAAAGCGGCGACGTATAGGATACAACAACCGGGGTCGTCCCAGGGTAAACGGGGAAAACAGAAAGGGGACCTAGGGTCTATAGATGCTCACCGCGGTGGGGATTTGTCAGGGGCAATTAGAGCTGTGAGCTCGAGGCCGTTGTCGCCGGAGGGGGAAGGAGGAGTAGGTCCCGGGGTTTGGCGGTGTGAGAGGAGGAATTGAGTTAGTAGAAACAACACTGGAGGTTCGAGGGTGGTAAAAGATGGATTATATAGGCCTGAGGATGGTTGCCTCCGCCTCTTCAACTTAACGTCACGAGGGGGAACAAAGCCCTAATTGGGCATTTCGCCTACATAGGGTTAGGGAAAGCGAGTAATGTCTCGCTGGATTCGGGATCTTCTCACGAACATAATGGAGAAGAAAATTCGGAAAACGGTTGAGAGATGAGAGAGAGCGGGATCGGGGAAGCAACAGCCTGTGAAACGGCTCCTGTTCGCGGGAAAAACAGAGGAGGAAGATGATGAATCAACCATTAAAACCCGATCGTATGGTGGACAGTGGGCGCATTTTAAAATCAATGGGCGTGACAGCTAAAAATCCCGGACTATAGGCCAATTCGATGCAATAAATGAAATTGTTGTCAAAATCCAATTAAACTTTAAGAAAACTTTCCAAAAAGATTTGAGGGGTCAAACTAAGTCAAAAGAAGACCAAATTTGAACCATACATTCATAATGGCGTATAGACTCTTTCCATATACCTAGTTTTCCATTTTGGCCATATAATGCCCATTAATTTATTAAAAGTGATTTTCCTTATTTTATGCATATAAATGGGTCAAAAATATTCAATATCTTCCCATACTCATTTCTTTGAGTCCACAAATAGTGATGAGTAATTACTAACCACTGAAACGTCATTGATTGTTAGTTTCACACCTTTTTGAGCAACTAACTTGGAGGAGAGAGGAAAAGGGATTACTGGTTACTCCTTCTTATTAAAAGTTATATAAGGAAAGAGGGGGGCTTATTGGCCAAGAAGATCATCTCAAAGTGATAAATTTGTATCTCAAGCATTTCCACTTTTTATCATTTTCTTTTAATCCTCATAATAGATAGGAGAGAAAAAAGGTGAAAAGGAAATCTTATATTCAACATTTTGTGGTAATTGCAACTCATTATAGCATGCATATGAGAGAAAGTATATTTATAGTCTTATTTTCGTTTTTCTCACTTTATTTTTCTAAAGGAGTATTTCCATGGCCTTTTTGTATCAAACCCCTCAATTATTTATTATTTGGGAAAAGTCCCATTATATCTTTTAAATTATATATGAAATTTGGGATGTGACAAGCCACCAACTGTAATATCTTGTCATATTTTTATTGATTAATTACCACATATTCCTTCTATGTCTACAATGACCCATTCTAATTTGATAGACACTTACTACATAATTTTTATCCATTAGTTCAATGCAAGTGGCATCTCTAAGTGGAACTAGCTATCCTTTCTTATCTTGAAGCTGACCATCAACAAGAAGTGTTGCTTGTTGCTTCCATTGTTGGTCTTGGTTTATACATGTCACCTATTTATTATCAAAGTTTCCTTTAGCAATAGCTCATGGTTTCCTTGTTACCAAGTGATGAACATGTCCCACTATGCCACACTAAAGACCTCACACCTTGGATGCTTGTGTACACTTTCGTACATAGCCTAGCAATAATTTTTAACATGACATAGGTCATGATACTCTTTTTGACCCCATCTCTCGAGTTGGGTTGAAGGTCCTATATGAAGCCCATGTGGCCTATCTTGGCACACAACATAATGATATGCACTCCTAATGCCATGTTAGCATCTTCTCAATTTGTGGGACCACTGGCAAAAAAAAACATGTGCTGACCTCACTAGAGTCTCTGCCTTAGTAGGTGTTCTTTCAAGTAATTTTAATATAGGCCACAGAACTTGTGACACTACCTCATATGGCAGCTTGTTTCACAAATCAACATCATTGTTTTGCTTATGCTTTCGATACCTTTAGAGTACTTTTTGATGACGTAGCCTCTATTCTATATTTCCCTAAACACATAATCAATTGGTACCTTCTTCCTTTTAAGTCTACATCTTATAATTTATTTTTTAAATCTATAGAATTTTCTATCTAGCAAGATTTGACAACCAAATTTGTCTATGCACTTCTCTGAAGGATTTTTTGAAATTTTTTATGTATTACTTTGTTAATGGATAAAAGGTGGTTACACTGTCATGTTGTCATCATGACATTGATTTGGGCTCTTGAGGTAAAAAGTTTATTAAACCCCAATTATCTAAAGATCTATAGTTGTGGAGGTTCATCCCAGATGATGGGGATGAATGGTCGGAAATAGAGAAAGACAATAGAGAAGTGATCAATAGTGAGAAAAAGTACCTTTGTGTGAGTAAATTTCGCAAAAGATGTAGTGGCCAAGTTGATTACACAACAATTGACCTCAATGTGAAGTAATGATTGAAGAGAAACTACAAAAGAAGAGAAATTTCTAGTTTCATTGATCATAACAGTTGTTGTTAGATAAGAAATTTTAGGTAAATAGTTAGAATATTTATATATTAATGAGTAGTACTAGATGGTGACAAATGCATATTCATCCTAGTTTTTGTAACATACTAAGTTTTGCACCCTAGACTTATTTCAAACTCTAATAAATTGTTCGCTTCACTCAAGAACATTGATTGACCTTCTCCATATTCTGTAGTTGGACTTCTCTTGAATAGTCATGAAACTTGTGAAAAATTCAATTGTTTATGTTATGGTCGAATCCAACTAAATCAGGTTCTTGTTTGGGTTGGTTTGGCTCATTTACAAGTCATTGGGTTTGGAACTAATTTAAAATATATTTTATGGTTTGAAACTAAAAATTAATAAAGAATAATTATGTGTTATGTTACAACGGTACAAGTCAAACTGATAGTTTAGAAAGTAGATGTTGACTCAAGGTCAATTAGGTCAATGTTGACTCATGCCTAAATTGACTAAACCCATGTTTTGATGATGAGTAACCATTCCACATATTGGTGTCTAATGTCTCTACTTGAGTGATTTCAGATTAGGTATAGACACACTCCAATTGCCCTAACTTGCACATATCAAATTGGAGAAAAGACAAGTCAAAGTCATACAAGTGCACGTTTTTGTAATATGATGTAAATCCATTAGAATCATGTTGTAAATCACTTGTAATGATTGTATGACTTGTAATTAAGCTTAGAAAAATATCAGGAACACTTAGATCAAATATTAGAGCACTTTAGATGCATCTTAGAAAATCAATTACAGACACTTGGTCGGTTGAGTTTCAATACGTGTAACTCGACGATCCACCTTGGTCGATTTTCTGAAGATTGCATCGGTCGAGTTGTGCACTCACAAAACTCGATTGATTGGGTAGTAGGCCATTTCCAGTTGAAATGGTCGGTCGAGTTTCCTCAGGACAAACTCGACTGATCCTTTGAACATCGGTTTACCTCCTACTTGATCGGTCGAGTTACACCCATTAGAACTCGACCAATTGCACTGTACGGAAAAGTGCAGAAAAGTGTTTCTAGCCGTTGTGGAGTTGCAACAAGTGAAAATAGATCCGTTGCAAGCCACAAAATGGCTAGTTTTCGTTCACAAGTGTTCCCAAAGGCTAAGAGGCATCCCCAACTATAAATAGGACCCCTTGGGCTTCATTCCAAGGTTGAGCATTCACTATGAAGGTTCCTATTCTATAGTTGAGTGATCCTACAACCTCCTCTCTCTCTCTAAGCTTAATCACTTGCTACATCCATTAGAGTGAGTAGGAAATCTGTAAGAGAGCTAGTCCTACATGTATATCTTGTGAGGCTCTCACTTCCACCACCTCCTTTCTATCTTTTCAATCAAGAAGACGAAGGTTCTCTCTCTTGTCCAAGAGAGGTGAAGAAGAACAAGGGAAGGAGTCCCTTGGTGAAGATCAAGGCAGAAGACTTTGAGCTAGAGTCGGTAAGCCCTTGGAGAAGGCAAAAGACTCAAGCTGAAGTAGGTAAGACCTTGGTGGAAGCTTCTCCGAGTGAAGGTGAAGTCAAAGGCGGAAGATCCAAGAAGAGTGGGTAATTCCTACAAGGCCGAAGACTTGTGCAAGAGTGGGTAAGTCCTTGGAGAAGGTCGAAGAATCTTGCAAAGTGGGTAAGTCCTTTGTAAGTTTGAAGACTTTTTGTATTGGATAGGTAAGTCCTTTGTTGGTCATGTATTGTAAGTCTTATGAATGAATATAAGAATGCAATAGTTTGGAAGTCCTAGAGGTTGACCTCTCTAGGCAAGTGGACTGACATACTTCTAGTTTGAAGTGTGGAACCACTCTAAATAGCTTGTTTAATTGGTGCATGTTCAATCTCTCTCTCCCTTTCTATGTATGTTTTAGTTGCACTCAAATTACCTATTTAACAACCATATCTTGTCATATATCTTGAAGGTTTGATGAGTTTTGTTTTAGTGCTTTCAGCTCTATTCACCCCCCCTCTAGAGCATCTAGTCACCCATCTAGGATCCAACAATTGATATCAGAGCGGGTCTTCTCCAAGCATACTTCCACAAGTAGGAGAATATGAGTGATTATGAAGATGGGAAACCTTCAAAGAGAGCAATAGAAGGAAACAAGAGAGAAAAAGGGATCACAACGGCTCCATCAACAAATGAAAGCACTAGTGGAAGATCTAGTGAATGTGAAGATGGAAGATGCCATTGTGCCCTCATGACAATCTCAATTGAAGATTTAAATGAGGTAATTTCAAGTGTTGAGATTCTAACGAATGCTTATCTTAGTCAACTAAATGATCTTAAATTTGTGAATTCTAGCTTGCTTGATAAGATTAAGTTTTTAGAATCTCAACCTTCTATGACCATTTCATATATAGAGCTTGCTACTACTATTGTTTCTCTCTCTATTGTTTCTTATGCTCTTAAATGTGCATATGAGAGTCAAGATCTTACTTTGCAAGGAATAGAATGTGTAGATAAAGTTTATCCTTCAAAGATTACTTGTCTTGTATATGAACTTGCTTCCTTGCATAGTAGTGTAATTGCTCTTGACCCTCATACTATCTTTTCTTATAGAGAGAAAGTTTTTTATGCTCTATCTTGTGATAAAGATTCTTATATGACTAAAGATGTTTGCTTAGAAATCTATCTTGTGCATGCTAGAGATGATATGAATCTATTGTGTTTTACCTTTACTTATCTTATGCATGACAATCATAGTTTGAGATCTTCTTTGCAAAAATTCTTTGGTGATAAAAAGAATCTTAATCAAATCCTAGACCATACTACCAAACAAATGGGTAGAGATGGCATTGGACTTGACTGTAGCCAAAGGAACAACAAAGACAAAGGACCTTCAATTTTCAATGAAGAATCCTCCTGTTCCAAGGCTACGGGCACTTGTATTTATTGCAATGATTTTGTTCATTATTCTTCATGTTGTCCTTTTAGGAAAGCACCCAAGAGCAATAGGACTTGGGTTGCTAAGCTAACCCCTCCGGACCCAAAAACATGATTGGGGACCATTTCATCTTTCTTCTTGTAGGTACTTGCAAATGGATTGACTTGAGCTATTGAATTGCAAATTGACTTCTCAATCCACATTAAAGAAGAAAGAGATGTGTAGAGGGTGACAACAAGTGGAAAAGGAATGGTAAGAACAAAGGTAAAGCTTTTATTGCTTATAACCATCTCTAACTTGTTTTTGTCAAGTTAGTGTGCACTATTCATATGGTTTTTGAGTCAAAAGTGGTATTTTGTGTTTATCTTCACACTCTTGCTCAAAAACTGTTTCTAATGCTTCTATAGTGCATTACTAACTTGATTAAACATGTTTGGATATGGTTTGTATTTTTAGCATGCCTTTAAATATGTTTTCATGAAATATATGTGCTTTTTGACAGCTGATTTGTCGGTCGAGTTTGCCCTAGTGAAACTCGACCTATAGGCACCAATGGGTGTTGCCAACAACTGTCATCGGTCGAGTTGTCAATGCTCAGAACTCGACCGATAACACTGTGCACATAATACACAGTTGGCTTATTGAATGAGAATTTCCCTCTCAACTACATTTTCTCAACCAATAGCCTTATTCTTTGGCACTCTCATTTGGTACCTTTATATATGCATATTGCCATGTTCTAAATTGCCTATCTTGCTTACAACTCTATCTCTCTAATTGCTCTAAATTGGTATATCTATATGTTGCAATTACTTGCTTTGAGTTGTTTTGCAGGTTTTGATGATGATCTTTTTGGATCTCTTGGTTGTGTCTAAAAATTGCTTCCGTTGTACTCTAACTTGCTACATCTATCTAGGTGTATATCTTGTTTTGATACAACCTTGAGGTTCTTAGGGGAAATCATCTTATGGTAAGGATGCATATCTAGTGAGTTATATCCTTTCATGCTTCTAAAATTGCATATCTCTTTGTTTGGATATATCTCTACATCTACTCATAGCTTGCTTTATCTTGTGTATCTTTTGGTATCTCTTGCTATGATCTAGATCCTACTAGTAGTCCTAACTTGTGATATCATCTACTAGTAGTTCATATACATGTAGTTCTAGCCTTGCTTATAATTGGCATCTTTGCTCATCTATATGCTATGCTTGTATCTTGTCTCATACTTGCTCAAGATTGTTCCTTGAATTGCATATCTACTATCTTGAGTTTCTTGCATAACATTGTGATGCAGGGTACATAGATCTACATTATATGTAGAAATTGGAGTATTTTTGGATTTTATGAAGCTTTTTGCTCCAGTTTCAGTTTTTAGTGCAAGATTAGTGTTTTTCATGCAGAAACGACCTTCTAAGCAAGACTCATCGCTTCACCATGAGCTCTGATGGTTTTTGATCAAATTCTGTCATCTTGATGGTCAACATTGCAACTTATTGTTTTTCTACAACACTTTATCTTGCATTTTTGGTTGTTCAAGTATATGCTTTAATTTGTTTTTCTTTCTTTGCTTGGACAAGCCCTATCTGTGCTCTTCTACTCTCCTTATATATATTTGTGTTATCTCCTTTCTCTTTAACAAGTGATGTTTCTTATTTTCTTCATAACCCCACTTTTTGAAATGACAAAGGGGGAGAAAGGTATGTCTTCTTTTAAAGAAGAAGAAGGCATGTCTTACATGAAGAGGAGAAGCATGTTCATGTAAAGGGAGAAGGTAAAGGGGAGAAGACATATATGTGTAGAACATATATGAGTAGAAGACATAGTATTCTATAAATGTTATGAAAGCTAACCATGCAGGAGAAATAGCATCAATTGAGGGGGAGTATGAGAACTCCATGCGCATCAATTGAGAGGCAGCATATGAACTCAATTCTATTGAAACCCCAAGGTTTCTCCAAAGGTATGATTTTATGTAAATGTTTTCAATACATTTATTGAATGGTTTGTCATCTTCAAAAAGGGGGAGATTGTTGACTCAAGGTCAATTAGGTCAATGTTGACTAACGTCTAAATTGACTAAACCCATGTTTTGATGATGACTAACCATTTCACATATTGGTGTCTAATGTCTCTACTTGAGTGATTTCAGATTAGGTATAGACACACTCCAATTGCCCTAACTTGCGCATATCAAATTGGAGAAAAGACAAGTCAAAGTCATACAAGTGCACGTTTTTGTAATATGATGTATATCCACTAGAATCATGTTGTAAATCACTTGTAATGATTGTATGACTTGTAATTAAACTTAGAAAAATATCAGGAACACTTAGATTGAATATTAGAGCACTTTAGATGCATCTTAGAAAATCAATTATAGGCACTTGGTCGGTCGAGTTTCAATAGGTGTAACTCGACCGATCCACCTTGGTCGATTTTCTGAAGATTGCATTGGTCGAGTTGTGCACTCACAGAACTCGACCGATTGGGTAGTAGGCCATTTCCAGTTCAAATGGTCGGTCGAGTTTCCTCAGGAAAAACTCGACCGATCCTTTGAACATCGGTTTGCCTCCTACTTGATCGGTCGAGTTACACCCATTAGAACTCGACCGATTGCACTGTACGGAAAAGTGCATAAAAGTGTTTCTAGCCGTTGTGGAGTTGCAACAAGTGAAAATAGATCCGTTGCAAGCCACAAAACGGCTAGTTTTCGTTCACAAGTGTTCCCAAAGGCTAAGAGGCATCCCCAGCTATAAATAGGACCCCTTGGGCTTCATTCCAAGGTTGAGCATTCACTATGAAGGTTCCTATTCTATAGTTGAGTGATCCTACAGCCTCCTCTCTCTCTCTAAGCTTAATCACTTTCTACATCCATTAGAGTGAGTAGGAAGTTTGTAAGAGAGCTAGTCCTACATGTATATCTTATGAGGCTCTCACTTCCACCACCTCCTTTCTATCTTTTCAATCAAGAAGATGAAGGTTCTCTCTCTTGTCCAAGAGAGGTGAAGAAGAACAAGGGAAGGAGTCCCTTGGTGAAGATCAAGGCAGAAGACTTCGAGCTAGAGTGGGTAAGCCCTTGGAGAAGGAAAAATACTCAAGCTGAAGTAGGTAAGACCTTGGTGGAAGCTTCTCCGAGTGAAGGTGAAGTCAAAGGCGGAAGATCCAAGAAGAGTGGGTAATTCCTACAAGGCCGAAGACTTATGCAAGAGTGGGTAAGTCCTTGGAGAAGGCCGAAGACTCTTGTCAAGTGGGTAAGTCCTTGGTAAGGTTGAAGACTCTTTGTATTGGATAGGTAAGTCCTTTGTTGGTCATGTATTGTAAGTCTTATGAATGAATATAAGAATGCAATAGTTTGGAAGTCCTAGAGGTTGACCTCTCTAGGCAAGTGGACTGACACACTTCTAGTTTGAAGTGTGGAACCACTCTAAATTGCTTGTTTAATTGGTGCATGTTCAATCTCTCTCTCCCTTGCTATGTATGTTTTAGTTGCACTCAAATTACCTATTTAGCAACCTTATCTTGTCATATACCTTGAAGGTTTGATGAGTTTTGTTTAAGTTCTTTCAGCTCTATTCACCCCCCTCTAGAGAATCTAATCACCCATCTAGGATCCAACAGTAGAATCTTTTCCTAATATATTTTTTAGAAAATCATACAAATTTCCCATGTTAATATTGCATATAAGTTGATCAAATTGTTAAAAAAATAACAATTTCGTTGTGTAGTAGTAATTTAATAGTATCTATCTTTTTTAATAAAACAATCATGGATGTCATGTTGCCATTATTTATAAGTTTGATCATAAATAATATGATTTTATGGACCTATTATGAAGATAATAATTCATTAATTCTTTATCATATTGATCATATTTTCTTCGTATCCATTGTTGGAGGTTCATATTGTAAGGAAATCATTTGTTAGAGGTCAAAGTCAATACCTTCAAAGTGGAATCACATCGTTCTCTTCTATATGTGTAGTTTCTTGTATCAAACATCGATGGTCAGTTTACATATGATCCTTCGAGGTAAAGATTTCCGATCGTGATTTCTCCCATCCTTCAAGACTTGTTAGGGCTTCTGGAAGACCTACTATGAAACCAACTAATAGATCTAGAGGGGGGTGAATAGATCTAAAATAAAAGTTATGCAATGTCAACCACAAGGAAGGGTAGATTGTAACTCGCTTAAGAGATAATGCATCAGAAATATTAAGCATGTATAGTAAAAAGTAAATGCACCACAAAAGAAAACATGATGCAGAGTGGTTCCATAAAAATGTGTTAATCCATTATGTGGTTATTCCCAACAATAATTTTCAGCTTGTGCTTTATCCCTTTTCTTAACTGATACAAAATACATCAAATAACCAATGTCTTTTGTGGATCAAGACAACCCTCCTTTGTAGATCAAGGAGAACTTACAACATGGAGTTGTGACACCCCGCCATCACACAAACAACAAGATGACACATGAAAACATGCAGAAACACCATAAACCACATATTACTGAAAACATGGGTTAATTAAAACATATTGCGAAAAGCATACATGAGAGAACTATTGCATCCATATCCTACAGAGAAGCATGTTATATAAACATTCACAAGCCTAGTTATGGGTCCACAGCTTATTGGAACTAGCTGTACTGTCATCACCAGAGTTCAACACCTGTTTATACATACATAATCGCCCTTGCACGACTAGCAATAGGATATGCAAAATTACAACAACTATACAACATGAAACGTCGTCGAAACATCTCCGAGGACCTGAGTGTACATGGATGACTCTAGGACTCTACTACAAAACAACCAAACAATAGTGTATCCATCTCTTGCCTTCTATTGCTCCTCTTCTTGCTGCTCAGCCACAACCTCGCGACCACCTCGCCTACCACGATCACCTAAAAAGGTTGTAACCCAATGGGGTGAGACACACAGTCCCAGCGAGAAACATAACTCCCCACTGAAAATATAAAACCTCAAAAATATTAAGGCAACAACAATAGATAACTGATAAAGCGTATAACAAGAGCAACATATAGAGCAAGATGTACAGAAGGCATATAACCAAGTATTTCTTTATGGAACATGATTGACAAGATAAGATTTATAAGATCTTACCACATAACGTAAGGAATGTATGAGTAACTGCAAGGTACAATAAGATCAACTACACAAGCAGGGCCTCAACTAATGTTCCATGTTTGCCTTAAGCAATAAATACTATTCGGTTGGGTTACGTATTATTATGCCCTGAGGAAGTGAGCCGCACCACTCAGATCCAACCGATGGCTGCGAAACTTGGAGTCAGTGCCAAACAAGGTCAATGGAAGAGACGGACTCCATGACCTCACCACCTCGTGGTCAGTGCACGAGAACCAAAGCAGGATCGCAGTCTCATGTTGAAGTGGCCTCAGCCATAGGGTCATCTTCCGTAGGCTACCCTTTCTCTATCCCTCCTTGGTACAAGTCTCGACACTAGTATATCTGAGCCACAGGCCAGTTCACCGTGCTCCCTGAGCCATGAACGCATTCATGCTCTATCACACTGAGCCATGGGCATGTTCACCATGCTCTTATACACATCTTGAGTCTATAACCGAAGTTGGACTCGAATCCTCTCTATTTTAGGCTAGGAGAAACCTCACATATTCAACAATATGGGCTCCGGGTTAACCCGCAGGAGAACTCGTTTCACCATCACCAACTACTGACGATGATGGATCTATGGCCAGGGAAAACTACATAAAATGTTCCACTGTAATTAGTTAGTATATTTTAAGTGGGTTGTTAAGGCAACCACGTTGTAACACGTACATAACATTAAGCTACATTATTCTTACCACCATCATATTATTCCGGGATCTCAATCCTTTATCACAGGAAACCACTGCCTCATAAGGCATTCTCATCACTGGGGATAACAATCCCTGATTTCATCATTAGAGGATAACACCTCAACTAGGCACTTTAGCCAAACTTAGGTCCTCAGACCTAAACACATTATATAGGTGATGCATGTCATCTCATCAATAAGAGTTACCATCAATGTAGTGTTATTCAAACACATATACCTCATAGCCCCTAACCTGGCTATACATCCACATGAAACACCTGTATGGTTAGTATACACAATCATAGAGATAACTAAAGCCATCATGGATTAACAGAAGGATCATGTTATCAAATATAGGGCAACATTGATGATTATACACTTTATCATTCATGCCTCAAACCTGTGACCATAGACATGGGTCACACCATCATGTGAAGCAACTCATATGCTTCCAAGCTTATCATTACTCATCATCATATATATACATGATTCAAAGTGATCGTAAACACATTAAGTATCATGTCATTAGAGTTCAGATATGTCATAATTACATAGGTGTGTTCTACTATATCAATCACCTTACTATTATCAAACATATCAAAGGTTCACAATCCATAAACCATAATTTCTTATAAAAAAGGATGTGATTGCATGATAAAGATCGTGTAGATGGTTTTCCGAGTGGAACATGACCCTCACCATAAGTGCCCACTACCCTCACAAGAAGTGTGACAGGTAGTGTACTCCCACAATAGATGGTATCAGGCAGGGTAACTTCCCTCATATTGCCCAAGCACTCTAGCCACATAACCACCAAGCCTAAAGCAAGGATGTCGGGCTACCACCTCAAGGTGTGTTGTGAAACTAGGATGAACGCCAAGCACATCATGTAGCTAAGTCTATGGGGTATGTCATGTATCAAGGTGACATCATTCTACTGAACCGGACAAAGCCTTATTGACCTACCCCCTTTAGGGTTAGGGTTATATCGGGCACAACTACCATATCAGCTAGAGCCATGGTGCCCAGGCCAACCCTATAATGCCCACTAGAGGACACCTCCATCTTCGATACAAGGGCACAAAGGGAGAGCCTATCGTCCACCCAAGCTAGCCTCATCCTATCGACCAACACCACAATGCTCCAAAGGAGTCTATCGGTCAAGGGCAGCATCTAGGGTTTCTATATGTCACCATATCGGGCATCACCACCACCAACCATGACGCCCAACAAAAAGGTAGCTCCCTGAGCTTCTAAAACGTCCAAGGTACACCAGGCACCAAGCCAACTACCTCATCTAGGTGTATCATGAAGGGCATACAACAAGGCATATCACTCAACACGCAAGGGTGTCGGCCAACACACAAGGGTGTCGGCCACCAACCAAATTCCACCGAGGCACAACAAACAAGGGTACAACTCAAATAGGCAGCACTATCCCAAAGCCATGTCGTGTAAGATACAACCCAACAAGATCGTCATCAAACTCGAGCACAAAGGAAGCAAACCCTAATTGATCAAGAAGATCGGATCACCTCTCAACAACCAAGAGAGGGGTCTTGCACAACCCCTATCACAAATCAGGCAACCACAAGGATCAACCTAATCATAGGTCTACATCTACCAAAAATCTCACCTCTCAAATCCATGGTGAGAGGAGGGTTTTGCTCAAGCAACTAGAACACGAGCTCACCTCTCAACTTAAATGAGAGAGGGGTATTGCTCATATTACTAGAGCTCAAGCTCACTTCTCTAGACCAAGGAGGGAAATGAGTGTTGCTCAACAAGGAAACCCTAAGCCATGGTTTGGCCAACTAGGGTACAAAGGTACAAAACCTCAACCATAACAACAATATCACTATAACCACAAGAATAAAGGTACAACTAATCAAGAACCATATCTAGAAACATACATGGCCGATTATGATCATAAGAAAACATACAAGAATATACAAGAAGGTAGTACGATTAGGGTTAGGAGTTATGTAACCCGCCTTAAGCAAGCTCCAAGCTCCTAGCACCAAGCAACACCTTCGGCCACCTCAAAAGGAAGAAGAAGAAGACTCCGAAGAGAAGGATCGGCCACCAAGCTTGCAAAGGAAGAGTGTCGTCCACCAAGGAAGAGAGAAACCAAAGAGCTTAAGAGATCCTTAGCAAGAGAAAGAAGGTACATATATAGGAGAGGGTGGAGGAGAAACCAAGGTAAGACAAGGCAAGGTGTCGCCCACTTTCGAACACTTGGCCATGGGCAATGCCACCCCTCTAACATGCCTTAAACACATGTCTAAGGTCATTGCCACATGCAAGCATCAGGCGCCAAGTGTCCACTAGTGGTGACACAAACGAGGTCAAAGGGTCAAAGGGGTCCATGGGCAATACACCCCATCTCCATGCCCGACACACCTCCCAGGGCGACACACCTAAGGCCAATACAAGGCACTCTTTCCCGACACAGGCTTCAACAAGGTCAAGTAAGGCATAATGAGGCCCAACAGGGCTCATCCAAGCCCAGAGCAACTCAAGCAACGAGCCCAACCCTTCCTCTCAACACTAGAGCAAGTAAGGAGAGAGCAGAACACTTCTCAAGGTGAGAACTTTCCCAAAAACCCTACACTTGGGTTAATTGCAAGTAGCACCTCCAACACTCAATAAGCACAAAAAACCCCTAATCACCACTAAAGGTGATTAGCAAGCAATGAAACACCAGGGTTAAGCAAAACAAATAGGAGAAGCCCTAAACGGAGGTCAGGGTCCTTACAGGAGTAGATTGCAATCAGACTCCCACTTTGGTTGTAGCCTTCTCGTAAGAAGTAGGTCCAAGAAACATCCCCATAACCTTCTGGAAAGAAATAGTTGGAGGCAGCAAGAACAATTAAAGAGAAAAAGAGAGGAAGAAGAAATTACAACTCCCAAAAGATATAGAATTTGTATATATCTATACAAAAGTGACATTAAAAAAATTCCAAAAGGAATAGACAAGGCTATATTTGGTGGAGTATGACATTAGTATTGAGTTGTAGCTTAGATCTAAAGATAGTAGTGTAGAATTCTAAACTTAGAAAAGGATATCATATAATAGATTGCTCAAGTGTATGCTCTAAGTGTTCATAGGCACTCCTATATATAGGAAACACTTAGGAATGGTCAATATATCTATTGGGAGTGTTTTAACCAAGATAAATTATGAACTCGCCATTAGTGATCACAAGACAAGTTTACAATGGTTAGAAAAATGTATAAAAATTTTAACTATAAATTGATCTTTGTCAAACTGTACTTTGACCAAATTCCATCTCAGTTGAAGTGTAGTTTGAGGGAGAGATAATCTCTTCTCAAATTTTTCAATGGCTATTTAATATAACATCTCTTTTTACAATGGCCTTTTCTCGGTTGAGGTGTATTTCATTAGAAGAGGATCCCAATCAAAGAAGTTGTTGATCAAAGTATTCCCTCTAAAGGCAGTATTATGTTTTTAAAGATGTCAAATGATATTTTGAATGACATGTAACTACCCTAAGGACTTGACATAAGTGTGAAAAATAGTTTAGGATAAGATTGGGCAGATCATCACCAATTCTTACTGTAGGGAAATATGGCGATAGAGCTGAAATTACTTGCCATATTCCCTTTGACCATCGAATTCCATAAACAACTATGGATAGGGAACGAAGGTTGCAAGGTATATACATGGTTATGGATCAAGTCCAAAAACTATCCTTGTAGCAACATGCTTCTTCCCCAAGAAGCACCTAGACAATTTTCAGTAGTGTCCTCTTGGTGTAGCACCACGGGTGGTAGTTGATGATGTTGTTACAACCCCAATTTTGGGCTTATATAGGTTTGAAATGCAATTTCTCTGAAAAATGTATTATTATGAAAATTGTATGATTTATGTTTAATGAATGGATTTCTTTGATAATATTTCATTTAAATATATGATTTCGTGGACCCTATCGAGTTAATGGGTCCAATGTGATAAAAAGGAAAGAAAATTTGAAGGAAATCTAATAATGCATAAAAGGAAAAGAAATTAAGATAATGGTGAAATTATGTTGAATTCTCTAGAAGGCTAAAAGTTGTTCATAATGGAGTGGATTTGAAATCCATATGATTTCTTGTGATATAAGGAATCCAAATAAAGAAGATAAAAGTGAAGGAAAGAGAAATATAAATAAACTATGCTAAATGTGTAATAACTTGCATGTGAAGAAAACATTTCATATATATGGTTATCAAAGTCGACCAATCCAATGCTTATGATAGGATCCCATGACAGTTCATACGAGATACACTGATGAAACTAGATGTACCTAATAACATCTCCAACTACAATATGAACTCCATAACAACTATGAGATATCAATCTTGTGGAACAACGACAGTAGTGAACCATTCAGAGACAACAAAGGATTACAATAAGGAGATCCCTTATCCCTCTATATTTTTGTCACATGCATTGAAAGGATCAGCTGGATGATTGAAACATTGGTGGCATAAGTTAAATGGAAGCCACTTACCCTCTCTCACAATGGAGTTAAAATATCCCACTTGTGTTTCTTAGATGACCTCATCTTGTTCAGCAAAGATGCAAGCCAATCGATGAGCTCATTGACTGCTTTAGTGAATTTGAGAAGGACTTCGGTCAAGAAATTTCAGTGAAGAATGCACAGATATGTTAGCCTCAAGTGTACCAGAGCAGACAAGAAGGGAGGTAAATAGAATATGCAAGTTCAAAGAGACAGATGATTTGGGGAAATACTTGGGGGTCCCAATACTGCACTCTAGAGTTACAAAGAAGTCCTACATAGACATCTTGGACAAAGTGGATTCAAAGGACAATAAGTGGGAAACAAAGTTCTATCCCTCATAGGCTGTTGTTGATTGGTGCAAACCACCCTCAATGCCATCCCAATTTATGTTATGCAAACTGCACTTCCATTGGGGTTATGTGATCGAATGGACAATAATATCAGACAATTCTTGTAAGGTGGCAACCACATTTCAAACCCATGTTCCTTAGTCACATGGAACAAAGTGACAAGTAGTAGGGGAATGACAAATTGGGAATCAGATCCATGCAAGAGTGGATTATGATTCTCCTCTCGAAGAATACTTGGGAGGTAGCAACCAAGTGAAGATATCACTAGTGCAAGTTCATGAGAAGAATATATATGGAATAGTATATTGGAGAATTTCTAGCTTCCTCCAGCCTGTCAAGGGTCACCCTTCAAGGAAAATAATTCATAGAGGAACATTCATTTATGCAGGTCTTGAAGGGGAATGACACTAATTTCAGGAATGAAATTGGGCACAACTGACCACCACCCTTGGCCAAGTTATCTCCAGAAGCATCCTGGATGACACAAAGCATATTTGGGTAGCCAACGTGGTCACAGACGAGGGTATATGTGATATAGCTTTTCTAAGACTGGTTAGCAGAGGAGATATTCCAAAGCATTCTAAAGATCAAACCACCATGCAAAACCAATATAGGAGACCTAATAGTCTGGGCAAAAACTGACAATAGTAGATACACGACTAGATCACATATCATCTTCTTTGACAACAAAAGGATATTATTGTGCAAGGAGAATGGAACAAAATCTAGTCTTCAAACGTCATAGTCATAGTCAAATTCTTTATGTGGATTCTAATGCATAATGCTACCTTAACGAACATTAGGTGTGTTAAGCGAAACATGACCATTGAAAGCACCTGCTAGAGGTGTCATCGGCTATAGGAGACCTACTTTCAAGCTATCATGGATTTCAAACATGCAATAGGAACATGGAGATGATTATTTGGGAACAACCTCCCACTGAACTTTGATACTCCTGATCTAAGTACCTTGATCAAAATGAGGCTATCGGGGAAGGAATTTGAGAGGTGTCAGTTTATGATTAGTTGTTGGTACATGTGAGAACTTTTTACACTAAACAAGATTACTCAAAACATAAAATACAATCAATTACCAATTAAACACATACCCAAAAATATGGGTAAAATAAATCTGATTTCAACGTCAGCTCCTGCTCAGAAACATTTTCATAAGAGCCCAACATCTTTCTTATATCCATACTATACCAAGAATTTAATACAAATTGTTCTATCGTCTTAGCCACAACATATATACACAGGAGAACAATATTTGTATATGCCACACAAATAAGCATTAATATGCTAACATAAGTCTGATTCGTTTGAAACACCATATACAAAAAAATTCACCTGAACCCGAGAGTACAGGGACAACTCTAGGACACACTAGACATCTAATCAACTTTCTCATAGATTCATTACTATAGATCCTCTTTTCTGCCACATGTTTGTTTTTGTCACTTTTGATTACCTAAAAAGATGTGGTGAACCACAAGGGTGAGACCCATGTCCTAGCAAGAGATATAACATCCAACAAGACTTATTGATTACAACATTTTAAATAATTAAATAGTTTTAAGCAGTTTAATCAGATATAACAAATAGACTCTATAACACTGATGATTAACAAATTACATAGAGGAGATGATAAAAAATATCATCATCAAACTGACTATCGTCATTTTTCTTATTAACCGTATAAGAGATTCAATAGCATATGCATAACTAGCATAAGCAAGTCTAGTAGCATATTATCTTTATTAACATGAATAAGTCTAACATCATAAGCATATCTAACAATATTATCATGTATAATAGTTTGAACAGATCAATATCATAAGCAGAGCTAACAACATAAGCATGAGTATTTGTATAAGCATGATTAGCGGCATAGGCATTTCTAATTACAGAGGCATGGTTAGCATGCTAAACATAACTAACAACATGATATAGATGGCATCATAATTATAATTAGTAGTAGTATAGATATCAACATAAGCATGGCTACTATATGTCCACATTTATAACGTTACACATATCCAGAACATAAGTATATCTACTATCTCTTAATTTCACTAAGCATCATTTTATGTAAAGAGAACAAACAAGGGTTATCATCCAATGTGAAGCGTCATGTATAACCTTAAACAGATATGCTATATGAATGTATTACTTCTTTTATTATGACCTGGAGAGTTTGAGTCATACCACCCAAAGTCCAACCGACCCTTGTGAAGGACTATTCGGTTTCGTATAAGATCTAAGAGTGTCGGTATCCTAAGAACTCTTCCCCTCGGTCAGCAAGAGTAAAAAGGTAGTGACATATCCATCAAAGCTGACACTACAATGACATATAGTCAAACTACTAACCACTTGTCCACCCTTGGTACATGTCACAACACTAGAAACCAGGATATAGAAAACCCTCTAATCTGTGGTACAACCACAGTTGTCCTCAATCACATCAAATGTCTAAGGCATGACCATAGCCATCCTCCATAACCTACATTGTGGATGACAAGGATATGTCCTCAACTTGCCACCCCCACATACTCAACACTATGCTCTCTGAGTTTCCCCTAGGAATACTTGTTTCACCATCCAACAAGTTCTGACACTAAAGATGGCTCTAAGGCACATGGCACTACATGATTAGAGTTGCATTTGATTAGTTATTCCAATTGGGTGAATTAAGGATGCATCAAACAAGTGGACATACAAACCCTAATTTACTTCTAGCAAGCATATAAATATCACAACTTCAAAAGATATAAAATGTATGAAACATAATTTCTCATCTAATCATCACACAGTACTATTCACGTGCCATTCATGAGACTACATTAGTTATCATACTATCACAAGATATAAATCCTTTTCAAAATATCATAGGGTATCCATCCTTTTCAACACAAGTGGATTACACCTCATTCAGGGCCCAACCATGCCATAAGGTCATTAAGACCATCATATTAATCCATGTAAGATCATCACTATCTTTGCATGCTTTATAACAAGGCTCAACAACATCACTTACATATAATAAACCAGATCAACACAATATTGCATTAATGAGCTAGGAGATATTCAGAAACAATCATAGAAGGGTTATATTAACATTAAGAACATTCCTTTATTACATCAACATTCAAGGAATCTAGATATGATTAACCCTCATCATATTCATAATGCACATTTTTAGCATAAGAAAGTATCAACCATGTGGTTATGATAACCACCAATTAACATATTAAGGTTATGATCATATTAAGGAGGTTATTTCACCATCATGCCACCATATAAGAAGGTCAAACATGAATACTCATATTAATCTACTTGCATTAGAGTTAGGTTCAACAAAATAAATTATATTAATGTTACTAATCAACACTCATACCCAAACCCTAACTCACAATATCCCAATTGGATCATGGATGCATAAGGTGAAGCATCACCATCACATTCCATACTATTCTCAAGTATGAATTCACACTTGAATCAAGGTGTAACCATCGGTTTATAGCATACTAGGGTTTCAACAACAATAAGAGAGTACTCCATGACTGTATTAGTCATTCGAGGACTATTCATACCCAATTACCATCATTTAGTTATTTTAAAGCTTGGTATAACAAGCTATACCTCATTAGGGTTACCCATTGATTCATTATGGTGATTATAAATCATAAGCATACGAGGTACATGGTAATACTACAATTTTAAGGCATTGAACCATCAAATTCTCCTCTTTGGAATCATAACATTACACTACACACTTCACCCAAAACAATTTTGAATATTGAGGCATCAACTTCTAACCATTAAATGTTGAAAAGGTAAAAACATTGGTTGTTTATATAAGTAAACATCTTGAACAAGACACCTATGAAGTCATTGAGTTATGATCTAGAATGAGTAACCATCTAACCCTAGACATCCCTTGATTAACAACATAAAAAGTTCCATTGAGTGTAGGGTAAAACCCACAAGCGATTGTTTATTTAGAACAAGCTATCAATAAATGTGCTTCTTAAGTTGATCTCACAAAGGAAACCATCTAAATCAATTTATTATTACCAACATATTACATTAGGGATCATTCCAATTTATTGGATGAAGAAACATTAAATCTTAACCATTAGGTCAATTTCATATATTAAAATCATCAAGTGTAGTACAGGTCCGACCGTTGCATCAAATGACCCAAGAAACCATTGGTTTAATGCTTAATTAATGCTAAACATATATTCTTAACTCACCAAAGATTGTGGAGATCTGATCCACCATCACTAGTGACCATTAAGTCACAATAGATTGTTAAATCAACACTACAATCATTAATCACCATCGAATATCAAACTAATATTATCATTGATTGATAGCATCATTAGGGTACTTAGTTGTTAATCACTAAGCTTCTAATTATGCCAACACCTGACCTAAGGGGTCAACATCATTTGACACCCTTGGTCACCACCATAAGTTGTCATCAAGACAACACCATCAGTTGTTCCAATGGTACCACCATTGAGTCATGTGTTTATATAAGAATTCAGCTATAAACCCTAAAATTGACCATTGGTTGATAGGTGTTTAGCACAATTGGTTGTCAAACTAAACTGATCCAACTCATATTATACCTTAATAATAATGTAAACATGATCAAAGGTTTATCCAGAACTGAAATCAAAACAAGGAACATTATAAAAAATTGAAATCCAAGTCAAGCATAGCATTTTAGTGCATGGATCATCATTTAAAAGCAATAACATGAACTAGAAAGCTTATGGTAAACAATAAACATGGCGCAAGTTATAAAACTTGCCTCAAATTAGAAGATAAAACCTAAGCATAAGCTGGAACTCGTCCATCTAGCACCTTTCTTCATCAAATGAGAAAGCCCTAAGCATAAGGAGCAAGAAAGGTAGGGTTTTAGAGCTTTAGAGCAATTTCTACCATGGAACAGTAAGCGTCTGACCTGGATAAATGTAGGAAGAAGTATAACAAAGAAATAAATGAGGAAAAAATGGTATTCTTATTGTTTTAGGTCAATATCACTAGAAGAAAGCTTTTTAAACCCTAAAAGGAAGTCAATTGCAACCCTAGATTCTTTTTCCAGGAAGATCACCACTTTCTTCTTCATTGGATAGGAAATTTGTATTAGAATAGAGGGATAACGAGTTTCATATAGGGAGGGAAGTGGTGGAGAGAAAATGGCAAGTTTGGGTGGTTAGGGAGAAGTATATGAATCTTTAAGATAAAGAAAAAGAAAAAGTTAAAGTTCTAGTATCTTTCCAAGTGTCCATGGCCTTAAACTATTAAGCATATACAAACACACACACAAGAAGTCCCCCACCATCCATATAGACCTACTTATATCTCCTTAGTCGAATTTATAAGCCAATCAAATAATTCATTAGTTGATAGCTACTAAAGGTAGCTCATCCATGAAGGGGTAAACCCTTAAATACCCTTGGAGAAAATACCTTCAAACCATGGTTTATCCAGGATCCCCATGGCTCAAAAAGATCAAAAATTATGAGAGAACATACAAATAACATAATTAAAGTGATAAATTACAAAGAAAACCTCTCAATTGAGTAAATTGTAGAAAATTCCAAAGTGTGCTTAAAATTGCATAACTTGCTCAAACAATGTCCAAATAGGACCAAATTTGAAATTTAAGATTGTCTTATGATTTCAAAGCATATCAAGGTTAAATTAGGTTTATAAGCATTAAATTATGGTTATTAAGCTTATTCAACTCATTAAGCAAGTTCAAGGGCCTTACAACTATAAACCCCTAACATGGATTTTACCCCCGAAATCTAAGGTAAAAACAGATTGATACTTCTCATGGACCTAAAAGCCCGTCTTCTACATGGTAACTTTCATCTCATGATGACTTTACATTAGTCTCATATAAGTCATATTCTTTTCCCTCAACTTCTGCATGTGTCATCTTTGTTCAACATAGAAATTGTTGTACCACATGTAAGTGTCTGGTAGTACCTTTCAACTTTGGGACTTGACTGTCATCTAAAACTATTCTATATGTTGTATCAAACATCACTCAGAGGCCATACTCACTGTCTCTTATCAAACATAGAACAACATGTATCTCTTATCATATGTAATTTTTACAAGGTTTCATCTCTATGCTCCTTTAATGGTTGTTTTAATTAACCACTTAATCAACCAGATAGGCATCTCCTAATTTTCCAGAACTATGAGGTGTATGTTTTAGAGGATTCTCTTATTATCTCAATGGTGAATTGACCATCTTTTTGGTTGAAGAATCATACACTTGTCTATAACAGTTAGCAAATATAACTTCATGATTGACCTTGTTAGGGGTAGAACAACAACATTGTCTTCATCTTATTAGGATTCCCGCAACACACTTAATAGAGGTATCATAACTCCAAGAGGATACTTTATTTAACCCCAACTCACTCTTTCTAGACTTTTCATACATAAGTACAACTGCTTCATTATTGTTAAGTTTTAACAAAGATGTTGACCATGTTACTAACCATCTCTGAAATACTTTGAGATGTCATCATTCAAATCATGCTACAACTTGTAAGATATGACATGAACACTCTATTCCTCCTATTCATAAATTCTATTTCTACAATTTTTAGTAAAAAGGACATAACCCTAAGCTCATCATGGTCATGTAACTTATGTGATCCACTCTAACTCTTATGCATTAAAATTTGATCCAAGGTTTATCTTGAAGGAACACGGTAGCACATGTCTACTGATCAACAAACCATCTATCCTTGATAGTGGTCTTGTCCATCTATCACTGAACCATACACAACATTATAGAATAACTTTTGTTTTTCCTTCCAAACAATATTTAGAGGGTCATCGTCAACTCTCTCTCTCTAAGGTAGAGGAATACTTGGAATTTTCATTTAATAAACATCTCCAACCTTCACATACTTCCCATACTATTTATACATCTTGGATATTAGGATTCATCACCTTGGTATCCACCTCATGTACTACAACAAACTCACATCCTTATCTCATATACTTTTACCAACATAACAAATTTCAAGACATATAAGAGGAGTCTTCCTAATTATTGGAAGGCTCAGAAGCAAACTCATCACAAACTCTATGATCTTGGAACCATAGTCCAAGCAACCTTACGCTATAACAAGTTGTCCACCCTCATGTTTACAATGAATCCACACATACCAAGTGGCAATGATCCACTTGAAATTTGTGCCCTAGAAAGGAAAGACACAAAGGGAAACACACTTCCCACATCATAGCAACATTGTTCCAGGGTCAAGAGCAAAAAGGTAACCAATTCTATTTTCATTATGCTGGCTACAACTTCTTATGTATCATTTTACCTTTTTCATTTCGGGTTCCTTGCCAATAGAATAGGAATCATCATGATTAACATATCTCATTACTCCTTCCTTGATGACTATTTATGAGACTTGGGTATGTTCTCTTTTTTATGTTTTTCAATATCTTATCGACATGTAAATCATCATATTCCACATTTTCTTCATTAAACCAAGATCATCTCCCTTAATTTCTTTCACATGCCATGCTGATTTTACATTAACACTTTCTTACACACATAGGTTGGTCTAAGATTAACTCAGGTTCCACCTTATTTTTTTGTCATTGTTCCCATTCATCTTTTCATTTTATACTTATCATAGGAGTTCTCTCCATCTTATGTGAATTTCATACCTTGAATCACTTTATAAGCAAAAACTTATTTGTCATTTACTTTATTATCTTCTTGAATTTCATCTTCAAGAACTCCTCTTTTGATTATTTGGATTCATATTTAAATTTAATGGTGTTGTATCTTTCTCTTATAGTTACCAAAAATTCATGTTTTGATAGATAATGATGTAATCCTCATCTTCTCTAGAGGTAATATTGAGTTATTTGCATCATGATTTCTGATTCATAATGCTCTTTAGATTGTTTCAAAATGACTAATTGATCAGAGTAATAAAAAATATAACAATCTAAGAGTTCCATACTTACCTTTTCTTCAATAATTGAATACCTGACAACGGCACCCAAGTATTGAGATTAGGAAGTATGCACCATGTTTATATGGCATGTTCTTAACTTAAACATCATCCTAGTCATAAGTCCTAGTATCCCTATAGACTCAGTGAACCTAAAGCTCAGATACCAACTTGTGAGAACCCATTACACTAAATGAGATTACTCAAAACATAAAACACAATCAATCATCAACTAATCACATACCCAAAAATATGGGTAAATTAAAACTGGTTTCAATGTCAGCACCTGCTCAAAAACATTTGCATAAGAGCCCAATATCTTTCTTGTATCCATACTATGACAAGAATTTGATACAAATTGTTCTATCGTCTTAGCCACAACATATATACACCGGAGAAAAATATTTGTATATCCCACACAAACAAGCATTAGTATGCTAATAAAAGTCTGATTTGTTTGAAACACCATATACAAATTTTTCTCGCCTGGACCTGAGAGTATAGGGATGACACTAGGACACACTACACATTTAATCAACTTTCTCATAGATTCATTACTATAGCTCCTCTTTGCTACCAAATGTTTGTTTTCATCACTTCCAATAACCTACAAAGATGTGGCGAACCACAAGGGTGAGATCCATGTCCCAGCATGAGATATAACCTCCAATAATGCTTATTGATTACAAAATTGCAAATAATTAAATAGTTTTAAGCAATTTAATCAGATATAACTAATAGGCTCAGCAACATTGATGATTAATAAAATACATAAAGGAGAGGATAATAATTATCATCATCAAGCTAACTATCATCATTTTCCTTATTAATCGTATAAGAGATTTAGTAGCATATGCATAACTAGCATAGGCAAGTCTAGTAGCATATTATCTCTATGAACATGAATAAGTTTTCATCATAAGCATATCTAACAATATTAGCATGTCTAAAAGTTTGAATAGATGAATGTCATAAGCAGAGCTAACAACATAAGCATGAGTATTTACATAAGCATTATTAGCAGTATAGGCATTTCTAATTACATAGGCATTGTTAGCATGCTAAACATGACTAACAACATGATATAACTTGCATCATAACTATAATCAATAATATTAGTATAGATATAAACATAATCATGGCTATTGTATGTGAAAATTTACAATCTTATGCATATCCACAACATAAGTATATCTACTATCTCTTATTTGCACTAAGTATCATCTTTATGTAATGAGAACAAACAAGGGTTATCATCCAATGTGAAGCGCCGTGTATAACCCTAAATAGATATGATATACAACTGTATTATATCTTTTATTATGCCCTTTGGAGTTTGAGTCATACCACCCAAAGTCCAACCGACCCTTGTGAAGGGCTATTCTATTCCGTACAAGATCTAGGAGTGTCGGTGTAATGACCCATTTTCAAATTAGTCGTCTAATTAGGGTTTACTTGGATGATTGTATGCTTAACTAAGTTGATCATTGTTTAAAGCTTGATTAGTGATGGTACTTAATTTTTTATGTTTTAAATATAAGGATAAGGTTTAATCATACTTTTATTTACAAAATTAGGGTTAAGATTTGGAAACCCTAATCGGCCCAAATTAGGGTTTTGATGACATATGAAAACAGAATTGGATAAGTATAGTGTCTCACTAAATTATTTTTAGTATTTTATTTGTAAATCTGATTTAATTAAAATTTGTATATGATTTGTATATCTCAAATTTGAACACACTTGAAAAATATCAGAATTTTTGAAGAATTTTATGACGTGTTTGTCGGTCGAGTTTCAAACTCGACGGACAATATTTTCAGATTGAAATAGCACTGTGGTAATTGAATTTTATCTTTTTAGTGGTATATCCAATTGATATCAAATTTTAACTGAAGTTGTTACACCCCGATAAAGAAACTATATAAAATTGGTATAATTTTTAGATGATTTTTGATCTCTATAGAGAGGGGTGTCGGTCAAGTTCTGTGAAGGACAAAGTTGACCGATTATGTTATTGACTACAATATAGTAGCGTAGTATTTTATTTTTATTTACTTATTGATAACTCCAAATGATATAAATTTTTTATGTATATTATAATCTCAATTATAGAGATTTGGTTAAAGTTTCATAATTTTTGGATGAGGTTTGAGTTCTTAAACATGTGGTTTTGGTCGAGTTTATAACTCAGCCGACCAACCAGTCTGAGCAAAATAAAAATATTTTGAGGGGCTTGTTTGCAAATGTTTTAAGCACCTCAATTCATCTATATCACTAACATAATACCCAAGGAGATCTCATAACTCTTCCTTCCTATCAAAGAAAAGAAATTCTTGAGTGAGTGGAGAGCTAGGGTTTTGAGAAGAGAAAGTGGTGGAGATGTTGACCTAGGGTTTCTCTATCCAAGATATGATGAAATCAAGTAAGTTTAGCTTCTTTGCATAGAATTTCATGGTGAATCTTCTCTCACATGTCAAGATTCCGTCCCTCCCCTTATTTGATTTGAAATCACATCAAATATCCCCCTTTTCTCACTCTTTCTCTTCTAATCCCCATTTCTAGGGTTTCTGAGTTGAGAGGAGAAAGAATTGGATTCTTTTGCGAGAGTTTGATTGGGTTTCCAAAAATTCAGAAGTTGACCTACGAATTTAATATGCTTGGAACATGAGGTGAGTGTTTTTCTCCACCCTAAGCATTGTATTCATGTTGAAAGCCTAATTCTATCTGGCTAAAACTATCAGAAACCTTGTTTGTATATGTATGTGATTGGATTTGATTTGGGAAAGATATTGGGGATCCAATTCTACTTATTTTAATTATTTATCATTGATTGGAACTTGATTAGATCCTGATATATTGATTGAGGATCCATGGGTTTTTCTTATGGGTATATGACTATGCTATTTCATGTGAATTTTGCATAAAAATCAACCCAATGGCTGATATTCTTGGAATTGAATTGACATGTGTAAAATCATATTTGAATTGAACTAGATTGTATGATACAAGTGTATTGTTGAATGTTAATGGAATTGAATGACCACATATAATGATTAGGATTTGTGTTGAGGAAGTGAATGAAATGAGTCAATTAATCAATGTATACTTATGATTGATGAATGAAATGTGTGAAAATGGAAACTAGGGTTTCCATGTTTGTGAATAACCCTAATGAACCCTTGAGTCATGATTGGATTACCGAATGATATGATTATTATGATATGTTGAACTAAGGAATGACTTCTTGAAAACCCTAAAAGTTTATTATTAAGACAATTATGAGTGATAAAGTTAGAACTTATATATGATGTTGTAAATGTGATCAAATGTTGCAGTTGAAGGTATTAATACTTCAACTGAATATGATGAGTCTTACTAATATCATCTAAGTCTAATGCATTTGTTTTACTATAATAAAGAATGATCATTGTTGATTATGGGAATGACATTAGTAGTCAATTGCAAGGTACACTTATCAAAATATAAGAGACAATATGAACAAGATGTACTTAATGGTGATTGTAAGATAAAGATGAAACTAATGAAGATAATATTATGAAGTATTTTATCTTTTATTTTAATTACATGTGGCTTAACCCAAATTAAATGAAATATACTAATAAATATACTTGGATAAATGTTATGTAAAAGAGAAGGATTGTATATAAAGTGAATCAAGAAAGATTGGTCCAAATAATGTAATGAACACGAAATGAAAGAAGTTGAGACTACTGAGTATAAAATGATGGAAAAAGATAGGAATTAGTAGATGATTCTAAGAATGCATCTCTTACCCTAAAATGATGAGTTTGATGATGATAGTGAATGAAAATCTCAAATGGGGGATTAAGAGATGCACATAACTATAGTTGAATTCAACTAAAAGATGAAAGTCAAGTATTTGAATTGATTTACAAGAATGTGTTCTTGAATTGTGAATTGTACTCTGAGAATGGACTAATAGTACAAACTTCAATTGATAGTCAACATGTGTTGATTAGTAAACCCATATGAAGAATGTGAAATAAAAGAAGAAGAGAACTAAGTCCGTTATGTATGTATATGCATGAAATAATTGGCACCTATTCAGATTGGATGGAACATGCATATATTGTATGATAAATCTATTCTGAGTATGAGGAATGATACATGATATCTATATGTTTTTACTGTTGCTAGTTATAATGCCTCTTCTAATATTTGTTCAAAACTATGATATACAATGAAATGATAAAATGTATTTTGAAATTGAATTTAATATGCACTCCTTACATTGAGAAACCCTGATAAGGGTAAATGTTGCATAATGAGATTATGTTTAGGGCAGGAAGCCCACTGATGATGATAAAACCCTGATGGGGTAAATGTTGGACAACAAGATTATGTCTCGGGCAGGAAGCCCACTATTGATGATTGTTGTGAGATAATGTAGAAGATAGAAATGATCATATGTGTTGCAATCTACAGATTTATTGTGCTTCTTACTTTGATCATTTTCTTTATTGATAAACTTGATTTGTTTCATTGATCGACCTCAGACGCGGGTCTAGAGAGTGGAGACGTGTCTAAGTCATTAGACTTTTATAATTTATAATACCTGAATGTCTGAGACACCTGCAACTAGCACAAGGTCGAAGTAGTTTGGGGTCGAACACAGAGATAGGAATAACGATGCTTTGGAACTTGTGTTTCACTTGTCTAAGCACATCAAACGGGTAAAAGGATAGGGTTGGTTGTATCTAGAAAGCATCACAAAGAAATCAAACTAAAAGGCTATCGCCAACTGAAGTTACTAGAATGATTATGATTTTAGGGTTTAGCCATTTTTATAGGGGCGACATCAGAAAACGTCTTAAATTCTCTTCTCTCAAAGAGGATGCCTCTAACCATGTACCAACTCCCTCTCTCAAGGGTGGTGGCTGTAGATTAAAGTGGTAAGGTAAACTGAAGCAGCCCTGATCCTAGGTACTCTCGTATGCCCGGATCAGACCAAACTCTAGAGTTGTGACAGCCCCCTCTCAAGGGTATCAAAATGGGAAACACAATTTGATATCTAGTCAAAATGTGATCCAAAAGAAGAGACTAGAGTTCAGATGCTATAAAGAAATCATCCAACAAAAAGGAGCCATACACAAAACGATATGAGATAAACTCCATAGATTCCAATAAGCTTAAAGAGAGTAAAAGGTTTAGTTACAATGCATAGGGAAGTGAAAGTAAAATGTAGTAAAATAAGAGGGGAAAGATAAGTATCAGTCTCCTTGATTTAGGAGGTCGATATACAGTAGTGGACCCCTAAGGTTCCCCTAACCCGGTACTGGGCAGGAGCTCTGCTCGATACACCTGTGTCAAGTTATTTGCCATGTCGGGTTCTGAACCGCAACAGATGGGGTGTATCGGGAAAGACTCCCCACCTGATACAGCCATGTCGGGTTGCCATCCCTATCGGGCGACACGCCTTGATGGTTGGTCTGTATCGGGTTTAGTATCGTATTAGGTTAGGAAACACTTAGGCTCTTGGGTTCCTTATATCGGGTGTAGGGGGGCAAGCTGTCTCGGGTTGAGGCCGATCTAGGAACTCGGCACATTAGGGTAGCCTTCTCAGCCATATCATGCTGATAGGACTATCAGGATGGGTTCTAAGTTAACTCCTCCCGCCCCTCTCGGGTTGGGAGTGTGCTCACCTAGTATCGCCCGACACCCTTGGGAACTCCACGCACTAGCTCCTCTTCCAAAGTTAGCTCTTGTAGGGTTCCGACCCGTCCCATCGAAGTCCTGTAGCTGCTATTTATTGACAACGGCTGGTTGGGGTTGCGGTCCTAGTTGGGCCACATGTCCTCTATCTGCTTCGCCCACCTGGATTTGGGGAGAGGGTCGATACGTCCATTACCCGGCATAGATTGGCAGGGACGATCGTGTGTCAGGTTGTGAGTGAGTCATGCTAGGTCGTGTCCGGTAAAGGCTCTATCGGGTTGCCGCACCGAAGGGTGGCCTTGTCACTTGATACACTCTATCAGGCCGACGGATCCTGGTGGGCAAGACTCCCTATCAGGTAAGAAGTGTGTCGCTCGTCAGAACTCCTCTTTGTGCGACACGCCCGTGTCGGGTAGCTATTGTATCGGGCAGCGACCACGAAGGGTAAGGGGGTGTGTCGCACACCACACCATAAGAAGGGTCGGGGCAGGTTGCTTATTATATATGGGACGGGATTGGCCCATTAGCGTTCTTTGAGTGGAAAAATGAAGAAAACTCTTCAAAAGATAGGAAATGTTGTTAGGATCATAGTGTGGGTTATTTCTATACAAATAATAAGATAAAACAGAGAGGAAGTAAGTTTTAGGAGGCAGTTCTGATAGTAAAACATAGGCTTTAACAGCCATAAAATGGGTGTTATCAACTCCCCCAAACTTAGCATTTTGATTGTCCTCAATCAATCTGTATCTATTTTAAAACTTTGTTTTGTGATACATCTTCAAAGGCAGGTGTAGTCTTCGGACAAGGGGTTTAAAAGAATTTTTGAGATGCCTCTGAGGAAAATTATGTCTGACTACGGTTTTGGTGCATGGTTTTGAAGTTAGCTTTCACACCAAACAACTTCGGGAGTAGGAAGTTGGGTTTTTGGGTAGGCTAAAGGCTTTTTGGGTTTTTCTTGCTTCCCATCAATCCATCTAGGTATGAGTCCATTAACGGGCAAGTGGTCCTTGTAGTCCAACCCAGTTGGCTTTAGAGCAGTGATTTCACATCCTACGTACCACTACCCCGGATCTACCATGACTAAAGATGGGTACTTTTGGAAAGGCGTGTGTGTTTTCTTTTGGAACAACTCTCATGCATTTATCCACTCTCATAAGGGTTTTATCTCTTTTTGGGATTTTTGGTGGGTAGGGGAAAAGATGAGTTTGCTGTTTGGGCAGCTTTTTCCTTCACATGCACATCTCTTAGCTGTTGCGAGATTATTTTTCCAAATTGGCATAGAAAAGTTGTAGTCCTTGTCGTTTGAGACTGCATTTTCGAAAGGAACATAACAAAAGCATGCACCGCCTTAGACACTATGAAGACAAACTGGAAGAAGTCATATCAGATTTTTACTATAAAGTGTATTTTTACAATTGTTGAGAGGCAATTAGTTGTATATGTGCTATTTTGTATCAGACGTGTATGTATATGTACACATGGTGAGATAAGGAAAAGAAGAAAAGAAAAAGGGAAAAAATTTAGTACCTCCCTCATTGATATATAGTATCCTCCCCCCAAACTTACCCCACACTCTGTCCCAGAGTTGTGAGACAGATGAGGTAGGGTAGTAATAAGTCAGTGAGGGTTTAGTTGGTGTGCGCACCTTCGTTTGATAGAAGCTCCATCACATACTCTCCTCATTTAATGTGATAGTCGATGTGGTGGAGCTTGTCTGGTATTTTTTGTAGCACCACTGAGCTAGAGATCCATTCCAGCATGTAGATGTCGTAGTCGTTTGATTGTGGAGCTTGTTGTGGATTGCTGTGGCAGAATTGAAGCTCGTGCCACATGGTCTCCAGGTTCTATAGGAACAGCTGGATCAATGTTGCCACCTCGATGTAATATTTCCTTGCTAATCGCTTGAGGGGTGTCAACAGGGTTGATGTACACTGCACCAGATGGTCTTTGTTGGCGTCGGAGCTGTTGTAGAAGATTGTTGCTTGCGCGCGAGCGTCACTACAAGAAATAAAGGCTTTAACGACCAAAGTCACGACCAAATAAGTTGTTTGTCATAAATATTGTCGTAAAAGTGACCACTTATTTTAATGGTTGCTATTAGTAGAGTTAATAATGACCATATATTTTAGCTATCATAATTATAATGTCTATTCTATCGCTACAATACCCCTATGCTATGTTATTACTCCAATTTTTTCTAAAGCCACTCTATTTTTCCAAATTTACATGTTTTTATGTAGCAAAATGAAATACAAAAAATTGGGCTTTCTCCTCCCACCTTAGCCCCCCTCCAATGCGCGTACATCCCACGTGACCAGGAACTGAGCCTGATCTCTGCGGTGGAATAAAACTCCACTCCCGAGTCCCGATCGACTCCCACATTCTCCCACTTCACCCTGTCAGTCACCGCGCCTGCCAACACCCCCACGAATAGAGAGATCGATCATGTGGCTCCACTGGACTATCTAGGGCGATCCATCCAGCTCTCGAAGGCGTCAAAACTTTAGCGCTAGCTAGGTCAACCGACGCGTTCTCCGACATCCTCCGCCGTCTTCCAACAATGATGATCAAATCGAGCTAGCTCTTATGTCGGCAGATGTAGGGTGATCTAGGTAATCGAGGCCAACAACTAGCCACAATTCTAGACAGACACCAATTGCCTGAGTAAACAAACGCCGTTCTACAACAAGATTTGAGTAGCAACCTAGGACAGTATCTGGTAACTGATCTGCAGGAGGAAGATATAGGTATGAGGCCCCCATTGTACTCTACTCCCACTCTAATCTCTCCTGAACTCATCTCTCCCAGCTTTATTTTGTTTCTCTCTACTTCGTGCAATAAGATCATGTGGCCCCGAGCGACCTGAGTGAGGAGAAAGGGTTGTACATTGAAAGGCCAGAGGAGCTACAATCTCTACGGACCCAAGGCAGTCAGAATCATGTTTGCTTCAAATGTTGCGGGAAGGTATGCCATTTTTTGCTTCCCTATTTGTTGTTTTAGATTTATTGACACATAAACATGTTGAGGATGAGGGAGTTTACTATTTCCAGACTCTGCTTTCCTCAATCTTAGACACTTTACAAGTTCTCTTCATCAGTTACCTCATTAAATTTTAGTGCCATAGAACATGAATGAAGCTCTATATATTTCTAACCAATACTATGAAATCCTAAGTTATATATAGGTTGTGAAGGTGATTATCCGTAGATAGGGACCCTCTTAGAAACATAGAATAATGGATACTCTACATTATGTTTCATTCATGCACTTTAAGTAATCTATTGAGAGTTCCTATATGTGTCCATTCTAATATAGGCGATTCAGGGTTAACTAGTGTCCATTAGCGTTATGGATTTTGGGAGAAATTGGAGGTTCCATTTTGGTTTCGTGTGTCACTTTAAAAACTGATTCGTGTATAAATTAGAAATAGCATGTGGAAGACATTTTTAAGAGAACCTAGGTGCTATAAAAGGATTCAATAATCAATGATAACAATCAGTACAAGAAAGAAATCTAAGAGATGTAAATAATACAAGATGCAAGGTAGTAAAAAGACAAGTATTGAAACTTACATTGGGTATTCCAGCCTGAAGAGATAGCTCAGTGGCAGTGAAGTTGTTAAAAGATTATACTTAGATGGTTACATCACCAATGTACATCCCTGAGCAAGTGCAGGTGCAACCTGGTTGAATATATAACAAGTAGGCATTTGCCATAATTCTAATCAAGGATGCGAAATAGATATTGTTCATACTACATATCACATTATGGAAACATATAGCTTAGCCTTTCAAGTGATCATGGCAAGTGGGAAGTTTCAATGGGTAATAGCACAAACAACTCCAACATGCTGCAAATAGAACAATATGGAGAAATGCATGATTATTGTTGACAGTTCACACAATTATAAAAATTAGTAAAACAAAAACGATAACCAATAAGATATGGATATGAAGAACAAGCACCATTCTACATGGGGAAAGCAGACAACCACCAGAACTATATCTTTGAACATGAGCATATCTAATGAAGACAATATAGATAAATCGGCACAATGAAAAGCTACTTAACCCATCTTATTGCAATATAGAGTGATTTTTCATGCTCATGGTGTTTTATTTTATATCTATGTGTCATTCCACATTATTTATCTACTAATTTTCCTTGATGTAGGACTCATATGTAAAAAGAGAGCTATCACATTTCCTCAACACATTTAGAAGAAAAAGACATTGTCTAGCTTGTATCCTTAAACAACTATTGTTAATGGTAAAAAATGTTGTTAGTTGCTGCTAGTTGGCCTTCATATGGTCTTGCTTATCAGCAACCGCAAGGGAAGTTGCAACCCTCTCCTTCCTAGGTGTTTCATTACATCAAGGCATGTTGCCCACTTCTCTCATGATGGCATGGGTGGAATGTTGAGTGGTTCCTCTATCTCCCCTCTTCCAGTCTGATCATTGAAAAAAACTGGAACCTCCTTGCTATTGTCCTTCCAAGCATTTTTCCGTAATGCATGTGTGAGTGGATCTAATTTTAGGGGTGTGATATTTCTCCAATTACAACACTTCAAATGCATGTAGTAGTGATATCACTATTGTGTTTCTTTTGACATCCACAATCTCTGAAGAAAATGTGCAACACAACTATCATCTACAATGACAATGTTAGCATCTCTATTGCTAAAAAAGACTGAGTTAGACCGCCACTAAGGTTTTGGATCTATTTATTTATAATGGAAGGGTTAAAATGTTGTTATAGCCCCATACAACCCTCTTTTTGTGGCTCCCATTTCATGTGATCAAAGGAAGAAAGTAAATGAAGGGCCAGGAGGGTGGTGGGTAAAGAGTGATTACAAAATTATAATACAAGCTAAATCACAATTGAAGATGGCTGCATAACAAAGAGGGCATTTTTGCAAAGTGGAACTGTTCAAGGGGGTAACTACGCCCCTACTCTTGAGTTCCAACCATATTGTTGTTAACCACATGGTTCATTTTTATTCATCTAGCCATGTGTTACCAATGGTTTTAGTGGAGTAAATTCCACATTGACACTGAACTTGTATCCCTTACTGGTGTCAATGATACAAATAGATCCACCCTATAAGATGTTACACTAATTATTTTCCGAGGTTATATTGTCATAAAAATCTCAAACTAGTTCTCTCCAACTCTCTTCTCCCCTTTCCCTTTCACCTTTGCCACTACAATGGCCACATAGTCTAGTACTACTTCATCATACATAGACTACATGTACCTATATTCACCCCTTCATTTGCCTTCCATGTTCTTTTTATCCTTTGCTTCTTCTACTAGCAATAACCAATAGAGAGAAAATGAGATATATCATGGAAGGAGGAAGTGAGGGGCCGAGAGGTACTTAGAATCTCATGTTGTGACTTCAATAGATGAACATTGTGACCAAGGAATGGTTTTGGAAGAAAGAATAAAACAAGAGAGAACTTATCCTGTGTTCTTATAGCATGAAAACCTTCTGGGGTTGTTGAGGGCCACTTACTAGATGTGGGATATTCCTACACAAGTTTTGAGATAAATAATAACCAAAAACATACTATATATAAGATCAAAAAAGAAGATAAAAGGTTATGAAGGGTAGTTGTGCACCATGTCTTTGTCCACCAGGTGCCATTATCTTCCTCCCTTCTCCTCCTTTTCTTAAGCACCTCATTCTCCCCTTTCTCTTCCTCTTGCATGTATTCTCCCCCACCCCTTCTCTTCCTCTTCCATGTCTTGTTTTTTCTATTTTATTTTTATTTATGCTAGTGCTTCACCATGATACTTCTCATTCTACTTTGAGCTTCCTCCATCACACAAGTTCCTTCTTGCTTCCTGATCATTCTCTCCCTATCCATTTTCTCCTAGTCCACATCCCCCTCTTCCCAATTTATCTCAACCTACATAGATTCTCTTTCATCTCATCCTCTTCTTGATTTACGTTCTCCCTTCCCTCTTTGCCCCCCTCCCCTGATATGATACCCCTTTTTCTCTTCTAGACTTTTTTCCTCTTCAATCTCGTCTTTCTCCTCCCCTTTGTATACAACAATACCTTTTCTCCTCTCTTTTCCCTTCCTCCTCACCTTCACCTATTATGTTGTCCCCTTTTCCAGTTATGATTATCCTCCTTTTCTACTTGTTACAGTGAAATATGTCCTCCCCTTTCTCTCACCCTCTTCCATTGAATTTATTCTTACCTAGTACAACACATTTATTCTCTTATCTCTTAGTTGTGCATCAATCAAATATAAGCCTGCCATACAAGTGAATATAATGGAAGAGTAATATAACATATACCTGAGATACTAGTACATATAGGGGAAGAGTAACATAGGCACATACAAACTTAACTCCTACATTGAACAAGAGTGCCAAAGGGAAAGTAAATTGAAATCTTGACTAACTATAATGAATATGCTAGTTTCTTAGAATAAAATATGGGGGAAATTTCTAAGATTCATCCTCAATATCTTACCCAAGGAAAACTCTTTCTACTACAAGATTGTGATTGGAATGGAAACTAGATTCATTGCACACACATAGTACATGATAGAGAGAATGTATCTAAGAATATTAGCGTACTTAGATTTCTCTAACAACTGAATAATATGAGATAGTCATACCCAATTCCATAGGAGATAGATGATTTGAAAAGCATGTTGCATTGAGCCGATCAAACCAAGGAGAGCTTAGGACAAATATTTATTATATTTAAGTTTTAAAATTAAGTGCTTGATACTGAAATTATATAGCTGAGAATTATTTAGATGAAGAACTACATATCATATGGATTTTGATATCAATTTGAATAATGTGAGACAATATAAATGTAAGTATCTTCTACTAGAAAATAGTAGGGCAGTTCTTCAACTTGGGTTACACAATACCTAAAATAACATAGGAAAAATGACAAACAAAACTAAAGTTGGTCATACAAACCAGAAGTGTAAGTCAGTTAATTGCACCAGGGGCATTCGTTTAACACCCACATGTCTTTCCTTGATTTCAATGCTCATACTAGTAATGAGGCATTGTAGTTTTATTCGAACAGAGAAGGGAATTTGTATGGACAATGCATTGATGTATTATCAAATTAGCCTTGAAAGAAATATCTATTTATAATTTTTGTTTCAGATGTTTGCACTACATACGACATAGGGCATGAGCGAAACCCACAACAATGTCCACCATCCTAAAAATCAGTATAATTATATTGAGATTAATTGAAATCCTCAAAACTTAAAGGACAAAGGTCAGTTATGACAATATCCATTGGCTTGCTGATCCATCACGTTTGACATATGTCTGCATCTGCAATGCTTTTGTGTTGCTGTATTTATATGAAAATGACAAGATGCATTTAAGAAAGAGTTATGGAGCATGACTGTTAGATTTATAGGACATTATTGATAATTTCCTAATGACTTTATTACAAAATTTTAGCAGCTAGGCTAACTATTTGGTTTACCATATGAAAGCAATTCAATCTTACGACTTAAGCATTGTGTTGTAGTAGAAACATAAGGGTCTGAAACCTATTCTCCAAAAGGAGTAAAGGTTGCATAGAAACACCACAAGGAGTAAATCTCCACATTCATTAGTTCTTGTCATAGCAAATAAAATCATATTTTAAGACATATTTCCATGGGATGTCTTTTGTTTTTTGTTGTACCCAATTATTCAGTGGAAAATAAATTAAACCATTGCATGGTGTTGTGAATATACATAAAAATTTATTACACATAGAATTTTCCTAATAACATTAATAAGTGGACTATTACATATCAATTTTGTTTTACACATTTTAATAAACTTGAATAATACATGTATATAGTCTGGAATTAATTTTTATTTGATATTACATGACATGTATAACCTACTCAATAGGATCAATAATATGATCATTAAATATCCATTTTAATGCATTTAGGATAAATTTGAATTCATTTTATTATTTTAAATATGAAATTAGTTTTATCGGTATGATTTGAACCTAAAATTAGTTGCTGGAACCTTTCATTGAACAAGTGCCAAATAACTAGATTACTATTTAAAAGACGAAGGTTGTATGTTAATTACTGAGTGATGACCCATAACATGTTGTTGTGTTCTTTATAAGTCCGTTTAAATGCTTTTGAATGATCATCTCTATAATAGCCTTCTGACCATCGTCTTTAAGGAAAAAAAAACTTGTTTATTAGGGGTATAAATATCTTGGATTGCATTCTTCTTATTTCTTTCCATATATTCAGCTCATGCAACAACTTCTGAAGATGTCAAAATTTTTGAGGTTACACACACTCACATCTCTCTGGTGTATTAGATTCCTCAACCCTATGCCTAAGTGATTTACATATCGTCTTCTGTGCAACACATAAGCTATTGGAACCTTTCATTGAAGAACATAAGCTGCTGGAACCTTTCATTAAACTAGTTCAAAATAACTAGGGCCTACGTTAGATGTCCGGGTGCAGACAGTTACACCAGTTTACAGGCCAAACATGGGCCTTTACATCCCACCCTTCTTGGTTCATTTATTTTTTCTTCTTATCCTAGTTTAAACTTAGATTGTTGTACTTTATTCTACTTCTAGTAAATCGTCACATAAAGTTAGATGCTTCTAGCCTCCAATCTAAGTATCCATAGGCCAACATCTAAGAATGAAACATGCATTATCGTTAATAAGTTTTGTTTTTTACTTTGTTTGTGCTTTGAAATTGATTGTACTACTGACTTTGTGGACCCCATCCTGACTTGCTCTTGGGTTCGTAAGGTGTTGCATAACTCAAGTGCTAGAACATTGAATATATAAATGCCCAAAGGAGTGGATCCGCCTGTTATACTTGTGCATCTTTTTTATAAAGGTAACCAAAAAGATTAAAAAAATCTGACACCACCAATAAATTTTTATATGTATATGAAATGTAAACAATAACATGAATTCTTCTTTGTAGAAAATGGCACCGGATAAGGAATGGATCAGACTTGTTGACGATAGGCTTGATTATCCATCATATGAAATTGGTGTTGAAGAGTTTCTTACCTATGCATGTCAAAAAATTAGTGCAAATAAAATCAGATGTCCGTGTGTTCGTTGTGTTAATACTTCTTCTATACCACGTGATGTGGTGAAAACACACTTGATGGTTTATGGTATTTTGAGTAGTTATACTCTTTGATATCATCATGGTGAGATGGGAAATGAATGTGATTCTGATTCAGAAACTTTAGTCAATAACGATGAAGGGGATAATGATGTAGATGATGATGAGCTGCTAGATCTTCTTGAAGAAATGCACCCTAGTTCACATAATTTTGATAGGAATGATGATCATGAAGAGGAACCTAATACCGAGGCTAAAAGGTTTTTTAGGTTGCTGGATGACCTCAATCAACCTCTCTATAAGGGATCAAAGGGGTCAAAATTATCTACCTTGGTAAAATTGCTTCATCTCAAGAGCATTGGAAAATGGAGTAATCATTCTTTCGCATTGCTACTTGAATTATTGAAAGATGAACTATTCCTAGGTGATTCAACCTTACCTACCTCTTATTATGAAGCAAAGAAGACAATTAAAGATCTTGGTTTCTCATATGACAAGATAGTTGCATCTGTGAATGATTGTATGTTGTTTAGGAAGGAAGACTGTGGCCTTGATAAATGCAAAATTTGCAATACTTCAAGATGGAAGTATGACAAGAACAATGGGGAAGAGAAATTAAAAGCAAAAGGCAAGAAAGTACCAGTAAAGATCTTGTGTTACTTCCCACTAAAGCCCCACCTTCAAAAGTTGTTTATGTCCTTAAAAACATCTTCACTAATGAGGTGGCATCATGATAAAGAAGATGATGGGAATTTACATCATCCGGCCAATTCCTTGGCATGGAAAAAGTTGAATGAGCTTCATGGTACTTTTTCTACAGAGCCCAGGAATGTCAGACTAGGCCTTGCTAATGATGGTTTTCAACCATTCAACAATTCTAGGTCATCATATAGCACTTGGCCCATTATTCTTATTCCGTAAAACTTGCCTCCTTGGATGTGCATGAAGCAAACAAATCTCATTTTGTCCATGCTGATTCCAAGTCCTGATGGTCCAGGTAATTGTATTGATGTTTATTTGCAACCATTAATAGATGAATTATTGGATCTTTGGAATAATGATATACAAACATTTGATGTAACTACACATCAAAATTTTAATCTTCGTGCTGCTTTGTTGTGGACCATCAATGATTTTCCTACATATGGGATTTTATCTGGATGGAGTACCAAGGGAAAACTTGTTTTCCCGTGTTGCCATAAGGGTACTCATTCGATTAGGCTGACTAATGGTAGAAAGGAATGCTTTATGGGTCATAGGCGTTATTTGCCTTTGGATCATCGGTGGAGAAAGAATAAATCTGCATTTGATGGCACGATCGAGAAGAGCACACCCTCTACACCAATAAGTGGTGATGATGTCCTCATTCAAGTGCAATGTTTGGAAGGGAATGTTCTTAGAAAATGTTCAAAAAAGGTATCTCACAAGAGAAGAGGGGATAATTGGAACAAGAAAAGCATTTTCTTTAAGCTTCCATACTGGAAAGATCTATTGATACGACATACTTTAGATGTGATGCACATTGAGAAAAACATATGTGTTAGTATTCTTGGAAATCTTATGAATGTGAAGAATAAGACAAAGGACAATTATAACTCTCGTCTAGATTTTCAAACAATGAATATTAGGCAAGAGTTGCACCCAATGATAATTGGAGGGAAAACAGTGCTGCCTGATGCATCATTCACATTATCTGTAGATGGAAAATGTAGGATTTTAAGATTTTTGAAGGATCTAAAGGTACTAGATGGTTTTTCTTCAAACATTTCCCAGTGTGTGAATCTTAAAGAAAACAAACTTTCAGGATTGAAGAGTCATGATCATCATATTTTGTTACACCACATACTCCCTCTTACATTGCGTGGCCTTGTTCCTAAGGATGTTTATGAACCACTTCTTGAGTTGTCGTGTTTCTTCAAGGTTTTGGGAAACAAATGTTTAGATATGAGGGATCTGAAGCAAATTGAAGCTCAAATTGCAATTACACTTTGTAAGTTGGAGAAAATTTTCCCACCATCATTTTTTGATGTGATGTTACATTTGCCTATTCATTTATCACATGAGGCTATGTTGTGTGGGCCCATTCATGATCATTGGATGTATCTGATGGAGAGATATGTGTACACATTGAAGTCCTATATTCACAACAGATGTTCTCCAGAGGGTTCCATAGCATAAGGCTTTATAGAAGAAGAATGCATGAACCTTGGTTCCAGATAGTTGCATATTGTAGAGACAAGGTTCAATCATCTTGATAGAAACTATGATGATTATGTCAATGAATCTACAACATTATCTGTATTTTCATACAAGGGAAGAGGATTAGGATGTGGAACAACAAGGGACCTTGACACAGTTGAGTGGGAGAAAGATCACATATACATCTTGAACAATTGTTAGGAAGTTAAGTTGTTCATTGAGTATGTGATTCTTGAATTGTGTAGTTGAGCCATTTGCTGATAGATTTTATATTTTGTTTACTAACTTCATCAAATGCATTTTGAATTTATTCTAGAGAATATTATCAAGCTCAAGGAGTTGATCTAGATAAAATATCTATTAAGGATTTAAATGAGGATTTCATAGAATGGTTTAAGATGAAAGTAAGTTGGCTTGATTTGTTCAATATGGTTTTGTATACACACTAATTTGATTTAGTTTTTCTGCTAACTATCTTTTTTTTAGATTGGAGATCAACATGAGAATGATAAAAGTAAGAAGACAGATGAGTTGCTTTCATTATCACGTGGTCCACGAAAATGTGTGAAATGTTTCTATGGCTATATAGTGAATGGTTATCGGTTCCATACTAAGTCTCATGATGAAAGATCAAGGTAACAATGCAGTGGGGTAATCGTGGTTAGTGATGATGGTAGTGGAATTAGCAGAGATTACTACACACAACTAACTGATATTATAGAATTACAATATTTGGGCAGTAAGAGAGTGGTATTATTTCTATGTGATTCATTTGATGTTGCTAAAGGTGTACATACTGATGCGTATGGATTCACGAGTGTTGATTGCAAGTGTATTTGGAAAACTGTTGAGCCATTTATATTAGCAACTCAAGCATCTCAAGTTTTTTATATGAATGATCAGATTAATAAGGGGTGGCATATTGTGACAAAGATCGATCCAGGGGACAAGTTGGAGCTAGTTGATGATACAAATGATGCACATGATGATCCAATGCTTATTTCATAATGTTAACTAGATTATTATTCCTCTTTAAGTACTTATAAACATGTAACAATTATAATAGTCAAACTTATTTGTTTCATATCTCATTACAATGTTGTGAGTGAATATGTTTATTTGTATCAGAATTTGTATTGCCAACCAATGTTTGTGGTGATGGATGTAATGGCGACAAACCTGAAATTAAATGATGTTCTTCTTGTCATTCTTGTGATGGTGTCAACTTAATTATTCCTTTTTACTTTCTATGCAATTATAATTTTATTTATATTGATTTATGCAAGCAATTATATTAACAACTTGCTTGATGATTTTGCAGGAAGTTGGCTGCAAGCACATCAATAAATAGGAAAGATCCAATTCCTATGTCCAAGGCTAAGAAGTTCATCTCACCACAACAATTAAGTGTAATTGGGAAAGGATGTAATCATGGATTACAAATTAAGAGCCACTTGTTGAATCATATAGGAGGTAGAAAAACCTATGGTTACATGGAGTCATGTGATAATCATTTATCCTTTTTGAACAACTTGACTTCCAAACAAAGCAATATTCATGATCAATCTAGGATGGCTCCCATGTCAAAAAGAATTACTCCTCCACCAACTGAAAATGTTTCTCCACCACAAGCCTGTAATTCTCCTCCAACTAAAAATGTTCCTTCCCCACAAATTGAAGTTGATCCTACACCTCTTGAAGAAGTTCCTATTGAACCAGAATAGAACGTGGAGACCGAACTGATGTCCACTAATGTCATCAATGATATTTCAATGTGTATGTTCACTTTCCTTTATTCATAACTACACACATTATATATCTTATACAATACTATGTAATGATTCTTTATTTTTTATTACTGAATATAGCCAGTGCCACTGAAAAGGCAGTCAGACGTCGAGGATGTAACAAATGTAAAAAAGTGGCTAGATTAAGAGGAGGAGCCAAGATAGATGTCACATTCTATCAAGGTCGCCCTGTTGGAAAAAATCATAAGGTGCGGAGTAGACATTTGGGCAGGATTATTCGTGATCGGAATATTTGTCCAATCAAAGTGCATTCTTGGAATGAAGTTATAGATAGACAAAAAGATCACATGTGGGCTGTAGTTATGGTAATATCTTCTCCACTTTATTGTTATCATCATTTGACAAACATCCATGATGCATTGTTGTTCTTATGTAATTAAACATGTATTAGGATAAATTCTTAAACGACCACATGGAGGAACACAAATATCACACTTTAAAACACTTGAAAGAATAATGGATAAAGTGGACGGCATCAATGCATCAAACTATCAAGGGGTTGGACATGCAACAACAACTATCAAAGAAACCTATGGCAATTGAAGTTGATAATGATTGGGAATGGCTTGTGAAAGAAATTTTTCACAGTGAAAAGTTTATGGTGACCTTTTTATTATAAAACTTTACATCAATTCAAATTATTTGTTCTTATATTTTTTTTTCTATCTATATGCACATTATATTAAATGTAGGCATCAAGTAAGCGAAACTCCATAAACAGAGATGGGCTGCACAATAAGTTACTTCATCGCAATGGTAGCATGCCTCTTAGAGAAATATCATGGCAGAAGGTCGTTTAATTTTCTCTTTATGCTATACTTTGTCTCTAGGTATGCATATAACTTTTTTGTTGTACTATAGGGAGGAAAAGATGGGAACCCACCTGACTTGGGAACAATGTACTTTGAAAGCCACAAGAAGGGTGATACCTTAGCTACTATGGAGTCATCCCAAGTTCATGTAAGTAAGAAAAACAAAATATGTTTTCGGTCCATTAGTTACTAACATAAATTGTTGATTCAAGAAAAAATCATAACCATCCAACAAGATGAGCCATCCCTTCGCCCCGTTGAGGTCGCCGAAAAAGTGTATGGAGAATCAAAGACAAAGAAATACATATCATGTTATGGTGGAGGTGTAAAGCCAAGAGATGTTAGAGGACCATACAAAACAAAGAATGCCTTACTTGATGAACTCAAAGCAAAAGACCAAGCATTGAAAGACAAGGAGGAAGCTTTGAAAGTACAAGAGAAAGCTCTTAAAATAGTTGAAGATGGAAAGCGTGCCACACAAAAATGTTTGGAAAATATGGAAAATGTACTAGATAGGATAATCAACAACAAAAAATTTCAGGAACTTTTAGATTTTAGTGAGGATGATGATGGTTGTGCCTTTTCTCTGGCTATTTCAGATGATGATACCTCAAATTAGTTATGAGGTCAGTTCACCAATTGATGATGTTTCTTGTTACCATTGTATTCTTTATAGTTTATATATTTGCATATCATAGTTTTCTATTACACATATCTATTGGTGAAATGAAACTAACTGCTTTATTGTTTTATCTTGTAGGAATTGGAGTCTCCAATTCTATTAACCATTTGGATCCCATCATGTGGTTAAGTTGGAACATTAGGCTATGAAGGAAGCACTTGTTAATATTTTTATTTCGTTGCTATTTATATCTATTGTTCTAGACATTCTCCACCTTTTCTTATGAACAAAATGTACTAGTATTGCTCTGAGTACAACTAATATTAGGATAAAAAATATATTCGTGTTGCTCAACTGTGATGTAGCTAATTTACTAGACTGGTTTGTTGAAGTTTTATTGAGAAAATCAATTATATCTTTTATAAGTATAACACTGGTTTATTTTCTGTATACGTGGGTTTGTAGGCCCCGCATTTGGTCCTATGGGAGGTGGCCAATGATAGTGATGTTTAGATTGTGGTTAAGCTAATGGCATAGTATGAATGTGGTTGTATCACTTTGAGTACAAATTGGTTGTATGTAACCCATGAGGGGTTGCTATCATTTAGCATTTGTCATTCTTTTCAATCATATGTAAGAACATGTTAACATTTAGTTTAGACATAATTGTACTCTTCAACCTCTAGAAATCCCACTGCCAATGAGGCTGAGTCAGAATGGTGGTGAACCAACTCTAAGTTGATCGCAACAGGTATATTGATGTTCAAATGTATTTTAGTGTTGTATGATTTTGTTGCACCTAATTTTTTCCCCTTAATAAGTAGCAATATATATTCCAAAAAAATCATCAAAATGAAGATAATAATATTAATTAGATTTCAATGGTTCTTGTTTGTAGGGACTTTGGATCTTTTCAAGTATTTTAGTAGTTTACATGCACAGATGGGTCTGAAACTAGGCTTCCATGACATTCCTATTTTATATCACTCATCCCAAGATTGGATATTCTAGAGGCAACCGATGTAGTACCACCTCAGAGTACTTCAAGTAAGTATCAACTGATCACTTCCTTGAGTAAATATCAAGCAAAAATGATTACTTTTCTAATTGCTCTTCAATAAGTCTGGTAGGTATGTCCAGTTGTTGGATTTGTTTAACATTCTGACATTCTGCAACATCTTCAAAATGCTAAAAACAAAGATTATTTTTCCCTGGAAAACAAAGATTATTATTCCATTCTCCCCCAGTTAGAATGGTGAGGTGAAAACAATATCAACTCACCTGAGAGTTATGAATATTTCTTTTTATTCAGTAGAACTTGGAGATGGACAACTACCAGATTTGGTCGTTGTTTAAGGTTGGCTTACATAGAACCAAACTACTGCTACTTAACAGTAAATCATGATGTTAACTTGTAAGTCATGATGTTGAGAAAAATGTGCCAGAATATTGTCTAGTTATAATGTGCTTATAGAAATCTGTGGTGATGGACAGCTCCCAAAAGTTGTGAGCTTCTAAGAGGATATCAGGCTTGACCATGGTGCGGAGCAGCTAGCGCACTTTAGGGCAGTAGTGCTTTGTGGAAAAGGCAAGAATGAAGGCAGACCATTAGGGTGTTGATCACATAAATATAAGGTGATGAACTCCTATCTTCCGCAATGCACTGTCTTCCCTTTTCCTATTTATTTCACAAATTTTAGAAATGAATTTTCAATCCTTGGTAATAGAAGAATTTTGATCTGAACATGATATAAGTAATAGATTCCACATTGATCTTGTATATGACCAACATGAGGTGATGGTCTATTGTAATGTTGTTGTATATTACACATTAATCTTGTACATTCAATTCGTTACAGGACAAGATGTGCATGTATTAGCCACATCATAGAACTGAAACCCCCATAGGAAACCATCCTCGACTATGATCATGAACATGCCACATGGCATACAACTAAAAAGAAAACTTTATCTTTGAAATGTTAATGTTAAAGAGCACATTTTGAGGAAGGTGTAGTAACGTTGATATTTTGGAGGATGACTTTCACCATAAAACTAGGAGAAGTGATGGGTACATATGTGAACTAAAATCATGAGATATATACCACTTTTATGTTATCTCTTTGGTCATGTAGCCATAGTCACCCCCTCTATGATTTGGAAGATGATCCTTGTGTTGGTTCATTCATTATCAATCACAATGATGACAAATATCAAGTTGTGTTTTAAGCGTAATGATGACAAATATGGCACTGGAACATAACCACAATCTTGCTTACTTTTAGGTTCAGAAGTACATATGACAGACCAATGCTAAATGCAATCATCTTCTCACAAATTTGCATACTAGGTTAAGCTATTTTTGGGTATCTTCAACCCTAGCTTCTACATGTAGCAGTGCTTTTTTGGGACTAGATAAGCGTAGGGTCATTCTTGTTCTTGGAGTAGTTGACTCAATTATTTCTGCTTTTACTTTTCCTCATTATTTGTGAGCTCCATTTTAAGATTGAATGCTCCACATTCCCTAAAGCCTCGTGAGAAGGGCTGCCTACCCTTCCAACAAGTGACAATAATATTTCACAAATCATCATTCAGGGTCCGGGCTTCTTGAGCTTTTAAATGTGGTTTTCTTTTAGTACTCATTAAATTGCAGATCAGAGTGGGGTGGTGATAAGGACTGATGTGGGCGAGATGATTAACAACAAAGCGAGTGAAGTCTTCAATCCGATCCATGTTGTGAACCAGCCTATCCAGCCGTTCGGATACCAACCTCTTACTTTTTTGAAAAGTATATTGCTTTCATAGAAGCCCATATCCGAGAGACTATGAAGCACGAGGGCCTCTTGGAACAACTCACAATCATTTAGATTGAAGTGGGAATTCCCTCTCTTATCACTAAGGTGCAACATAGAGTTGAACACTAATTACAATACAATACTCCTTAATATCATATCATAATTCCACTAGTTGACTCCTAATGAGTTTCATAAGAGTAGGGTTTGGGCTATCATAAATGGTGGTCAGAATTATTGAGTCATTTACTTTGCAATATATAAACTACCTATGGATTATCTTGATTTCAATATTGCACTCATAGTCATTCTGGAACACCCAAATACCTACTGGAAAACCCCTAGCTTCATTTCTGGGAGCAATGGAACCATGTTTTTGGATAGTAGCCTGAGATTTAATTGTAGAAATCTTGGTTCAATGATGACAAGTATTTACTATTTATATTTAGTAGTGTTTTCTCTGATACTAGTTACCGTACCATCATCCCCAATTCCTCAACATTCCATCAAATGACTTCTGACATAAATGTAAAGTAAAGAGGGGATGATGAGATACCTGGATTATATAGTGCATTGGTTGTCTATGAGGTACCATTGATGTCTCTTTGCTTCTCATTATCTTTCTTTTCTCCACATTTAATACAATTCCAGCATAGGTTATTGCTTCATGCTTTTGTTGTGTCATCCCTCTGATATACTATTTATCATCGGGTAGCTTCTGTCTATATTCTCTGTTGTGTCCATAATGACAACAATTTCCTACAACGAACCTTGACCAGCTTCAAGGACTCGAGTCAGACATTTCCCTAACTTGATGTATTGATGCCTACAACATAATCATCCCTTACCCTATCAAGGTCTCCAGTCAAACATTCCTACACCACTTCGTCTAAGGATGACTTTACAATAGGTCTCTAGTCGTATTGGATGTTTATTTTGAATGAATGAATCCTTGTAGATCAACTATAAATGTTAAGTGCTTCTTTTATTATTGTTGCACTAGAGTGCTTTATTGCATTACAGAGAGCATTTGTAAAAATGTCTAGCATTTTTAGGTTCTCTACTTGGACAACCTCCCAGTCTTCACTCCTTCACTCATTGCTTGTTTTCATAATGTCATGTTATCATTTAACATGCAACAATAGACATTTTTGAAGTCTAAAATGTTGTAGTAGGACTTTAGAGTCCTTAGTAATTTTTATATGTGTGTTATAGGTAACCCTTACTATATTGACATATTTTTCTTATCATTACAATATTGAGATATTGGTTTGTTCATTCCTAACAAATAATTCCAATGAATTAAACAAGTCCCTACTTATGTAAAGATGTTGATGCATAATCTTCTAATGGTTGATATTGACTTGGAAATATTGCAAGGAAGACCATGAAGAACAAACCCTATAGTTCTTATATTATTATACTACCACTCTTCATTTTTGTGGTTCTGGTGTTTTCAAGCTATTCATTTGTTGTTAGACTCTTAATTCTTTTCATTTTGGAGCATTGGTTCTGTTGGATTCTTTTTTTTTGAGGAAGTTGTCCTAGTGTTTATATTAGGAACATGGATTCCTTACTATTTGTTTTTATTTTGTTGTTATTTAGTTTGGCTTTAGAATATGCAGCTTGCAAAAGTAAGGTAAGGCACATGATGTCTTCAATATGCCTTTTTTTTCAGCCCCCTATTAGTCACAAGCAGTACACTAGTTGTACTCGTGGGAAATCTTGAGTATCATGTTCAATGCAGTAGACTTCTTCCAACAATATCAAGGTGTTTTTCTATTTTTTGAATGTCTGCATAGTCACATGATCCATGGCGACATGTGTACCCTTTAGATATTTCATGTTTCAACTATCAAGTAAAGTAATATTTCGCCTTGTTATTCCCTTCATGTCTCAATCTAATATTTATGTTGAGAGGTTTTCATAAATGGAGCAACAAAATATATAGGAAAGATTGGTATTGTTGTAGTAAAAAAAGCTAGAGGGATGTAGATAGTGGGCGGAATCAGTAGTGATTACTTTGGTCAAGATGATGGAATAATTTGTTCCCTTCATTCTCAGTTTTTTGTTTCCTTCATGATGAAGTTTTTTCTTTACTGTTTGACTTTAGGCGCTAATAAATTTCTCACTACTATAATTTTAGACCTTAGTTAACTACAGGGCTTTTGTAAAGTTATTTTTATGATCTTGGCATTTAGATTGTTGATGGGTAACAAGTTTACAACAAGTATAATCACATATTACTGAAAATGGGCTTCATTGATATTATATGCATGATATTTCATTCTAATATGTTATTTCATCATGTAGAGTTCAAAAAGATCAACTTCTGAGACTGCATTTGAGAAAGTTCCAATCTATTTGGGTCCTTCTCTATCCTCTCTTCTCGAGACATACAAAAAGGTAAGAGGTTGGATTCCATCCCTATCTATTAGTGTCTTCCTACAAAATTTCATTTGCATTATTCATTTTTTTATCGAAACGGAGAAACAATTAGAAATCAATTTCTAACAATAGAAGAAATTGAACTATGCTTTTTACTGTAATTTTTTTTTGAAAAACACCTCATCCCCTATCCTATTCCACATTTTTTCTCTATTTTGTTTATTTTTAGGCCATTCAGATAGGGGGTCATAATGTTGGTAGGTTTTGTACATCAAGAGGCCCCAAAAATATGGAAGACTAGAAAATCCCACAACATCATCACTATGTGTACTAGTACATCCCAGATTTTTAATGGTGCTCTGTAACTGCTAATCCAAGGCTCATAAATTACAACCACCTTTGCATTCATGCAGAGCAAAACACTCCTTAAAGTTTGAGAGTGACATAAATTTCTATGCCCCTTATATTCTAGCATATAGTATCTATATTGTAACATGTCGTGAGTTGGTTGAAACGGACTTGGCAGTCCATGATCCCCCCTCCTCGTTAACTTCACTATCTATAGATTTAATGGAGCTCCTACCTTTGAGGTTGTACAGAGCCGAAGTCATCCTTACCCCACTCCCTTTCCACTTCCCCCATGTTTGTCTTGATGCTCACTTTTTACTTGGGAACTGTTGGATGCTTGACATTCATTAGTCCCACACTCCTCCATATTAATTTATGTAAGAATGTCTTCATTCCTGTCCTTTTTAATTTCATTTCGTTCATATCTACCTACTAACTACTAAGTGACAATAAAAAGTCTCCCTAGAACTAACCTTCTCAATCTCTGATTGCTTTGAGCTATGTCCATCGTCATTCATCTTAAGAGAAGATGTTCTTCATAATGTTCATTATTTTTAGTTTCTATGATTTTTGTAATGCCATATTTCCTCCATGGCCTCATCCATATAACTACATACTATTTTATATACAGGGAATATGATTTTCACATAGACATGCATTGGAACTGGTATCGCTTGTCCTATTCTTATATTACTACAATATCTTGACAAGAAACTAATCTATTTGTTAGAACATGTATTTCTTGTCCTAACTATTTTATCGCTAAATTATCTTGACAAGAAACTAATCTACTTATTGGAAGAGGTATTCCTCATCCTAACTCCTATATCTCTAAATTATCTTGACAAGAAACTAACTACTTATGGGTTATATTGTAAATCTACTAGTTACATCAGTAAGAAATTCTATAAATAATAATTGTAGTCATACTTAACTAACATTGGATGCTTGGTTATTTTTTTGGTTAATTACTTCATCCAAGGCTCTGTGGTGTTGTACAGCTCCCAAAAGCTGTATTGAAGAGCCTGAGTCTTTGACACGATCTCAGCCAACGCACTTTAGGGCATTAGTGCTTCGTGGAAAAGGTGAGAATGAAGGCATACCATTCTCTAGGGTATTGATCCGATAAGTATAAGGAGATGAACTCCTCTCTACCTCAATGCAGTGTCTCCCCCTTTCCTATTTATTTCACAAATTCTAGAAGTTTCAACCCTTGCCTACATTAGTATTTTGATCTGAATATGATACAAGTAATAGATTCCAAACTAATCTCGTATATGACCAACACAAGGTAATGGTTTGTTGTAATTTTCTTGTGGGTTACACGTTAATCTTATATATTTAGTTCATTACATGACACGATATGTATGAATTTAGCCACATAACAAAACTAAAACCCCTGGTAGGAAACCATCCTCGACCATAATCATGAACAGACCACATGGCATACAACTAAAATACCTACATGCCCATTAGCCAAAACCATTAAGGCTTACAATATAGACATAACATATGAACTGGTACTATAACCCCATTACATGAGGAATATCCCTATAGTCATCCCATTATCAAGACAACATGAAGATCAATTACCAAACTTCAACCTAATTGAAAACCAATTATAGAAACAAAATCAGTAAATCCTCAGCCTTGAAGCATTTCCCAACCTTCCCAGAAAAAAACTCTGCAGGTATAAAGAGACGTATCTGTAGCCGAAAACCTAACAAGGCATACTGAAGCGCATCATCTAGTCTTGCATATTATATATATTATATACTAGTAGTCTAATTGTTTGTGAATGTTACATGTGGATTTTGTTTTAATATTTCTTACTGCCATTATTATTCAAGACCTAAGATGGAGTGTGGGCTGACAACACATATTGTAGATTGAAAACTTTACATAATGATGAAACATTATCTTTGAAATGTTTGTGTTAAAGAGCGCGTTGTTATCTCCTCTCATTTGTGATCAAATGACCTGGAACATGCTCAATTTGCACGGATGCAGAGCTGCAAATTTGAAAAAAACATATGGTTCGGGAAGGAGATGTATACGGAGAGGTATGACAGGGTCCTGGAGTCATGTTCATTGAAGAAGGACCTAGGATTCTGCCCAATAGTGGTCAGATGGAGCTAGGAGAGATAGGCATCAACCTCAGTGCTAGGCAAAAGAAATAGGTCAAATTGATCGAGCTCTCTACCAAGATGCTGGAATTTTCTTATTTGATGATCCATATAGTTCTGTGGATGCTCAAAGTGGAAAACATCGATTCAAGATTTAATGGCTATGGATTTAGATCACTACTCCTATACCATGTGTAATGTAATGGGCTAATAAATGGTTATATTAGACAAAACTGTAATTCTATAAAGTTGGAGAGGGGGCACTTAGAATTAGGTTGTGTCTCAAATCATCATCCAAAGAAAAAAAATATCCCATGAAGATACTTTCTGGTAGTTAACTAGTGTTAAAGCATCCATGACCTGCCATCACAGGCTAGTTTACCAACTGTCAAATTTACAAACTGCTATATTTTCCCATAATCATCCACAGTTTATAAGTATCAACTATAAGCAGACATAATATTCAAGGAAAGTTTGCTCAATGGAAATATAGGCATGCCTGATCTTTCTTCTTTATGGAATTAATTATAAGAAGACATATACTTTTGGTTTCTTTTATGTTTTTCAGCATTCATAGAGAGTCCTGCTTCTTTTCTTGGTTCTTCTTGTCTTAAAATTTGTCGTATTCTTGGTGGTGTTTATCAAAGATATAATGTGCTGTGAATGAAGAACGTGCCTTCTCATTTCAGCTGCATTAAGAAGTCAGATCTCATTGATTGTTGTTCTAATTCTCTTCAAATCCAAATCCATAATTGAGACATGCTTGTTGAGATTATGAATCTGTGATACTCAATTGCAGGGTACTTTATTTTGTAGCTGATATGAGGATCCATGGCCATGTGGACTTTTTTTTAAAGTTAATGCTATGATTATGAATTTAATATTTGCAGAATATCTGAATACTCAGATTTGACCTGTTCATTATTCTGTTATGCAGAAACTAACTATATATAAGGAAAGAAACTTTTATATACATCTGAGGAATAGATCTCTAAAGAAAGAAGAAATCTATGAAGAGGCCCTAGGGACCCTCCACCAAAGTATGCCAAGAAAAGAATAGATATAACTCCACTTTAAAGACTAAAGAAAAAGAGGGGCCAACTCGATCTCCAAAAAAGAAAAAAAAATAGTCCAACAGAGAATACTCCAATATGGTACAACTTTATAGATAATATCAATTTCACGACATTATTTTCCCCCACGTTCCTTCTTCCTTTCTCTGTCATCTCTTACCTTGCCTCTCAATACTACTTTAAAATTATTAGTCACAAGTTGCATTTGCAGAGGGTGAGGAAGGGGAAGGGAGTAATAATGGAAAATGAAAATTAGGTGGAACTAAAATGAGAGGAATTGATAGGTGGAACTAAAACGTAACAATATTTTGATGTACTTATTTGAGGGAGAGACGAATCTATTGGGATCAATTTTGAGGAGGCGAGTTTCAAGAAAGTGAGATAACACAATGCCACTGCTATGAGGTTAGGATAGATGGGGCAATGACTACTGCTCTGAATCAGTTCTTTAAGCTATTTATTATTCTGGACTGTTTGGTGCAACCTGCACTCAAAACTTTGTACCCAAACATAGAGATCAAGATGATCAATCTTGACTGGTAAAGATCGAGCTTAATTAGGTGTGTAAGGTGGGTAGTAGACTTACATCCAATAGTCTATATTTTGGTTTATTTTATCTATTATATTGACTACTGGAATAGGATCCAGCCGACCATTCTTATTACTGCTGGAATAGGATTCTCTATATCGAAACATTAATGGCCATTCAATATCCACCGACTCTAATAGCAACTCGAATGTCCTGCACTAGCCTCAAAGCACCATGAGGGACTGTATTGATGGATGTTTGAAGAATGTCCAGTCAGTCAGAGAGACTCTCAAGGCCATCTATTAAAAGGCATTAAAAGTAGTTTAAATATTGACAGTATATTGTGATCTCAAAGGCTCTGCAAATAATTAAAAAATAAGCTCTTAAATTGTGAGTTCAGAATTTGAATATACTAAAACATATAAAGCAGTGCAAGATTTGAGCATTCCATGTACAAATCATAGTTGTCAGTTGAACGTATAAAATCCAAGGTCCAAACTAATAGTTGTGGGCTCTTGCAGTTATTGATTACCTTGAACTCGAGACAAATATTGGGTGCGGGAGTACCAAGAAAAAATAGATGCTCCTCTATTTGTGTGGCTACCCCATTTACTTAACCAAGACCAGCCGCTCACACTTGGAAACTGCATTGGATAACAAAAAACATGAAGGAGATAGGGGACAGACAGACAAGATGAATCATGCTGGAGTAGGGTGCTCTCCCCCAAAACCTCCCTTATTCTATCCAACTTGAAGGAGATGGGAGGAGGTTAGCCTCTAGATTGATAGCTTGGAATGGAGCTTGAACCAAATACTTTATGCTACTAGATATGCATCTATGTCTTTTAGATGAAGGTTCTCATGACTATTGGTCCCTGACTTCTCTCCTAATTTTTTTTCTGCGGATGAGTTCTAGAGTTAACATATTTGTAAGGTCATACTGGAGAGGTTGTGTCTTTGAGGCAATCTCAGGCTCGACTATGAAGAGGAGTAGCCAACATAGAGTACTTTATATGGCATTATTGCTTCATGGTGAAGGCAACCATTAAGGACCATTCTGTAGGGTATCGATCCCATAAGTATAAGGTGATAAGCCCTCTCTTCCTTTGTGCATTATCTACTCTTTTCATATTTATTATCTGCTCTTTTTTATCTATAATAGTTGACTTTCCAACCTATTAATGTTAGTGTTACGTTCTTCCATCCATTGATCTTTGCCCAAGTAGGGGCCAGGAGGTTTTGTGTCCAATATATTGGTCACTGGTTGATTACTGAAGTAATTATGGAGAAATTCTGAGTCCTAGGCACTGTTCTGTGCTACACTTTCTTTCTCCAAGTCTATAAGTTCATGAGGGATTTGCCACAGAGTTCCTCATGACAAAATCCCTTCATTAGCAAGCCATTTTCTAGTCCTAAAAAAATGGAATTTTTTAAGTGAAATACTTTTAATGCAGCCCACTAGAGTAGATTGGTGTTTGGTGAAAGCTCTCCAAGTGGAACCCCAACTAACATTTCTAGAGCTTGTTCTTCTTATGTATTTAAATCAAATAAAAATGACACCAAGAAACGTTCTTAAGTTTTCAATCTCATTCAGAAAGGAGAGGTGACTCGCAATTAGAGTAGATTGGATAGGGGGAAGGCTCTCCAAGTGGCTGAGCAATTGGCATTTCTCGAGCTTGGTTGTTGTATTTAGACAAAATTAAAATGAAACCAAGGAGCGTTGTCACATTTTTAATTGAATTTAGAAAGGAGAGATTCATAATTAATGAGGGTAGAGGGAATGGTGGTAGGAAATGAGGGTATCTATTATATCAGAATCATTTTGCCAATTAGTTTGTCTAATTGCATTGTGAATCTTACATCGTTGCAGGTATCTTATGCTTATTTGCACTAATATAATTTGTTACTTATTTTCTATGGTTTCATATTCTTATGGAGGTCTATCACTATAACTTCAAGTGTCTTTCCTGTAGAAGCACCCAACTTGAATTTCATGTAGATGCATGGCTAGTGGAGCAGTAGTTGAACAATTAAAATGATTGGTTTTTATTTTGTTAAGATTTTTTCTGAGTCAATCATCCTACTTATTATTTTGGGTATTGAACCATGTTTCATTAAACTTAGGGAAAAGTTGTTTATCATGATTTAACAAGATTTATAAATTAGTTTAATGCAGTAATGAAAAACTCTGGGATTCTATAAATTTGAAAAATACAAACTTTATATTTATTTAAGATGTTGTTCAACATAAATTGTACAACCAGGTCACATGTCTTTCCATTCTGAGCTACAACATTAGAAGAAAAAGGGCACACCATGTTGGATGACAACATCCCACCAATCTAAAATGAAAAAAAAAACTCCAACAACTACTGTATAACTGAAAACTACTGGATTATTCACTTTTTCCTGCTCAACGAAACCGAACTCAATTTTTTGGTCACTAGATTAACATATATGGTCCAATTCTACTAGATACGGAAAACAAAACATTCCCTTATAGGAGATGTTCTTCTAAACATAGTAGCCTTTTATTTGACATTATTAAGTTACATATTTATTAGTCAAATAAATCCTTATTGTCTTGAGTGTTTAGCCATATTTTATATGCTTGAAGTTTAGTCTTTTGTGTTATTTAATATATTGTCATGATTTTGTTAATTGTAGGTTGCACAAGAGGATGTTCATCTAAAAGATTTGTTATTCTAAGAAATACATGGAAGTTATATCAAAGTTGTCCACACTGATCCTTCATCTTATAACTTATGAGAATCTCATAGTCAAGAAGATGGAAAACATAGTTGTGCCATGACCTTCCTTCATCACTCTGTTCAACAAAATACGAACCTCAAAAATGTACATTCATTGCTCTACTTGCGCACAGGGTGCAACCTAGGCTGGAGAGTTTGGATATGGACATAATTTATAGTTGTATAATTTGTAAAGTAACAAATGAAGTTCGTTTTTATATTGTATTTGGTAATTTTTTCAAGGTGGTAAAGGATCACGTCCTCCACTATGTACATCAACATTTTATTCAATACTATAAAGGAAAGAGTTTGTGAATTTTTCCTGATTTGTTCAATTGTGTACATTAGATGGATATTGTTAAGAAATAATGTTATATAATATATCGTACATCAATTTTCTAAATTATATAAAAACATTATGTATCGCTATAACTATTTATGACGGAATTTTTGCATCCCAATAAACCTTGATGAGAGTACTTATAAATTTGTCATTATTGTTATTTACGATGGAAATATCTTGTCGTGATTACCAACTATGACAACCAGTTTAAGTTGACGTTATATCCATTAGCGATAACATCAATTATATGTCGTTGTTCATAATAATGATGGAACAAATTTTTTTGTTATCATAGGTATAATGGCAAGACCAATTACGACGACACACGACGACTGATTTTTTCCATCCTTAATAGATGTAACGACCAATTTTTCCCCAATTACGACATACATTTTCCATCATTATTGTTATATTTTCCTATAGTATACATCACCAGGAGCGTCCAATGGTAGTAATGCAGTACTGGAAAAAAGATGATGCGCGACATGTTGCTTTGTATCCGGTCTAGAAATAGTTGCTTCGCTCCTGATTCGTCATCCAGGAAGATATCGTTGAACACCATCGGATGGGTGATGTAGGCATGTTCAAACTTCTTTGGTAGAATCTGGATGTAGGATGATGCTACCGACAACGTTACACATCCTCCTACCTTTACTAAGTCCTGAAGATCATCGAGAGGGACTACGACATTGTCTATCTCATAAATGACATCTATGGGTGTAGAATCAGCTAGCTTGAGGAGGATTTTGTTGACCTATTCCTAAGACAGTGAAGCACATGCGAAACGGTCGAAATCGCTGATCAAAGTTTCTGAAACCTTAGCTGAAATGGAGCCTTTGTTGGCGAGTATTTCTCATAGAATTTTGATCTGCTTGCCTGCCTCATAGACATCTGTGGTTATCTATACTTCTTCTCTTGAGGGGCTGCCAGGCCGAGAAGATTCTGACTTTGCATCTGTATCCAGCAGCTCCTCTGGAAGATCTGCATCTCAGAAGTAGTGCATGTCCTTGATTAGCAGCAATACATATGTTCTTCTTAGTTGGTTGATATTTTTTCCCTGGAGCTGCCTTATGTATCTGAGTATATTCAACTGCTCCATTGGACGCAACATGATGAAGGCGCTATTTCCACTTCCCGACTCCTCTTAGACTGGGATGTTTGAGATTGAGAAGAAGTTCCAAATGTTGCTATGGTTCCAGACTCTCTATTTGATTATTCGATGAAGACGTAGCGGGAGGAATTTGAGGCATTTGTCTTCAGGGCGTACGAAACTTTGGCATGTGTGTGGGACCTCTGCATTGTAGTAGTAGAGGAGGGAGACTTCATGGTTGCAGAGGTCCTCCGCATAGAGGAACTAGTTCTTTCTATGCTTGTAAGGGGCCAGCATCAGGTTTGGACTATGCTTTTTGATGTGTTGGAGCATATTTGCCATCTGCTTCGCGTCGTATGCCCCTGCCGTTATTCTTCTTGCCAAGACCGGGGTGGCATTGTAGACAATTGCTGGCCTATCCTGATGGCGATGTTTTCGATCATTGCACCCTCTAGGACCCTAAAGAGCACTTTCGCCACAACGACTGGCGAGTAGAACAAGCTTATTAGTGCTCTCTGTTGTACAGAGAAGTAACTGTCACTCTAGATGATGGCTTATTCATCTACATGTGGCCTTAGGACCATGTTTAGTAGCTTCTAGTCCTAGATCGTTAGGTAGCTAATGGCTCTCCTATCGAAATCAGCCATCTCGAAAGAAGGGATCTCTGACTGCACACAGAACGCATTTGTCGTCGAAGTCTTTGCTCTGGGGGGGTGTTGCTTATGGAGAAGTATATATCTCCCTCTGATTCTTCTCATGAACCCTCCTCTACCCCGATAGATATGTCTTCATCTTCTGTCTGGTCTAGGAAGGGTATGGGAGCAGCGGTGTTGACGTCACTGGTACTCTCTTGTCCTGCTGGCGCCCTGTCGGCAGTTTTATCTGTTTCTTCTTCCTCGGGCATTGTGGAGGGCCCGCTGGAGGAGGAGGAAGATGACGATCCAGAGGATGGTACCGAAGACGTAGGTTGAGAACTGGAGCCTGGAGGTGAAGGGGATCTCCTGCGATGCCTTGAGCGGGGATGGTCGTCCCTCTGGTTCAACCTTTCTTCAATTGCGTCGAGGCATTGGAGCGCTGCCTGCATTGTATTGTTTAGTGAGCAATGCAAGTGTGTTTTGTAGTCTTGCTTGAGGTGGGAAACCTCCACGACCACCCAGGACCGCTTGGATACCGCCCCATCGACCCCAGCTTCGCACAGTAGCTACCGAAGACCTACGAACCTACAACAATCATGGGCTCGACCCACAAAGGATCGGGCATCTCAGCTGTGATCTGCAGTCTCCCCGTGTACGCAGGGGTGCGGTGGAGTCAGGGCTAGGTTTTGGTAGCAAGTTCTAGCCATTGGGAGGTGGAAACGACCCTCGTTTGACTGCAACTGTGGCTACACTTAGCGGCTGCAAGTTGCAGGTCCACTCAACCCATCCCGGCCAACCTGGCTGTGGGTCCAGGCTTGGAGGGGGGCGACGGTGGGCGGCGGAGGTGATGGACTAGTCACCGGTAGTCTTTGAGCCCAGGAAGAGGAAGGGAAGCCACACTGGTCACGGGTAGGGCGTCCACATTAGGGAGGTCATGAGGAAGATGAAGGCTTCGGCCAATTAGATAAGATTACCCCTCTAAGGGCTGAGGTGCCAATCTTTTAACTGAGGGCAACTTCGTCATTTCTAAATGTTTCAAACTCAATCGAGCAACGTTGCATGAGATCGGCCACGTGGCACTTTTGGATTGGCCCAAAGTAAGTATTTTTGTAAAATTCGTATCTCATTAACCGTAGCTCAGATAGATGCACATTATCATGAATTTTGATTAGGAGAACTCAATGAATGCAATAAAAATATATTTGAAACTTAATTCTGATTGAAATTTGAAAAGTAATGGAATTTATTAACATTAATGTAATGATGATTAAGAAACCCTATTTTGATGTGATTAATGTGATTAGTAGGGTTTAATTGATGGTTAAAGTTGATATTAACCTGTTAATCATAAAGAGATACATTGAGATAAAAAAAAGATGAATTTTTCATGCAATTAGTTTAATTGAGAGTTCATGTGCATAAATATGCTTTAATGGGCCTTGAAACCCTAATGTTGGCAAATTCGACTCTTAATGGCTTCAATTATTCAAAAATCGTGAATAAATCTAAGATATATTGATACTAAGATATTTCAAGCATTAAAGTTCCGAATTTGTGGATAAATAACCTTAATATAGAAATTAGAGTTTTTGAATGAATCAAGGTAGAATTAATGATAAATAACGTTCATATGAGTATTAGAATATAATGAACTATGACTTTATGATAAACGAGCATAATGACTTTGTCATAGATTAAAAAGGATAAAAATGGTAGCTTTAATGAAAAAGAGGCTTAATGGATGGTTAATTGTGCATTTATATGGAATTAAGGTTATATGTTGTTAAAAGGTAACTTTAATAACATTCGTAAAGGATGGATGAGAAAATTAGGGTTTAAGAGGGTAAGATGGAATAAAACCCTAATTGCAAAGTAAACCATAAAAAGAGGAAGAAACCCTAAAATGGAATAGTACCATAAGTAGCCAGACGGTTTGGATAGTTTTTGTTAAAAAGGAATTGGATGTATATTTCTAGATTGAACTGTGTACTTGCTTGTTTCTGGATTACTTGCTTGTTTGGACTATTCCTGCATCTGAGTCTGCCTGACAGGTATGTGGTTACGCTTATGATTATCCCACATTAGTTTTCAAAGGATTTTATCGATGTTTACATCATGGCTTGAATTAATTGTTGGATGAATTTAATTCATGCAAATTATAATGTGAATATGAATATCACATAAGAGATGTGCCTACTAGCTCAGATCCTAGTCCCCTCTGTAGCTTAATGGGTTGACATAGTACATGGTTACCAATGGGGTAGGCCCATAAGGTCATTAGATGACTTAGTATATGTCTACCAAGAGGGTAGGTCTAGAAAGTCACTTTGAGTCAAAGATTGGACTACCTATGGGTAGTGCCATGTGACCCAACCCTAGATATTGATCTACATGTTAGGTAGGATCATGCAGGGTTTAATAAGGATCTACCTAGAGAGAGGTAGTATCTCAGTCCACTGTAGGGATAGCACAGAGATAGGGGATAGGAAAGGATTTAGTAGTATGGTTTAAAAACTAATCTTGGTTGTTAAATGATTAATTGAATGATTACATTTTTATTATAGTTTCACGATTATTGTTTCCCCCACATATCAACTTCTTGTTGACCGACGTTTTGTTTGCCGGCGTTTTAGGTACAAATGAAAAGAACAAACAATAAAGTGACACATGTGGAATTAAATGAGAATTGACGTGCACAGGAGGAATAGTTAGAATAGTATCTTCATGGATAGAAGTTTAGAAATCCCAGTTTTTAAAAGGTATGCAAAGCTTTTATTTTTACCATATTTCAGTATGGTTGATAGAATTTAATAATTGTTATTGATTATTTGTCGAACCTTTCATCCGGTTTATTGGGCTAACGGTTCTGACCTTTCGGTCTCCCTTAATTGGGGGTTACTGGGAGGTGGGGTCATTACAATTGGTATCAGAGCATATGTTCCTCACTTAATCGTTAATAATTATTAAATTTTACAAATTCCATAGAACCGAGGGAGTTATTAGAGGATTGTCCGAAAGACTGAGATGTCTAGAAAAGGATCACGTCCGGGGGCTGGCAATATTTTCCTCCGCACTACTAGTCGGAATACGAGGACTCCCAGATCTGTGTGACTGCCTGGACAAAGTCTTAGGGTATGATTCAAAATAAGATACCTTTAGGACTCTCTCATATTGTTCATCCCTTCTCAACTCAAATTCTGTGAAGGACCTTAAGGATTAGGGTTTTCTCTCTTTTCCTCACCCTCTTGAGGCATGGGTAAGGTTAATAAGGTCTAACGAATCCTCCACCAAATTAATAAAAAGCATGTAAATAAGATTTCATAGACATAAGCTTAATATATTAAGCGTAAAGGAATAGATACATGCTTAGGTCGTATGACATGAGTTGCCATTGCCCTCAGGAGAGACCTGAGGATAGACCCCCTTGTCAGGAGGATGTGTAGAGAGAGTTAGTTTTGGAGGTAGAGACCTCCACTAAAAGTAGAGACCTAGCACATCCTTTGAGGATGATGTTAACCCTAACCCTAAGTGTAGGTTAGAGAGAAAGATGACATGATGATTTAGATGTTATAGTTGACTGAGTGTTTGGTTGGACATGCCTTTGGGATGCCATAAGAGGTTAGATGACCTAGTACCTTTGGCGACCCAACCATAGAGAGGGTCACGCATGTTAGAGCGAAGGATACCTCCTTCATGGATGAGGTTAGAGGAGAACCTATAAAACCCTATGGGCTTAGGCAAGTAGGGTATAACTTGCACCCAGAGTGCGTCAGTAGTGCTGACAGTAGGTTGAAACCCTGGTCAAGGGAGTATGTTAGATAGCTTATGTGATAAACATAATGAGCTAAGGATAATCTTGAGCCAAACATGAGTTGAGCAAGGCTTCACCCAGGGAGAGATATGCTGGTAAGCTTGATCCAACTTCATGTAGTGAGGCCGGATGTGGAGTTAGATCTAGAGAGAGAAAGCAGGACCCAAGAAAGAAGGTTGGAAGCTTAGATTCTGAGACATGAGGAATAGTAAGGAGTCGAGGATGATACGACCTAAGTGGATGATAGTGGATGCTTCTAGTACCTATGGTATAAGTGATTACCTGCTGGATGAGATAAAGAGTGCTTTAGACCCTGAGGAGGTTTAAGTAACAAGTTGTGAGGCTTTATACCTAGTTGGTTGTCCTGGAAGAGGACTCAACTCCGAAGTGTTGCTCGGACAGAAGGATCATGGAATTACATGACATACCATGGACTTTCTTGATTCGTGGTTAAGATATTGAGCATGCAGTCGGACACCCAAAGGTGAACCTAGGGTTCCTAGGCTAAAGGGGGGAGCAGTGAAATCGATGCTCATGATGATATTTGAGTCTCTATAGTTTCGAGCATGGTACTCCTCATGTGTAGAGGTAAAGGAAACCCCTTAAGTTAAGGGTATGTTTGATGAACCCCTCACAACTAAGTTGGTCTAATGTTGAGGATGAGAACAATTATGACCTAGCATGGTTTAATAGGTGGTCTGCTTATTCCTTAGTAGCTGCTGGGTTAGGCATGCTCATGAGAATGTAAACCCTAAGGATGGTTGTGACCTTGTTGTCAAGAGTTGTAGTTTCCTCCCATCCTAGGAGAGGGACCCTTTGGTTGAGTGTTTACCACTTTTATGGGTTTTGAGGTAACCTAAAGAGGTTTTAGAGGATCTTGTGAAGCTAAGTGAAGAGTACATAGTATGAGAATGAACGTGCATACCCATAGATAACCATCTCTACATGCATGTGGATGTGTTACCATGGAGGTAACTGGTATGGGGCTTGACCAGGGTAGGCAGGTTGCCATGATCCCTATGAAAGGATGAAAGTCAGCTATGAATGTAGAGAGAGAGATGATGAAGGCTTTGGTAAGGTTCTAAGTTGAACATGTACTATAAGAGAATCCTAAGTCTATCCTAGGGTCGGGTAGGGATAAGACCGATGGAAGTAGGAGTTTCCTAATTCCCTAGTTGCACATGACCATAGGGTTGGAAGGTAACAACTATCATTCTCTGAGGGCCATGGGTTAGGAGATTGATCACCTTCACGAATTCATGTGACCCAAGGGGCAGATGAGTAGGGTACTCTCGTAATGCATAAGGGAAAAGGGATGACCCCAAAAGTGTCGGCACCCTATAGACCTAGAGGAGATGACCAAGGATTGTGTGGTGACCCAAGTAGGTTCGAGACCAGTTTTCCATGGAAGTAACTCTGATATCATGATGTTTGTGATGTAGAAACATAAGTTGCACGTTTCAATTTAGAATTGAAGGTGTACTGGTGATGTGGGATGTATCATCTCTACTCTTGGAATAGGAAGAACTTCATGTTTGGACGGCCACCAAATGCTTATTTCCTATTGTTATGAGAGGGAGAGATGGGACAGTACGCATTCCATACGCCAAGGATAAAAGATGATGCGAGTTGGAACATTGCTAGGAGGTATGAGGACAGAGATGATAACACACATTGGTGGAGTGAATGATACATGGATGGTTTGCAAACAATAAAAGGTATAAGGTAGTCACCTTATAAGGATGTTTTAGCATGAGCTATGTGGATTTTGCAAGTGATGTAAGGTAAAGTTGATAACCAAGAACATGAACTCAAATTGTTCTCAATGAAGATAGACTTAGAGTTTGAGTTTGAAATGATGATGTGAAGTGGTAATGAATGCTCTGGTTGAGATATATCTGACTAGTTTGGCAAGAGGCTAGAGGAGGTTGTTAGGATAACCCTCAATTGGAAAATAAATAAGTTTGGCTAACACCCAGATGTAGCAATAGTGGTTAATCAAGTAAATGATTATTGGTTAGACAGCCTAGTCTGTGATATAATGAAAGGATGGTGGTAGAACCTCAGATACACTTCTTTGGATAGGAAGGAAACAAAACCCCGATGAGAGTGGTTTAGAGTTTCTGAGGAATCGATCTTGAGGAATCATGACATATAGGAAATCATGATTTTAAGATCACCATACACCATGGTACTACTAAGATAATGAGTGGTAGCAATACTATGGATGATGGAGATGAGGCTGCATGCAAGCCAGGAGGTAAAGGACGAACACCAGTAACCTAGTGTATAGATATAGAGGATAAAAGAGTCCCTGAGAGGGAATGGGAGTTCATCACTGTGGATGATGTGGAAAGTCCCCCCTTGACCAAGGAAAGTCATGATGCAATATGGGTTATGGTAGATTGCCTTACCTAGATGACAAGAGAAGGAAAGGAGTACTATCATGGGACATATTTGGTTGAACTAATCAAAAGAGGAAGAGGGTTCAACCACACCATGATGTGATATCAAAAGTTCTTGAGTATGACCTAAAGGTTCACTTCCATAAGGTGGAAGTAGGTACATGAAGAACTCGGTGTCAATACCACTTATCACCCCTAACTAATGGTTAGTATGATCCATACTAGAGGGTTTGATGAGAACAAGTGTGCTTGTTAAGAGTAATACATAGAGACAGTTCTTAAGATGTGATGTTAACCACCATAGCCTTTATTAGGATGCAAGAAGTTCTATAAGGAGGATGTGTCGGTCACCACATCATTATGATGATGTTGGTGAAGGAGACCTCACGAAGGTTAAAAAAAGAACCATAGTGTGTGCAGATGAAGTCGCTTTGATCGTGCAATGGCTGAGAGAGAGCCCAGTGGTGACATGAGTCACGAGCTGATACAAAGCAGACTGACATGCAGTTTACAGTGGGAGAATATGTGATGTGAAAATATGACCCCTCAAAGCTACATCTGAGAAAGTTGAGTCCCCGATATATGGGTCCATTTGAGATGGATTGGTGGAGATGGTTGTGTTTAGCCTTACCCCTCAGGATAACATGATGTGTAATGTGTTACATGAGTCTGATCTAGAGCACTATGTGTAATGTGTTACATGAGTCTGATCTAGAGCACTATGTGAGGTTCCCAAGCCATGTGCTGAGCCCTGAACCTATTCATCTTTTTGAGAGGCTGAAATGTCCTGAGTCACCTATAAGGGTAAGATATACCAAGGTAAGAAAGAACTCAGATGGAAGAATATGATATGATGAAGGTTCTTGGGAAGCACAATGGAAAGGGTGAGGCCACATGGGAGCCATGATGGACATATGAAAGGCATATCATGTTTGAGTGCTTGCTTGATGGAATTTTGAGGACAAAATTCTTATAAGAGGGGAAAGATGTTACAACCCTAATTTTTGGGTTTCTTTGGTGAGAAATGTAATTTCTCAGATTAAAGATATCAGAACAAATAATGATATAATTTGTTTTGAATAAATGAATTTGGTTTACAATAGCCTTGATGATTGTGTTGTGGGCTTTATTGGCTATTGGGCCCAATAAAAAGGAAATTCAATTAGTAAATAAATAATTAAGTTTTTGAGAAAAGAAAGGTGTGGAAACCTCTAGAAGGAAAAAGAACTTAATACAAAGGTGGATTTCGTGCCACATGGGTTCCTTGGGTCCCAAGGAGTCCAAAGTTGCAAAGATAATGCAAAAAAGAAAAGAAAATTCAATTAAGTATTTCTT